>CAHIKZ030001042.1:215000-295000 GCA_903632075.3 Acanthosepion pharaonis
GAGCGGTTTTCTTTATATATATATATATATATATATATATATATATATATATATATATATATATATACTACAATATGAGGGCAATAAGTGTAGAAATATATATATATATATATATATATATATATATATATATATATATATATATATATATGTATGTATGTATGTATGTATGAATGTATGTATGTATGTATATATATGAAAGATTCGCTTCATAAAAGAATATACATGAGGAAAAAAACGTAAAATTCAAATATCTTCATTATTAAATTATATTTTTGAATGTTTTTTAAAAACATCAAAATTTGGGTTAAATATTTAGTTTTCTTGTCCCGTTAGGTATCTATAAATTAATATGGAAAACTTGACCGTCTTTTCGGGGTGAAAAGCATTGATTTGAAATTATTGCAAGAATCAATTTATTGTCGGATATACTGAAAATATTCACAAATGAATGAAAATATTTTAGAATCTGTTTTTTTTGTTTTAGAAATTATTGGTGATGTTTTATTATATATATCTTTTCCCCCCACACACACACTTATTTAACTCTATTAATTTCGAAAACATCATTTTTGTGTTTATTACAGTTTATATTTGTTATAAGCGCTTAGAGAAATATAAATCATTTCTTTTTTCCGATGTAAAACGAGAACTCCAGTTACAGAAAATCTGCTTTGAATCTTAAAATAAAAATGGAATTTAACTAGGGCATTATTCTCTTCGAATAGATTTTTATTGATTTTATGAATAAGACCTATTATGGACATGGTTATCGTCAAACATTTTTTCCATGAATTTTTATATATCTTTTTTTTAATTCTTATTACAATTTAACGTTTTAAAATTATGTATTAATTTTTACCGCTTACATCATATTGTTATTAAATAAAAACTATATGTACTAAGCTTAAATGGAATTGATCCCCAATATTCGAAAAAAATAATGTTTAATTTCTCTTGTTTGCATAAATATGAGAGTTTCTATAAATACGGATATCCTTATGAGACCCTATGAGCGGCGACTTAGGTATTTCGACGCTGTGTAATGGTTAACAATGTTATCTTGCTGGAACAATTAGACTGAATAATGAGATTGATTCACACTGGGTGCGCACCTCATAATTTCAACCTTTTACCACATCGAAGTTGCACTTGGAAAATCACCATATAATCGGTAACAAAAATCATTTCACGCCAAGCAAGGCGGGAGTGCCACTAGTACACAGCGGTTGTGTTCAGGGAATGTAAGTGAAAGAGAAAAGGGAGAATAGTAATGATTGAGAACATGACAAAAGAGGAACGGGGCTCATAAAGGCACGAGATTGCGTTAGACATTGCATTTAAAACTTTGATGGTTGTAGTTATCAGGCATGAAAGTAAACGTGAGGGAGTTCTACAGGAAGCAACTTTGTGAGAGAAAAGATAACTCTTTGAGTAGAAATGGTGATTGAGTATTTCTTCTTAAACTGTAAAAGGGTGGGATATAGATATATCCATAGATGATAATATTTATATAGATATACCCATAGATGAAAATATTTATTGAAATGTCAGAGGAATGTCTCGTCACGCCGATGAGAAAGTGACTTATCGCAACATCAATGTTCAGAATCAATTACATTAGAGCTTATTATTTTTAAGTTTGTCATAAATCTCCAGATGTGCAGCATAGTAAATTAAAAAATTATGGGTAAATTTGTAACATTATACCAACAAGTGGCTTCTTAAGTAAGACTATAAGACTAAATTACATAAAATTAAATGTAATACTAGATTTCCTAAATTTTTCAATGATTACTGGATAGTTAAACGTTATAGTTGCCAACCGTCGAAAAGATTCACAAATAAAAGTCTACCAAGATTGTTTTCAATATATTATACAAACACATATCTCCGTATGAAAAATGATCTTCTGCGATATTTTAAATTAAATGTTTGATATATTTACCAAGCCAACAAAGCCACCAAGAAGTAGTGAGATATTATAAGAAAAACAAAACCAGCATTTAGGAGCAAAGAAAAAAAAAGTAGAAAAAATAAACAGAAATTAAGATGACAGGAGATAATAGATCAGAAATGCGTTTAAATGCTTTAAGATCAAAACCTGATTGGAAAGGAAGAAGCCGGAAGAGAATTGCACAAGCGGGAATTACGAGAAAAATAACATAGAAATTACTATTACTTCTCGCTATTTCAACTCTACAATGGTGTGATTATAAATGTATTAGATATATACGAGTGAGTTTGTCTTTTCTCTCAATAGAACTTTATAAACAATTCTAAATTATAAACCAATTAATGTTTTTTTTTCTGAAATCCTGTAACATCTTAAGATGCTTATATCTTTTTAATAGCCCTACGTTTTCATTATAGTTTCTTTTATGCATACGCCATTTTTTCAATACATTTATTTCCTCGTTTCTTCTGTTTTGTAATATTGAATTTGACCAATTCTAGTTTTTGATATAACCTGCTGTGAGCCTCACTAGCCGTATTAATACCTGCCTTTTTAACAATATTCCGTTTACCGATGGATATATGTGTAATATAGAATTTGACAAATTGTCTTTTTTGATTTACCGTGCTGTGAGCCTCAATAGCCGTATTAATCCTGGCCTTTTTAACAATGTTCAATTTACCGATGGATATATGTGTAATATAGAATTTGGCCAATTCTAGTTTTTGATATAACCTGCTGTGAGCCTCACTGGCCGTATTAATACCTGCCTTTTTAACAATGTTGCGTTTACCGATGGATATATGTGTAATATAGAATTTGACCAATTCTATTTTTTGATATAACCTTCTGTGAGCCTCACTAGCCGTATTATTACCCGCCTTTTTAACAATGTTCCTTTTACCGATGGATATATGTATAATATAGAATTTGACTAATTCTATTTTTTTTATATAACCTGCTGTGAGCCTCACTATCCGTATTAATACCTACCTTTTTAACAATGTCCCGTTTACCGATGGATATATGTGTAAGTTAGAATTTGACCAATTCTATTTTTTGATATAACCTGCTGTGAGTCTCACTAGCCGTATTAATACCTGCCTTTTTAACAATGTTCCGTTTACCGATGGATATATGTGTAATATAGAATTGGACAAATTCTATTTTTTTATATAACCTGCTGTGAGCCTCACTCTCCGTATTAATACCTGCCATTTTAACATGTTCCCTTTACCGATAGATATATGTGTAATATAGTATTTGACAAATTCCATTTTTTGAAATAACCTGCTGTGAGTCCCACTAGCCGTATTAATACCTGTCTTTTTAACAATGTTCCGTTTACCGATGGATATATATGTAATATAGAATTTGACCAATTCTATTTTTTGATATAACCTGCTGTGAGCCTCACTGGCCGTATTAATACCTACCTTTTTAAAAATGTTCCGTTTACCGATAGATATATGTGTAATATAGAATTTGACAAATTCTAGTTTTTGATATAACCTGCTGTGAGCCTCACTAGCCCTATTATTACCTACATTTTTAACAATGTCACGTTTACCGATAGATATATATGTAATATAGAATTTGACCAATTATAATTTTTGAGATAACCTGCTGTGAGCCTCACTTGCCGTATTATTACCTGCCTTTTTAACAATGTTCCGTTTACCGATGGATATACCTGTAATATAGAATTTGACTAATTCTAGTTTTTGATATAACCTGCTGTTAGACTCACTAGCCGTATTAAACCTACCTTTTTTAACAATGTTCCGTTTACCGATGGCTGTATATGTAACATAGAATTTGGCCTATTCTAGTTTTTGATATAACCTACTGTGAGCTTCATTAGCCGTATTAATACCTGCCTTTTTAACAATGTCCCGTTTACCGATGGATATATGTATAAGTTAGAATTTGACCAATTCTAGTTTTTGATATAACCTGCTGCGAGCCTCACTAGCCGTATTAATACCTGCCTTTTCAACAATGTTCCGTTTACCGATGGATATAAGTTTACTTGCCTTTAATGTCACATTCATTTAACCTATATATTATAAGTTAGTCATATGAATGATGTTTTATCATTGCAGAATTTATGTTTAAACGGCGTCTCTGGAGATCCGTTAAAGATTTTTTATTTTTCATGTCTGGCCCGTGAATTTACCATTGGACATATAGATTAACATTTTTTTTTTTATTTGACAGTTACTATTTAGGAGACAATCATTGTTTTCCTTTGCTTATATTTTTTTTCATGAATTTGTATTCAGTTTACATATAAGCTGTGTGTTCCCAAATGAAATGGAAGGTCATATTTCATTTCTAATTCAGATCAAGTCTTAATGTGGTTTTATGTATATAATATCTTCGTGGTACATTTATCCAATGCCTTTTCATAATCGGTGAACACAGGACTAGGAATGTATGCATTTCTGTTGTTCGTTCTGAGAGCAATTAGCACGTCGCGTTACTTGTTTTAGCGTCTTGTCGTCACCGAATTTTTTCTTTCGCTTATTCTATTCTGAACGCTACTCGTTAACCTCCCAATCTTTAGCTTTGATATACGATTGTTAAGATAATTTTTCTATCATTTATTCATATTTGGTTTTGGTATTATGTTAACACTATAAAAATTGATCTATCCTTTTACATTATTCTGCTTTTGTATATTGATTAATTGTCTATTTGCATCTAAGCCGTTTGTTCCCTGTGAAATTCGAAGATTATACTGTCGTGCTTATCAGGTAAATCTTCTATTTTCTTATTCTTTCAAAAGGTGATTCGTGTTGTATGTTATCGAATGCCTTTATGTAATCCATTAAATAAGATATTTTTTTTTCATTAATTTTAGTTGCAGTTCTGACAGTATTCTGGCTAGGAAACATTCAGGTATTTCTTCTTCCAGGATCTTTTGCAAGGTAATGTCTTTTGAACCCTTGTTTGCATTATTATCACTTCAATAAAATAGTACAAATGAGTGATGAAGACGAAAAAGTCCAAAAGCAAAACGGAAATTCATTCGCGGGTCACAAATATCCTGAGAGAATTTGTAGTGAAATGGAAGTGAAATAATTAAAGTGACACAACGCAGCTAAATTACAAATATTAATTAAACCTTTGATAGAAATGTTCTTACATCGTATTAAAAAATAGCATAAACACGCGACGCATCAAAATATAATTAATCCTATTCCTATCGGGGTGAAAAAAAATAAAAGGTGCGCATATTCATGGATAAATCAGAGAAAAAAAAATGAATTCACGAATTCATCTTTCTAGTAAAATGATAAGAGGCTTCCCGTCAGGGACATGTATTTCTTGCCTGACTAGGCACTCTATAATTATGTTCTAAAACGAAAATTTCCCTAGATCAATAAAAAGAATTGGTCTTTTCATATAATGCTGCAAAACTAATTATCTCGTATTACAGGGAAGCATATGTTGATGTCTAAATTTGTATTCTTCTCCGTATGCTTAATTCTGTTCTGCAGTAACAGACCGTTTCCAGCTAATAAATAATGGTTTTTATCCTAATCTACGCGTGCAAATTTTAAATCCGTATCCGCAGAGATAGTCACATTTTCATATGCCCATATACCTGGTGATATTTGCTGTATTAGATTGATTTTTTTTCAATCATTTAAGAGCCGTGAGTATACTGTAATTTAGCCTTCAGGGCACATTGCAAATTAACCTTGACAATTTTACGTTATAAATATATCTACAAATCTGTACTGAAACATTTACGAGCAGACAAGAAGTTCGAAAAAATCGGATAGTACGTGTTTGGTATGTATGTAAGTCTGAAAAAAATGTAAATCGTATATGTATTAAATATAATAAATACCTTAAACGCGAATTAATATGTTAATTATTTTACATCTACAATGATTGTTCTAAATAGATTCTTTTTCTATATTATCATTTGAATTGCTATAACGTCTTTGGAAATTTAGTGGAGTTGTCTTCACCATATTTTGAAATTCAGTTTTCTTTTTCTTAGAATGGGTGCACAGACTGTCCTTCTATTTGGCTCATCTCCACTTCTATTTAATACAGTCTACTCTTCTCTTTAACATGGTCTACCCTTCTATTTACGTGGAGG
The DNA here is from genome assembly GCA_903632075.3 of Acanthosepion pharaonis. Classification (NCBI taxonomy): domain Eukaryota; kingdom Metazoa; phylum Mollusca; class Cephalopoda; order Sepiida; family Sepiidae; genus Acanthosepion; species Acanthosepion pharaonis. The sequence goes on from CAHIKZ030001042.1 coordinate 221,078, forward strand.
GAGAGAAGAGAAAGACTCATGCCGTTGCCAAGATAATACGAAAGAAAACGAAACAGATTTATCCGTAATTTGAACTCGTTTCGTCGATTCCAAATTTGGAGACGATATCCATTGCTGCAACCCATTCACCAAACATACCTGTATTGACGCCTTAGACAAGTGAATGTCATACTTTCCCATAAAACAAACACAAATGGCTGAAAACTGTTCGTCTCGCCAAACTTTGAGAGCACATCTATTACTTATCCCTAATATACAAATGGAAATGAAGATGTAATGGCGGCTTTTTAAATCACTATTTCCTGTTTGGGAACAACATGTTGACGGCATGGCTATAAAATTGTGGTAATATATTTCCAAGCATATCGAGTTACAAAATAGGGAACACCACCCATTATAGCTGCTATTTAACCGATAGATAAGAGGGAATTAAATAGATTCAGTTTTACCAATTGCACTATGACGAATGTGTACGGGACGAAATTGGAACTTAGAACCCCGATTCCATTTCTGCCATCGAAAACTGTTAAACGATCCGAACATCTACAACATTTAAGTGTATGTGCCTTCAGCATTCAGGGCGTTGGCGACCATGGCTCTCTACAATTTCCTATCTTTTGTATTTTTTAATAAATTTTGTCTTTGTGTTATCTTTTCTAAACGCTGTTCCAACATTCTTTTATTCCAAATCCCTAGGCAGGTCATGCATCGTTTTCCTCTGTTCCGCTTGCCTTCAGTCAATCCTGTTTGTATCAAATTTTCCAAGCTCTTTTTCCTCAGCATCGGCCCTAGACATTTCATTCACCTTTTTCTGATGACGGCTTTTTGTTTCCATCTTCTCTAAAGATTCATCGTTGCTCAAATGCTCATGATATTCTTAGCATCTTTCTGTATAACAACATTTGTTGTGCCAAGTCTTTTCTTCATTGTGAGATTACCCAGCATCCAGTGCAATATAGGGGTACTGACATTACGTAGCATTACAATAGTATTTTCTTAACATTTGCTTAGGTTTTAGAAGGCATCTTTCGCTATTCCAATGCATTTTCGGATTGGTGTCGCATTTTCCTTCCTCTGTGAAAAAATCATCCCATATATTAAAGTTGTATATTTTTTATTTTGCTATGTTGACTTTGTCATTTGCATGTTTTGCTAATAACTGATATTTAATTAATTTCATTCTTATATTTTCTAAAAGTCTTTTGATAAACTTCAGATGGTTAACTGGAAACCGTCGATGCAATTCTACATTCATTCACTTGCACTAGTTTTCTCGGTATTTTTTGTTTGTTTTGTTTTTTAAACATATCTTTGTTTTTATCCTCCTTTCTTCTAGTGTTTCTATTGTACAAGACTTTCGAGTATAATCACTTAAGTCTTGGTCCATCCTTTTGGCTTTCATTAAATATTTTAGTCTGTATTGATACCTGCCTGAATTCCGCTTTGCGTATATTTTGTATCAAACTCGGTCCTAACAGGTTGCGATAAATTTTTAGAAACGAGGAGGGAGCTCTGGAGGAATGAATGTATTCGATTAAGCACACCATTCTCAGAAATTTAAACATTTCTTTTATTCATTTATTACCGTGCCGACAGTCATAATTTCGACCTTTCTGTAAAAGGAATTCGTATTATTTCCTGATCACCAATAAGATACCATTATTAACCTGGAGATTTCCAATCTCAATGCGGCTCTGAATGTCTATTCCGTCTCAAAATCATTCCAGACCTTAAGTTGAAATCATATATTCAAGCTATTACCAAAGAGAATGGGATGATTGCTATTAGGTATTATATTGCCTAATGTGTCCTAACTTGTGTTGGAGTTGTTTTGATAGACTTCAAAATCCCTTACATGATTTTGTTGGTATATACGTTTTACACTCAGGTAGAGTATTTCTACGTATGTATCGTTGCATGAATTTTGCTAATATATCGTTATATCTTTGACAAGGGTTCATATGTGACACATTATTTATATTAATTAGTTTAGATTTTAAGAGCTAGGAAACGCCAGGATATTTACAATTAGATGAAACATTCTCATTTCCTGTGTGTCATAAATGTAATGAAAAAGTTCAACTTAGTTTTTTTTCCCTGAACGACTACACTTTGGAAGAGGCTCCCCTTTTTTTGTGTCTTTGAACATTTCAATCTTGACCGCTTATATATTTTCCTCCGTCTCTCACGCATAGTTATCATATTAATATGTTGTTGATTTTAACCCATTGCCCTGAGTGGCTCCTACCGCATTTATTGTGAAAGATTTTGGAAAGAAATAATTGGTATGATTAGTTTAGAACTGCAGAATGCTAAAATTGTAGAAAATGTCGGACCATGATGTATCGGGTGAGGAGGCAAAATATTCACTAAGTGTTTTACTTGTTTTTCTCATGAAGAAGTTGAACTAATTTTATGAATCCTGGTGCATTTTATTACTATAAATTTGCATAATATTTACCCATATCTTTTCAGATAACTGTGTAAAAGATGAGTGTTGAGGAAAACAAATCTCAAAGGCTGTGTGATATAATAAATTCTCATGTTCATCCAGAAATACGGACAATTTATAATTTGAAGAAGAAAATGACTACGAGTGAAAATATTCAGAGAAGGATTGGATGTAGCGGGATAAAAAAAAAAAACACACACACAATAATGATTCCATACACGCACATAGAAATCCCAAATCTCAAAAGACTTAATGAAATCCATGAGAAAATTAGCAACTGAAATTAAGGTTGATGCTAAGACTATCAGAACAGTGAAACATGACTTAAATCTAAAATCTTACATAAGAACTCCAAAACATTTCCTGACACGACCGATAAATGCTAGAAGATTAGAACGATGCAAAAAGTTCTTACTTATCTTAAAAGAAATACGCCCACTGTAAAAAATTTCCTAGACGAAAAGATCTATTTACATTATTCAGACTATTGTCCTCAACTTTGTCGCCATATTTCTTACAACGTTTCCGGCGTTTTACGCTTCGTCCTTCTTTTGGTGCTTGGAATGTCGAACTGAACCCTTTATTTCGCTCACTGGGGTAGACTGTTCTAGTTCCCCGTGCCATGTCTAATGGATGTAACTTTGTTATCTCCTGTTAATTCTCTTCTCCAAGATCTTCACTGCCTTCGAAATGTATTGAACTCACACTCTTTGGGTCCTGTTACTGGATCTAACCAACGTCTTTATCTACTGCGCTATGTGTCCTTGAGGACATCTGTACATGAATTTCTGGGTATTATAAACCTAATGTCTTCAGCACCTATTGACAACTGATATCCATTAGATATGGCACATGGATCTAGAACAGTGTAACCCAGTGAGCGAAATAAATGTTTCAGTTCGACGTTCCAACCAACTGATGAAGGCAGAAACATTGTAATAAATATTGCGACAAAGATGAGGACAATATTTCGAATAATGTAGATAGTGTACATAATACCTCATCTCAGAAATATAGACTGATACGAAGAGATCTTTATTGTTACCGCGGTTTTGAATGGCAGGAATGATATACATTGCACGCTCAAATGCTGATGTCAAGGTCACTTTCAGAACAGAGCAATCAGCTCAACTTATGATCTTTTGGATTGTGGCCTCCAATGGGAAAAATGCATATCAATTTTAACAAACTTGGTGAAAATGTTAATTCTGATGCCTATTACAAGATTCTGATATACAATGTATTACCATGACTCAAAGACAACTCTCTAGAGGGAAACTATGTTAGGACTCAGGATGGAGCTCCTGCTAATACAGTCAAAAAACAATTTTGCCGGTTTGTGGTCATCACACATCTGTCCCCTTCAAACCTCTAGTATGCTGTTTGAAGCGTTTTTGAACATGGTAGAACCTCTCATCTAAACGTTAACTCTCTTATAGATAGCATCGGAGAAGAGATTGATAAGATGTCCTCTGGTTGTCTGCAGGGGGGCGTGTGAAGGCAGTAATTGAGAAAAAACGAGGACATATCGAATACAATCTTTCCTTCGTGTTGTAGTTGTATTTTGGCACCATTCTTATTTCTTTAAATAAAATAATTAAATTATCTATAAGATTTTTATTTCAATACCAAAGGTGTGCAGGTCTTGCCTCCCCACACTGTATGATAACAACAGACCATGTGGGTAAGATCAAACTGCCTAGAAATTTAACATTTGAATATGTGCACGTGTGTGGGACTTTAACACCTGATTCTGTTATCAGCAAGATTATACCTAATTTTTCCGCTCACGATTATTAAAATATGTTGTATTTAGTTTGTACTTATTTAACATTGTAAAGATCTACCTCGTCACAAAATATCTTCATATTAATATAAGTCTTGTTGTGATTGCTAAAACAATCATTCAATAGTCGTATACACTAAAGAATATTATTTCCTAAAATATTATTAAAGTATTAATTAAAATATTTGATTATATATGATCTCTTATTCTTGGTCCACTTGCAGGCACTCTATTAATATACTGGTAAAACTTTAAATAATCAATTGGCATAATACTGTTAATCAAGGAAGAAAGATATGACTATATATACATCTGAATGCCTACGCGTGTATGCGATGTTGTAGAGGTTTAGTGCATTCAGTCAATGAACAAACCGAATTAATCGAGTCCATGTCAATAAACGCAGAGTGCAATATGCGTAAATTCGCTCTAATAATGGAACAATCATAGAGCATATAATCGGAGCTGGCCAGAGATTCTTACATTCCTGTGCCAGGAATTATGGCCAAGCCAAATTACCACTTTCCATACGTTATTATCTTCGCTAGCCAAAATCATCAATGGATATTATTCTGCTTAAAAGAAGTTCAGAAGTTAAGAACGCAATGCGAGTGAATGCCAGCATTCTGCTTTTGTAAATATACATCGTATCGAAGAGCAGACGTCATCAAATAAATCTAGGCCAAGACTGAAACTTAAGGACAAAAAGCCCTTGAAGCAGAAGCAATAACATTTATAAGATTTATTATTTTCGGAGCTATTGATGATTATTTTATCATTATAAATATTATTGTTAATCGTCACAAATTTCGGAGAAATTTCTAAGTATTGATTTAATGCCATTCCTTTAAAAAAAACAAATCTATTTGCTTTGCTTTAAGAAGCTGTGTTTGGAATTGGCCGTCATGTGAATAATATTACCTTTCTCCATATAAAACATTAATGCAATGTGTTATAACGTGAAAAAAATTATTATGCTCCATAATTATGTTACATCAGATTCCGCGCATTGGGGACAATGTGGTGAGAAAATGCATACGATATATAAGTATTTTAAGATAAAACTGTATTTAATAATAGTAAGTTAGAGTATTAGATAAATGGTATCCATCAAATCAAAATTATATATACACATATTGCATTGTTTGTCATTGCTAATATATATATATATATATATATATATATATATATATATATATGTACACAGTTACTGCAGTTTTCTTTTTCTTATCCTTATCTATATAGAGTTATCCCCCTTGATTCGTTAACGGATTTTTATATTTCAGCGTATCCATTTTTTTTTTTTATTATTCCCACCGTATAATTGTTTAATTTGAATTCGGAATTATACCTCGATATCGGATATTAATTATTAAATTATTAAAAGTAGAATCAATTAATATACTATATAACTTTCCTTCTACGAAACCCAGAATTTTGGAAAGTCCTAACAATTATAACGAGCAGTTCATCATATATATATAAGTAACTGAAGATAGTATTTAGCATGAAACACGAAGGTGTTCTATCGACATAAGGATCTCTCTCTCTCTCTCTGTCTCTCTCTCTCTCTCTCTCTATATATATATATATATATATATATATATATGTGTGTGTGTGTGTGTGTGTGTGTGTGTGTGTGTCTGTGTGCTTATGTTTGTATTTTCTTCCAAAGAATTAGTTGACTTTTTAAAATCCAATATTTGCATATATATATATATAAACCACACAAACACTCATACATATAAAAATATATGTTTTTTGTGTGTGTTTGTGTGCGTAGGTGCGTCCGTAAATATTACAAAGAATATAGTATTCCACATACTTAATATGGTAAATTTGAATTAACATTTTCAGTGCATAATTTTTATTTGCGTTAACACCTAATACGAATAATCAAGAGGTCTTTCTCATTATTTTGTTACTCTCCTCTTTGAGAGAGCTATTTCTGTTTACTGGGATTATAAAAGGACGCTATACGCAAACCTTGTATTCGCAGTTTAATAAAGCTTTCTTTAAGCCTACACCTGCGTACTTTTGTCGTTACGACAGTATCTGTTGTTTAATTTATTCCGATGTCTTTGAATGAGACTATGATGAATTTTTGTTTTATATAATTGATGTTGTCTTAAAGTATATACCTTTTTCATTAACATGATGTAGGGTTGCTTCGTCATAGGCTGAGAGATTATGTGTTTGTGTATGCAAACAACAAACTATATCATTATCAGTGTGCATTTGTGTTTGAGCATGCATTTAAAAGTATTCCTTTCTCTTTATTGATTGCATATTTCATGTGCCAGAAAAATTGATTTTAAAAATAAAAGTTTATATAATAATCATTTTTTTATGTGAGCAGAGACTGATGAAATTTATTATACTTCAGCAAATATTTCGTTTTTCTTGTCCTTCAAAGGTCACTTTAACGCGATTCCATCTAAGCCTTTCGTAGACGTTGTCTTTTATTGAAAAAATGTCATAATGGAGATATGTGTTGACCAGAGAACACATAAAAACTACATGTCATTGACATCTTTATGTGTATAACTATTTAATATGCTTTAGGTAGACGTCTTTTTCTTGTTTTTCTATGTGATGTTTACCTTCAGGGCATGGGTGATCATAGCTCTCCACTATTTCCTGTCCTTTGTAGTGATTAGTAAATTTTGACTTTCTTGTATGTCTCCTGATCACTGTTCTGTAAACGATTTTACCCATGCTCGTTAGGTAGTGTTTTCCTTTCTCGATCTTGCCTTCAATATGTACTGTGATTATAAAATTTCCCAAGCTCTTTTTCTTCATTATGTGACCAAGATATTTCAGTTTCCTGCCTCTTTCTGAGTATACCTATTTTCCCTTTTCCATTTTTTTATATATCTTCGTTGGTGGTCCCGTGTTCAGTTCATGTTATTCTCATCATCCTTCTGTAGAATCTCATTTCCTAGTGCCGGAAGTCCTTTCTTATTTGTGGTATGATGATCTAATATTCACTTCTATATAAACATGACATATATAACATAACATTTCAGTACTCGTTTCTTTGTTTTCAATGACATTATCTTGTTTCATAAAAATTTGCTTCTCTTTTTAAATTCGTCGTTTTATTGCCGCGTCGAATATCCTGTCCTCTGTTTTTAGATATTTGAATATTTCCACTTGTTTAATTTTTTTAATCTCCAGGTTGTAATTCTTATGTGAGAGAATGGGTAACTATTTTTTTTTCAATTTGTTTAGTCTTAATATTTTGACATTGATTTAGTTTATTTTATGTATTTTAATTTTTCCTTTTCTTCCCATATTACTTATTTTTTTGCAATACTTTCACAGGTTCTAAAATTTTCAGTTTGAAATGAAATATGTTTGAGCCGTACGTTGTAAGCAATCCACAGAATGACTACTCAGTGTTGTCTCATGGGGCCGTCGAATGATTCATGCCTTTTGGACAACAGTCTTTCACTCCCAATGGGTTCAGCCGTGAACTATTGAAATCCCGGCTATTGTTCTGGATATTTTATGTATCAAGTTCTGCATATGGCCTCCATGAATGTGTTTCTCGTTGGGCAGTAATTGGATTTTCTACCAATCAGCAAATTAAGATGTTTTCCTGATGGTGTTTATTTTAACTAATGAGGAGCTCAAGTTTTTTTTCTCTCATCATATTAACCTTCTTCCTCCCTCTTTGTCTTCTGCTCCAGAATGTTGGATCACCACTTTCTTTTTAACAAAAAAAGTATTAGTTGTAACAACCACGACCCCGCGAGACCCAGTCAACCGACTTAATCTATAGGAGAAAGAACGCCAGGCTATTCTTGTTATCCCTGACGAACGCAATGCGGCCCCTGTCCCCGAACGGAGAGAATCAGCCGACCAATTTACTTCGCAACCGGGGTTGGAGGTGGGAATAAAAAGAAAAAAGATTTATGCTATGTCATGTTATTTAGTCTTTTGAATCTTAATGTGTTTTTTGGGAAGGTGGAATTACTTCCAAATAATCCTCCTACGAAAACACTACTAATGCTGAATATATTTGGAAATATGAAATATATTTCGTCATAATATGTATACTTAATTTAATAAAAACAATGAAAAAGAAAAAGCGTTGAATAGGATTTCACAATTACACTTGTAGTCTCCTCTTTATACAAACGGAGAAGAATTTTTAGAGCGTGTCCAGACAGTTATTGATGAGTATGAAAACTCTGAAAGAATAATCTAAATATAAACAAATATTTAATTAAATATTTCTAGGAAGGATTGTGTTGCTAATGTTCTTGTATTCACCATTTTTTCTGGTGAAAGAATAATTTCGCAGTAACAATTATATTAGTTTGGAAATAATGTCACGATAGATTTTTGACTTGTTCACTTTGAGGACATATTTCAATATTTACAGTAAAATAAATATTCGATATTACATTCCAGGCTATTAATCTTGCATTCTTTTCTTGATGATTTCATTTCTTAATAACTTCTCTCCAAGTAAGGTAAAAAAGTTACTATAACGCAAGGCGTTATTTCTTAACATCAGCTTTTGTAAGTGATATATCGATTTTAGACTTCAGTGAGAAATCGGATATTATATGCTGTATAAATGTTTAGAACTCTTCTTTTATAGAATTCGTTATATGGAAATTAATCTTTAAGTGTCTGAATATATCAAAGGTTATTAACCAGATTCGATCGGAAAAAAATTTCTCTCATTTGTTTTAGATGACAATATCTTATCATTATGGAGTTTTCACAAGCTGGGCTTGAAGAGAAACCAAAGTAAGCTATAAGAAAATTTGTAAAGCAATTCAATAAATGTTACACTTCAGATAATTATCAACATGATGAATTCAGGAAATTGTCTGAACTTGTTTAATGGGGGCCGTCATAATCTGACTACTTTTAAGGTTAAACAATGTCTTCCTATTTTACTAAACATTTCTAGGACAGAATCAACACAACTGTTGTGAGCGAATTCGAAAACCAAAATGTTAGTTACTGTATGTGGTATGAACTGATAAATCAATATGAAAAAAATTAATGATCAGAATTATTGATGAGAGATTTACACAATAATTTACAGTAATCGAGCCAATCATTTTTTAAATAAAAAGATGTGTTTTTCTTACACTTTGATCTAAAACACTATATTGTCTGAAACATTGAGGAAAACTTAAATATGAAAGTTTTGTTTCATTCACCAAATTGCCCTGTCATTCCTCAATTTGACTATTTTCTTTTAAAATCGATGAAAGTTCTATTAAAATGAAACAGTTTATTAATTTTGAAGTGTTTAACAACTATACTGATCTTTAAAAGAAAAACCGAAATCTTTTATGAGACACCTGCAAAAGAAACAAACCTAGAGCGAGAGAAGCCTGTAGGTATTATTGATTGGCACTAGAAAATCACAAAGAGATATACCAAATAACAGAAAGCGCCTAGCTTGAAGAATTTCAACAGCAAAAGCAGCAAAAATAGATAACACATGTAACTCAAAAATATAATAATGACATAATCAAGATGTTGATATCCCACAGTAATTCGAACAAAATTTAAGGAAAGAATCCTCTTCAATACTGGAAAAATTTACTGAGCATGATATACATATCATCCTGCCAATTGCTTTAATTGGAATATTTTAGAAATTTCAGCCGAATGTTTCACTTACTGCAAGGTCAATATATATATTGAATGTTTCCTTATAAAGAAAAGAGTTTATATTAGTATTTTCATTAGATATGAGAACAGATACATTATGAGCCAAGGATAACTGAAGCAGCACTGACTTGTTGGTCAATGAATACCGAATGTTTAGTTTTTTTTTTAAGCATTTCACCCCAAGCAAGGCGGGAAGCCACTAGGACGCAAGGGGTTACAGAAAATTTAGAGCATGATCAAATAGGAGTGATAGAAGAAAGGATGAGGGTAGTGGATAGATCAAGGCAACTGGAGATGTCGATTGACATTACACTTGAATAGCTGGAGATTATAGCTCACAGGGAAACAGGAAAAGGGAAGGGAGTTCCACAGGCGAGAGGTGCGAGACATGAAGCTATTAGAGTAGAAGAGACGGCTATATTTAGGAGTTTCGACAGTGAAAGAGAAAGACCACTTTTATCATTATCATTAGCAATTCGTAACAAAATATGTTATTCTTTTTCTATAAATATACTAATTACTTAATGATAAAAGTTTATATTGAAATGCTAATTTGTCTCAAACTGATTTTAAGTTTACAAGATTGGCGAATACATTCTTCATATTTTTATTTTGTCGTCGTGTGACCTTGTGCCAAACACTGTCAAGCATCGACTATATCAAGATAAATATATTTGACGAAGAGAGAAATAATAACAAAACAGTATTTCTTCTTTTTTCACACTGTCTCCTATTCTCCTTCCAAGAAAACTATAGACAAATTGTGTTGATGAAAGATGAGGTTGTTATACCGGTAGAAGTCAACCGTAATGTCATTGACCGCATCCTGAGCCAGAATTCCTATCTATGACGAATGGCACCATTACCCTCAATTTAGATTGTTGTCGGATAGTTGGAGGCAAACAGATAAAGATCGTTATTGTAAAGTAACAATATGCACGCATCGTTTAGCCGCGCCAGTTCGGTTGACAGAACAAGGAGGGAGACGGAGACTTGGTGAATTGCATTCGATCACAATAGTTCTTGGTCAGTGTATCACCTTTTCGGCGGAGGGGGAAATAAGATTGGATATTTGGAATAGAAACTATAGAAAATCAATTCGATCATCCCTTAAGCTTTGGCTTTGCGCCGGAACGCATTATGAAGACACGGAAACGTTACGGTATCTTATCTTTATTGATACGTTTAATGTTTCTTGTTTCTTAATATTCTTGTTATCATGTTTAGTATTAATTCTAATACTTCATTAATCATGATCTTAAAGCTTTTGGCTTTGTGCTATATTGTATTACGAGACTGCTTTGTTTGTTATCTCAGATGTTTGATGTTATGTGATTTGATGGTCTGAATAACAAATGGACATATTAGACGCGATCCCATTTCAAAAGGGCACATTTATGAGAGCGATTAGTGTATTTATGCATCTAATGCTTAAAGCAAGCTGTAAGGATGATAGAAACGAAAATGGTTCGTTTTCTTCTAAGAAAAAGATAGATTAAGTTGCTGGGACATATAATGAGAATAGACCGCTTGAAGAATGTGACACACAAAAGGCATAGTAAATGTAAAACATTCTTGGGTAAATAAATGACACTGACTGTGATGAACAGTCGGAGAAACACACCTTTAGTATACAAAGGATAACCCAGAACCTGTAAGACACACCTGAAAATATCTGGATAGGAAGCTAAACTATTTATATTCGGACTATTTTTCTCCTCTTTTTTGTTGTTGTCAAAATGTTTTGGCCGTTGTACCCCCAAACTTCTTCAGGCCTATATAGACTTGCTTAACCTATATAGAAGTGTGAAATGAAACGTTTATTTAATCTACGGGTAAAGACTATTCTCGATCCACTGGCCATCTGTAGGGATATCGTCGAGTTCTTATTTTAGCCCTGGTCTGTTGTTGCACACATATACAGATCCTGATCTAGAGATTGAACTCACAAGCTTCCCAAATTCAGAAACAAAACTTCCATAGGATGTTAATGAGGTTATCATTGTCGCCTTTTACCCAAGTATATTGTCGAAGATTTTGGTAAGTTTCCCTATGTTTAAGTGTTTCCTAAGTGAGGTATAGTCTAAGTTATGTAATGTAAGATTTTCTTGATAAGCATCTATATCTATAATTTTCAATATGCGTGTCTGTATGTGTGTGTGTGTGATCGGATGTTGTTTATGTGTTTTCACAGTTTTCATCCCAATTCGATGCATTTTTTGTTGGATAGATAATACAGTGCTTGTTTTGAGTCTAGATTGTGGGCGACAATGGCTCTCCACTACATCCCATCCATTATAAAACTCAGCAACTGATTCTTTACACTTTGGACAAAAATCAAAGGCAAAACCTAATCTACTTTTTCACATAGAACCTTCCAATCCTAGCTCATTCCGTGTGGTCGTGAATCGCATCTCCACACGTTGCTCATCGGTTTCCTTCTGACCGTGATAAGTAGCTCGTTCAGCAACGCGTGTACGTGTGACTCTGCAACACGCGCTGTGTCACGCGATGTGTCACACGCATACACATGACCTGCGGGACGCGACAACTGTTCGAGTTGCCCATTGGCTGAGCGAAGCCCCTTTACATGTCCAACCAAATGTCGCCTTGTCTACTCAGTACTAAGATCACTTCTACCTTTTAATTACACAAATCCGCTTCTACTTCTGTACGCCCATCCCTGCATACCCATTTCCCTTCTCGTGGCCAAGCAGTCAATGTCTCTCAAGTGAGGCTACAATTTACTTTCATAAAGCCTACCAATACAGATTTAAGGCGTTGCTTGCATTGTCGTTTATAGCAGTTCTCAATTTGTTTTTTTATTGTCCTTTGCATTACATCTACCATAGTAATCTCTTCTGGTATTTGCCCACGCTTTCAATTTGACAATTCTTACTTGCCTAAGACATGCCACCAAAGAAAAAGAACTTGCCTAGGTCGCAAGACCCCTGCCACCAGGACCATCATGCGAATAACAGATCACAAATAGTCTTTAAAACGTTCAGTTCCCCTGTTTCAAATGCCTCTCGGAATGCTTCAATCGGAGCCACTAAGTCCGAAGAACATCATAGCCATCATCTTCCCAGAAGAGCATAAATGGACGCTTCTGCGCGCGATGATAAAAATGCTGATCAAAGGACTCAACAGCTGAGGAGAAACGCCTCTCCAATTGCAGCTGCGCGTGAGGCTGAAACAAGATTATGAACGCGAAAACGGCTCGATTATTCGTGATTTTGTTTTGAACATTAATGCAGCTTTTCCAAAGTATGTAGATTCATAAATAATATTGGTCCTCTGTAAGTTGGATTTTGCAGGTGAGTTTTTGAAGTTGACGATGAGGTTAGCTCTTTTAAATGTTTATGTGGAAGAAGTAAATTAATTTTCTTTTTCTCTTCGACTGGTGTTGTGTATTGCTTAGTAATGTTTCTAAGGGAAAACTAACTCCGTTTATAATTAATGTGTATTTGATTTTTAGAGAAATATTGATATTATTTTTAATCTTTATGTTCGGTCTTACTGTTGCCTACTTTGATGCTTGTTAATAACTGTTTTCAGAAGTACTACATAAATAACCAAATTTCATTATTTCTTTCTATATGAATCAACAGAAATATGATATATGACGTTAAAATGAATAATATCAGCATTTGTGGAGATGAAGATCATAATAGCCTTATAAATATATAAAAAGGCTGCAAATTATGGATTGATTAATAATAAAAGAACATCATTCAGTAATATAATCACTGAATACGGTTACAGAGTTTTGACACCATGTGGACAATTTAAAAATACATTAACACAACTATAGTTACACACATATAAAAACGTACATATGCAGTTAAAAATAAACATCCACGTCTAATAGAATAGCCGAAAAATACCATGTATAGTTTTACATATTTTAATCCTTGATAAAAATACCTTTATGAATGCCGAAAATAAATAAATGAATAAAAAAGATTAAACTCATTTCTTTACTAGTCGTCTTTAATAAAACTTAGGTCGTTTTGTACTTTTACTTTCGTTTTATGTACATTTACTTTCGTTTTTTGTATTTTTACTTTCGTTTGTGAGTATTCATAATATTTTGAAAATTTGAAAATTAAAGATATTTTTTTACTTCTGTTGAAGAATACATGTTGCAAAATAAAATACTTATATTGGGTTTAAGAAAGCCCAACACAATACAAATGCGTTGGTAATGAAACGAGTTCCTTTAATCATAATTTATATATATATATATATATATATATATATATATATATATATATATATATATATATATCACCTTTTTCTCCTTAAATGTTTTTAATGTCTTATATTCCAATTCAATATATAATGGGTGGTAATTCGCCCAAACGGCATATATTTTCAGCATTGTGATTGTCATAACATCATAATCCCTTAATATTAAATTTTAATGTTCAATTTACACACATTGAATAGAAAACAGGACGTCTGTGAAATGGCTCGAAGCATTATACTGTAATGCTAATGAACTATGGATAATATATTCGTCGAAGTAGACAGTATGTTGTGGAAATTCAAATCGATATCACGATCTTAAAAGTAAGTAAATGAAAAAAATGTAAAATAAACTACATTTTATGAAATTACTCTTCCGCTTCAAGCAAATATGAACGAATCGGTCAATAAATACATTTTGAATTCTTATGGAGTTTTTTTCTCGGTTGGGTTTCGTAAAAAACCTTTACATATAGATTTTTTTTCTATCTAGGCTGCATCTCGCTGTAAGTCAATGTTAACGCTTAGAGAACGTGAACAAACAAGAATGTAAAACGGCCACAAATAAAATATGCTTGTTTAAAAAGCACATATTTGATTAAATATTCAATGATCTATAATCATAGCAAGATAGGACATTGCTAAATAACGCCTATGGTTATTGTTACTGAACTGAATAACTGACTATGATCTATTTTATTTAATATATCTCCTCTTAAGAATTTAGGCGATCACAACTCTCTAGAGAATCCAATTTTTAACAGCTGGAAATTGATATGAATTCTTGAAAATAGTTTAGTGTATTTTCAAGTCTTCTTTTTAATACAATTATTCACCCAATACAAAACCGAAATACCCTTCTATTAAAGGGGTACCGAATGTGATTTTGTAAAAAGAGGTTACTGATAAATACACCATATGAGGATATGTATGATATATATAAAGAATGCGGTAAATAGATTAAGATTGCAATGTTAGTAGAAGCAACTCCACACGAATTTGTTCCATGAAGTAACAATTCGGTTGCTGCGGAAATTTTCCGCGTCAAGTGAATGCGAATAGAATAAATGGAGTCTATACACATGCCACGACTGTTCCTAAATCTGGGGATTTTCAATGGTGGAATTCAGTAATATAGCTCACTTGAACATTTCACATTAAATTAGTGATTGATTAGCGAGAGTTATCAACGTTTACATCTGTGGAAATGGGTTTGATGTGGGAAATAATAACAACGCTGATTAAATCATTGAACCGAACCGAGGCTGGGAATTAAGGATTGGACAACTACTGCACAGATATGGAAGAACTACTCTGTTTTTATTCTTAGCTGACACCTGTAAAGAGCATGAAGGAAAGATTCAAATACCTTCTGGAGGGGTACAAAATAAACAATAATTTCCTAATCATGTTTAACGATATATTGGTTTGCGTATTTCCAGCAAATCTAGTGATGTGGATTTTGTCTCCCAGTTTTGAAAGGTCTTTCTCTGCCACCGGCTGTTAAGCTGTCCTGTCTTTTATACTGCGTAACCTATGCAAGATGAGCAGAGGTATTGATCCATACCTTTTACCGGAGCATTTTAGTAAAAGTAAACACAACATATATTGGCGGAAATGTAACTTATCACGATACATTCATGTTGGTAACTAAAACAGACTCCTAAATATCATCAATAAAACTCTTCGTCACATTTATGAGTACATGTATTTACTCCCCTACAGGCAGAAGTTAAATAATGTGAGACATGTCATACAGTAATTGAAGAGCAATGATTTTCATCAGATTATCTTATTTATTGGAGTCGTTTCTTTTTATTCAGACTCCCATGATTATAATTCCCCATCCTTGAAATTTTTATCTGTACAAGGTTATTTAGGTTATACGTCTGTCTATCCTACCTATACTGATAAGCTTCTTAACCTCTCCATTTACGACCATAAAGAATTCTTTCCGTAACATCTAACGAGTGAATATTGGCTTTGTATCGTGCAAACAATGATATAAAAAACATGTCAGAATTACCTTCCGCTCCCCCTTTCTATCTTTCTCCTTTTCTCTTTCGCACCTGATTTGAAGAATCTTACGCTTATAAAGAGAGCGAAAAAATAGCAGCTTCGCAAGAGTAAACAATATTTCACAGTCGTCGACATGATCAAAAACACCTGCTCAGTGCGAAGAGTCGGTAACGAGGCTGCATCAAAGTCGGGCAAGATATTAGGGGCTTTTTTTTTTATTAAACATCCATTATCTGCTTTTACACTGGTGAACACAGCTACATTAAAACATATACTTTCTATTGAATATCTTTCAATTTATATTATCATTTGCTAGAAACTACCATGAATACACTGATTTTTTTCTCTCAGAAAATATTCTATACATAATCATATACACAGTGAAGTGAATTTATCTTCGAATGGTAATGGTTATAGCGAAATTAGACGTTTACATTAAAAAAATCTCTGTCAATGTATTGAGAGTTTAGTTAGTGTTAACATCACATGAAATTATATGCTATTTCTGAAAGGTAGCGTGGAATGACTATGTCTTGATTATCTCAATTTTTCCCTTCCCGTGACATATGCTATTTATTTTAGCTGTTGAAAGCCTTGATAGAGTTTTATTTGGTGAAGAATCAATTTTTAATTTTGTAGCTTCAATCTAGAGTTTCTGATGATGGGGTGTCTTCTTTCCAGTTTTTGATCCGAGGAAACTGTTGTATATACAAAAACAATTTAGAAAAAGTTTCACGCAAAGTATATATTTACATAGAAAATCAGATACCTTAATAAACATAATATATTCACTAATGCTAAAATATTCAAGGGTTTTCAGCCGACACATTGATTCTCCATGGGGAAAAAGATAAAATATTGATATATATTTTTTCTGTGTAATGTCTGGAGATAAGAGAAGTGTGCGGTGGTAAAAGGTTTACTTTGTATATAGGTGAAGATCAACCTGTCCTTAATTTGCTGAATGTAAAACACACAACTTCATCTATCTATATATATATATATATATATATATATATATATATATATATATATATATATATATATATATATAGAGAGAGAGAGAGAGAGAGAGACACCTAGCGCGGTCGAAAGCACGGTAGTGTGCGGTACTATACATAGTTTTGCCTCCACTTTATTATTACACACACACACACACCTACATATATATATATATATATATATATATATATATATATATATATATATATATATATATATATATATATATATATATATATATATATATATATATATATATATATATATATACAGAGAGACAGGCAGGGAAATATCTTAAAAGTTATGCCGTATGATGTTGAGTGGTTAAAACTCTATAGAGTTTTGAACTATATTTCTGACTGACAAAGAAAAAACTGGATGCAAAATTTGGCGAAAGAAACAAAAATTAACAAACCTATTTGAAATGGTAACAATAGCAAGCTAAAAAGTTTTTCCTACCACCAAACCAGAGACTAAGCACTCACCTGTCCTAAGCAATGACGAGTAAAAATTCACATTGAATACGTATACACAGCCCACTAGACGTTATAGCATGTTGCCACATAAGTATGGTCTACCCATCATTCACATATTTGGTATGCCATAGGGAATTCTAAAAAGCTGCAAGGGCTCGATATAATTGAACATGTTCCTTGTATCTATAGTCAATCCACAAAAAACGAAGTCCACGTCATATATTAGGAACTCAGTACGTTTCGTGGAATTACTCCAAAGTTTTGCTATTTATAGCGAATACAATGCTAAGCTAAGATGGTGTGAGGCTTTTCACCATAGTTTCTACGACCAAGTCTTATTTGCTGGTTCAAAACAGTTTGAAATATAATAACAACTTGATAGATGGGAATGTTGATGATTTCTGTAGGCAATATTCTTTAAACTAGAATCAAATTGAAGGCTTGGCTATCTTTTTGACATTGTTACTGGTGATTTTGGACATGTACGTGAAATACTTCAAGAAAATGTCTGTTGTAACGGAACCACTAAGGCTAACATTATGGCCGAGATAGACAAATGACACGTTTATACTCTGGCTTCAAAAGGAAACCTTACAACTCTTGTTGGACAATGTGGAATCAGTAATAACATCGTTTCAGTTCACAATATATGAAAAGAAAAGAAAAAAATAATCAGCTGGCATTTCTAGATTCTCTAAAAATTATACAGATTATAGGTTCAAAATTATCCATATATTACAAGCGGACGTTAACCGGACAATAGGTTAATTTCATTTCCCACCTTCCATACCGTATAAAGAAATTGATCTTCTGAGGCTTACAACACTGTATAAAAATGATCAGCGTCTACTCAAGCACATAGCAACTCGCCCATCAGAATCCATCGTAGACTTAGGATTCATGCAAATATAACATCTGCTACTGCAGGTAGAACTAGAAGTATTAACGATGAAGACGAGAAAACTGACACGATCTTTTTTTCTATTTTTAAAGGGCTTACGGCAGATATATAAGGTTAATTTCGTTCTCATCAGCATCTGTGGAATTAACTAGCATACTAGATATCCTAAAACGGTGGAATGTCAGATGTTTGCAGCGGCAGTCTCATCATGATGCTGGTTATATTTAAAGCATTATGCTTCCCATCCAATCTTTTCCACTCAATAGCCTACCGCATTAAAACATTTGTTCGTGAATTTAATGACAGAATATTTGTTATTTCATTTCCATGTACTTATAGTTTGTAGTTGGAGGAAATCTGAACTATACATGATATCCTTAGATATGATTAGTAATTGAAACAAAATCAATCTACTCAAATAGATTAAATGAAGAGTTCATTTCTAAATTCTCTGAAGATTAAACGGAATGAAAAGCGCCTGATGAAGTCCGAATATTTGATATAATAAAAACAAATTAAAAAATAGCAAGGCAGTATGACAAGGATAATCCTTTTTCATTCTAGTCTTGAATTTAGAATTTACGTTCTCTCTGATCAAGCTATGCGGAAAACACTTGTTCTCTTTTGATATATGAAGTTAAGCAATGTCAAGTCTTATTTATACCTAGATGTGGACATTTTATGAATACCGTGTGCAGCAAGCAACCGTCTACAACCAGAAAATATTTTCTGCTTTAAATACCACACAGAGGCTTAATAAGCTGTAAAAGGGATATCAGTCAATCCTAGAAGATTTGACACATAAATCCAAGGGATTTACTTTAGTCGGTTGACCCCATAAATATTCCATAGAAGCGATGAATTCATAACTTTTTTTTCGAAACTAAATGTAACAAACAGAGCCGGATATCGAACACGGTTCACCGGTTTTACTAACAGAGTCGATAATGATTACTTTATTGTTGCCTCCCATAATTTTCGATTTAATCTGTTGTAAACACTCCCTGGCAGAATTGTGTGAAGTTAAAATAAAAGACTTTAATTTTAACAGATGTCTCAGGTAAATTCGTTTTGGGAATACGTCACTTTGGCACGTCACACGGGCAATCGTCGTATAGGAGAGAAAATAGCTATGCTATTATCCCTAGTGAAAAATTTGTCTACCGAGAAAACGATATCAGAAATCAAGTCTTTGCTACATAGTCTCGAATTTGCGATCGATGGGAAAATCAAATTTGGACATTGCTGAATGAATCAACATCTCATAACAGCTCAGAATCATATTGTTAAAATATCGAAATTCCTTACTTTGTTTGTTTTCGATTATTTTCATAGTCTCATTTTAATGATATTTAAAACTTATAAAAATAAAATATCAGTTTGACCGTATACATAATATTGTTATTTGAGACTGTTCATTAGCATTGCAGATATTGATCGAACAACTGCAATTTTCTATTTTTATTATATAATATTCTTAAGCAAACATTCGATGTTCCATTGGTCAGCCGTTAATTGAAGAGTGTGTCGTAGAAATTTAACAGTATATTTAAGAATTTATTTTTAGCGACATAGACTTGATTAACATTTGTAAATGAGAAATGTTTACTGAATGAGGAATAAAGAAAACAGAGGCTGAAATGAAATATTAATGTATATATCATCAACATAATACCATACTCGCCAGCGGCGTGAAGTAGGTAAACAACTGATAGTAGTGGGCCACTTAGACAGAATATGACCCCCACTTACAATAGGGTCCAACATATTCATGAGGACATATCCAATAATGTTCATAAATAGGGTATATAACATTAAGTAAACAAATTCTGCTTCCTCTCCTGCTTCTTTCCGTGTACCATATATGTGCCAACTTTATCTGGGATAGGAAAATAACACTGGGACTATACACAACCTAAGATGCAGCTACGATATGAAAGTACAGCTAACCACTTACAAGCGCAGCTACAATGAAATATATCTGTATCAATGAAAAGACTAAAAAATTTTATTATCATAATCGACTCTTAACATATAAAAAAATGAGAATTTAATCCCTCTCCTCAGAAAAATTAATACGGTATTCACATACTTTACAGTTTGACTGGAGAGTATGTTCTGTAGTCATAATTTTGCGTGTTCCTTCGGAACAATTTTGATCCTGATTCCGCATAAATTCCTGATCATTGTCGTTCTTAGTAAGAGTTGTCTTTCTCTATCTCTCCTGATCACAATTCTGCCAAAAAATTTATACAGACGGAGGAGGTTATTCAGCTGTTCACTGCTGTCTCTGTAGAATTCAGCATATCACGTGAGTGTCTTATTATCCAAGCTCACTTTCTTCATGACGAGCAATAGAAAAATATATTATCTATCTCGGATTCTATGTAAAATTGTCATTTTTCTTCACATTCTCATAAAACCTACCTCATTATTGCATGCAAAGTTCATGGCATTCTATGCATCTTCATGGCTAACTAAATTATTGCTGCCTCAAGTCTCTTCTTCATTTGTGAGGAGATTGTCCAGAACTCGTTGCCATAAAGAAAAATGGATATGACATAACATTTTAGTGCTCTTTGTTTCTAACGATTTTTTTTTAGTTTTTAATAATTCGCTTAGCTTTTTGAAAGGCATTATTTGGAATGCTGCTTATAATTTCATCCTCTCTTAAAAAACATCCTAGACATGTGCATCATTACCTACATGATTTGGTTTTCAATTCAGTGTGCTCGTCTTGGACTGTTCATCATGCGGAAAGCAATAGATCATGTCTTTTTACATTTGATGTATAACCGTTTGTTCTCGCTTTCAATTACATTTTTTCCTCTAATACTTTTCACCAAATACAAGGCCCAAGAGCCACTCAAGTAAGATTATTACTGTATATTGTTTGATGAGCGTAACTGAACGAAAGAAATGGATTTATGAATGTATGTAGGAAAGATTGCAAATAGCGCTACACCATTTTATACTGTTATGACAGACAGTTATAGACCAGGCATCTTCAAGCCAGATATGGCAGCAATTGTCCATTTTCGGAGATGAAAAATGGAACATTGCTTCCATACCTATATAGCATTGTATATTGCTGCCATATCTATTATAGCGGGTGAATTCATAATGGAGCGTGAAAAGAAAGCGATCATTCAATCATCTTTAGCAATGAATCGGATAAACGAGTTCCTTGAGGTCTGGCGCTAGATTGCGTTCCAAAGTACGTTAAAGCGACCACCATGATAAGTGAAAGTTTAGTTTTTGCTTGGTGACTGGTGGAACGATGCTATTTTCTCTCTAACGTTTTGCATTTTACAAACCAATTCTCCCCACATTGAGAAGGTAGAGTTTCGTTAGATGTTAGATCAGCTACCAGTATCTGGTTATTTAGATTTGAAAGTGCCTATATACCCAATTGTATCATCTGCACAGATATTCAATAAAGATATACCTTGTGTAGATCTTACTGTAATTTCCTTTTACTTTCTGCTATAAACACTGTAACATCCGCTAGGCATATGTTATTAAAATTTTAGCTGACAATAATAAATTCTGGTATAAATTATATCTCCCTCAGGATCGACTTCCTGTAAAGGTTGAATAAGTCTGGTGATAAAACACCCACTTTTCTTACCCCCGTTTATATTTTTCCGTCGTTTTTTATTTCATATTCTCTCCAAATGCAGTCGGTACTTGCTCGAAAATGTTGCTCAGGTCAGACACTAACAATTCTAACATTAATCATCTTGTTATATGTTCAAGAATCAATATTCTTAATTCAAATTTTCGTTCATGAGGTCTCTATTTTTTCTTCTTTTAGTCCCGCTACAATGCATGAGGCCACTTAAAATTTTGACAAGATAAAGTATATTTGACAATATTAGAAGAATTCATAAGCGGCAAATTAATCTTGAAGAAAAATAAGTAGCAGCCTCAGTAAGCGTCAGTCAGATTTTCCATAATTCAACTGACAACCAATTTACGCAGCACGTATTTTAAAAATTATATTGAAGAGGTTATAAAATTATAATAATCACTTGAAAACTCAAAAGAAATTTGACTATCAAAATTTGTCTGCAAATCAAAGTTAATCTATCTATATATCTCTGAAAGTACATAGTCTAAACTGACAGCTAGCTAGATACATTCACACATTAAATAAACCAACGGACAGTACGGCGTTGTGTAATGGTTGTCTTGATAAATCAATTATGACTACATAATGAATTC
Source organism: Acanthosepion pharaonis (assembly GCA_903632075.3). Classification (NCBI taxonomy): domain Eukaryota; kingdom Metazoa; phylum Mollusca; class Cephalopoda; order Sepiida; family Sepiidae; genus Acanthosepion; species Acanthosepion pharaonis. The sequence goes on from CAHIKZ030001042.1 coordinate 243,841, forward strand.
AATCTCAGTTTCTGCTCCACAAATTCGGCATTGTGCAATGTCTAAACAAGGCCTAGAAAAATATTAAGACATTTCAACATACTGTCAACCTTGTCTCGTTAGATAAATTACGATTGAGCAGTGAATTCGATCCTCACTGGGTTCTCCATATTTCTGCCACACCTAAGCTATGCTTAAAAACTCCTTTATAATGCGTATAAGCTGAAGTACATTCAAACAAATTAAAAATCATACACATAAAAATCTATACACAAAAATACATACACACACACAATCTCTCTCCACACACATACACACACACACACATATGTATACGTAATGAATTAACTTAAGATATTTCTTAGAAAGTATATACTGGGATGTCACTGATCAATTCTTATGAAAGCGTAGATTTCATTGACTCATTTAATAAATGTATAATATTTGATAATATATATGTGTGTGTTATTCTATTATATATATATATATATATATATATATATATATATATATATATATATATATATATTTATACGTTTATATACGTGTGTGTATGCATATATATATAAACATATATATATGTAAATTTAGTTGAATGAATACATATATATATATATATATATATATATATATATATATATATATAAAAGGAAGAGGTTGTAGTGGTTCCAACGAGAAAAATGTATGTATATTAAAAAGAAGAGAAGAGAGGTGGCGCAAACGTTTTTGGTTGTAATGTGGATTTATTTAAAAAAAAATATTATGCTTTGTTTTTATATATATATATATATATATATATATATATATATATATTGTCATCCACAGATAGACTAGACTCTTTCGCTGTATCACACCACATCAGTGTGGTTAGACGTCCGGTTGCCTCTAGCTAGGATCGAAACCCGGTTGAATTGGCGTCAGTCGGGGATTCTACCATTAGGGATGAAGGTGAATTTAACCTTATTTACTTTTAGATAAAACACAGTGACTGAGTGAACTCGATTCGATTTACCGAAGAGTTTTTCCTTATTAGCCGTAATAGTCACTGTTTACAAACACCATGTCTCCCACCACCAGAAAGCTCATCCGAAATAAATTTTTCAGGAGCATACCTATTGTCATCCACAGAGAGACTGTTTCGCTGTATCACTGCTCGTCAGTGTGGCTAGACGCCCGATTGCATCTAGCTAGGATCGAAATACGACTGAATTGACGTCAGTCGGAGATTCTACCACATGTTATAAAGAGAACAGCCGAATTTGTCGGTGAGAGTCTCAGACTCATCAAGTTCGTTGAGGAGGTAGTGCAGCCATGGGTCAAGATGGTGGTTAGTGGAAGAGCATAAGCCTGACAAGAAGACTTTGCCCCATGTCATACATGAGGGAGAACACAGTCATTACGCTCATACAGTTTCTGCGACCACACCTCACCTTAGATCAGACCACCAAACTTCCCAGATAGAAAACCACTTGATTATTATGTAGGGGGCGGAATTGTGCAAGAGACCGAAAAAAAAACGCCTTGTAAACCAAAGATGAAGTGAAGTCACGTATTATGGAAGCAACTTAGATAAAATAAATGGTTTTAAAAGTTTCAGATTAATTAAACTTTTAAAACCATTTATTTTATTTTCAACATCATCACTTGATAAGACACAGAGTGTGTTGAAACAAAATGGCTATTTTTGTAGTGATTTTATAACATACTTATGTTATAATCTTTTTTATAAAACATAATTATATCTGCTCTACTTTGTATTGAGCACTCTTTTAAGAATAGTAATTGTTGGTTATTGGAATTCATTCCGTATATACCAATTATATACTTGGATATATATATATATATATATATATATATGTTTTAGAAAATTTGAAGTTCATTCGATATAAACAATGACGTACTGATGATAACGTAAAGCATTTGAATGACTATCACGATAGTATTGATTTCGTTGTCCACAGAATCATTTTTTATTTTGTCTCTCTGTCGCCTGTCTCCCACAGAAGAGGTTATAGAGAATGAGAATAAGACGAAATAGGTGTGTTTGGGAAAACGATAAAGATAAGGACCGGGATCCAGGACAAGGCATCAGAAGATGTCGATTGACATTACATTTGAATATTTGAAGATTATAGCCATCAGGGAAGCATGTGATAGGAAGGGAGTGCTATTGACGGGAGGTGTGATATAAGAAGCTGTTGGGGTCGAAGAGATAGCTACATTTAGCCGTTTCGACAATGAAACGGCGTGACCAGGATGCCAAAATAGTAGCATGTTTAAATTCATGTAGTTTGGGGACCAGTGAATGTAGATCGTCGGAGAAGTTGCTATGAAAATACTTGTAGAAAAGATTGAAGGAAGCCACACCATGATTGTAGATCTAAAACTAGTTTTATTAAAAAAGAAAACTCACTAACCATATTGTAAATTTTTACTCTAATTTGTCAAACTAATTTGTTTATTAGATATCGATCATATTGATTATATATATTCAGAAACATTCACAAATTCGAATGTTTCAATTATCTTCTTGATCAGTCAGTTATAAGCCATGCTTTAGGCGATCATGTATCTTTCGCTACATAACTGATGAGGCAGATTTTTTTTTCCGCAGTAGTCATTTCTTTCTGCGGTAGATTAATTGCCATCTTGTTCTGTCCTGTTATTTACCCAAACACTGTGGGGAGAAAAAGAGGAGTCATGTAAGGGATTCGACTGGAATTTGAACTCGGTTCTCCGATTCCTTAATCCGTTATCGCTTACTCCACCGTGCCTCTTCTTCTCACTACTATAATGTAATATCATTAAGTATCTGGCGTGCAGATATCAAATCTTGGCGAATTGTTATATTTACTTACGTTTTGGATACAGTAAAGAAAATATATAAGTTTATTTTTCCCTCCATTCCTATATATTAAATACCATTCTCTCAAAACTTGAGGATCACAAGGACGTTGAAGCAAAGAGAAAGCAGTCTGGTATATTTCCAAATTTGGCAATACATAGACAATAAACCTGGAATTTGAAGAACAATTATCTCGTATTATGGGAAGTTACATCTCATTCTATGTCAGAAAAATGGTAAAATCATTTTTCTAGGGTTCTGATATATTTAGGATTAATTTTAAGGAATACATATTGCTCAATCCCCACGAATAGTAACACTATGTAATTTGTGCATATTTTCTATGAATTTAGTCCGGATACGCAACAATTATAGGAAAACTAGAAAAATAAAAGAAAGCTTTTCGGTCGAGAGTAATAACTGCTGTAGGATGAATTACATTTTGCAGGATAAGTGTATTCACCCTGCGACATACATACTTGAATACATAAATACATACATACATATATGTGTATATATATATATATATATGGGTGAGTGGGTGTGTGTGCGTGCGCGCGCGTGTGTGTTAGTCAAGTGAGAGGAGACAGTGAGGCAGAGTGGCTAACAAACAATTAGAGGAAGGCGAAGTTAGATATATCCGAATACTGTGGATAGAATAATTCTACCATTCGTCAATATCCCTTGAAGAAAACTGATTCTGTCTGTATCATATTTAATTATTTCTTCCTTTCCTAAAAGAACAAAGGCATTTTCCCGATGTTACATATAAGTAATGTGCAGTTACCTATTGAAAAATGAAAGCATCTTTCTCGCCGCTTGACAAATCAAACAGGGCAGGCAACGCGGTAAAACTACGTCGAACCTCTTTCCAAAATGTTACTATGACTGATGAACCGTTTATCCTAATTTCAAGCTCAAGCGAACTTCTGTTGTAGATGGATGGTCTCAATAATCCGGGAATAGACAGGGGATTAAAGCCAAAGCAGTGAAGAGAGAAGCAACTAATTTATTCCTTCTCTTTAGACGCCTTTGTGTTTCTCATGGATAATGTGAAAGTCACATTTGATGTATTTTTCGATAAGTGGATCGTAGGCTTTCCTAGTATAAATGAATAGTGCAGTCATTATACGATCCAACGCTTTCTTTCATGTCATTTGCCCTTAATACATACATACACACATATATATATATATATATATATATATATATATATATATATATATATATATATATATATATATATATATATATGTATGTGTGTGTGCATGCGTGTGTGTGTGTGTGTGTTTCTGCGCGTGAGCGATAGAGAGATAGAGAGGGAGAATTCATTTAGGGCGATATCGATAATGAAATGAATACTTGATAAAATATTCGAGGTCTTTTATTTCCTCGCGGTATTTGTCCGAGACTATGAAATTTCTAAAGAAATATCATGAGATACGGAGTGTAAATTCATGGTTTTAATATTCATATATAGATTCGTTAACCTTTCCGCCATATAGAGTAACATGTAAGGGAATGATCTGCGAAGAAAACTCTAATATAGACAAATAAAAATTAAAAGAATAGCATGCGAAAAAGGGTTGGTAGCTACGCAAGCTATGAAAAATATTTAGTTCTGTCTTCGTTCGTCTTGTCACCACAGGAAATACGCAATCATTTATTTCTCTATAATATCTTGTCCTTTGTAGCTCAGCGAATTTTGACTTTCTTTTATTTTTCCTAAACGTTGTTCCACAAATTATTTCCTCAAGCTCACTAAGATTAATTAGATTTCTTTCTTCCTGTCTCTCTTGCTTTCAAACTGTCCTGTGTGTGTCAGAGCCATCAATATGTGGCCCAGAAATTTCAATTGTTTCGTCCTGATATAAGTATTAGTTTCTTTTTTGTTATAATTTTCTCTCGAACTTACGTTGGTCACATGTTTCGTTTGTGATATACTCAGCATCAATCTGTAGAACAATTTTTCTGCTGTTTTAATTATTTTCTTCATCTTTGGGGAGATTGTCAAGCATTCACTGCAACACAGGTGGACATATATAACTTAACAGTTTAGCTTGTTTTCTTTGCATCTAGCGAAACATTTGTATTTCTTAGTACTCTGCTTAGGATTTGGAATTCATATTTGGTTATCACAATACACCTTCGGATTTCAGTGTCACACATTTCGTCTTTTTTTAAAACACAACCAAGATATTTAAATTTCTACACTTGATGATTCTAGTATTTCCAGTATGTAGTTCACACTTTCAGTTCATCGTTTTGCTAACAACCATGACTTCTATCTTCTTGAAGTTTATGTTACCTATTTCTTCATGTTTTCCTTCATACTTCATTTAGTTTTTGCAGTTCCTCGCTATGTCTGCTATCAACAGAGAAGCCTAACTTAAGATAAGGTTGTGGGTGCCAATAATGTATCCAGGCATGATTTATAATTCACTCAAAATCGACAAGTTGTATAATTTGAACGAGTGCCGTGAGAAGCCACATCATTGTCTTACATCGTTTTATATTTATATATATATATATATATATATATATATATATATATATATATATATATATATATATCAGTTGATGATTAGCCAGGATAATTCCAAGGAGGATATAAATCCAAAGAGAGATTAATATAAGAACAGAACAATATAATGCTGATACAGACTCCTTTAAAATTCATCAAGTAAGTGTTTAATATATGTCCTTGTGTCTGTAAATACAGAAATCCATTTATTAATGTAAAAATGTTTGAAGAGATGGACGTATGATCCACGAATAAATCAAAACCTGACCTGATGGATTTTAAGGATTCTGTGATTATATATATTATGATTGTGAATTTTGGTTTGGGAGTTCAAACATTGGTATTGAATAAGATATCGCATTCACTCAATGTAATAATGATATAATATAAGGTGAAATATAAATCAATATTGACATGGTGTTACCAAAAATTGTCTAATAATTATTTTGGTGTAGCATTGCATTTAAGAAATTACATATAATACTTATATGTCATCACTTCACATAAACTATATAAATTAAAAATTAGATATGTATTCACTTTTCAATTTCTCAAATTTGTTCCTGTCTCTTGCTCTAACGATTAATGTATGAAGATATGATTAACTTTTTTCCATTATGAAAAGTTAAATGTATTTATTAAAATAACGGATCTCATTGAAATAGAGTTGAAATATATATATATATATATATATATATATATATATATATATATATATATATATTAGATAGTTTCATTAAGTTACAACATAAACATAATTTTAATTCTCAAGATCAATACTAGCGCATAATGACGATTTTATTTTTGTCGAAATATAAATTAATAAAAGAATCTTCCTCATGATATTTTTACGTATATGCACATATAGAGACGCGAACATAAACGACAATACTTAAAAAAAGCGCCAAAGGCAAATTTACCTACTCTGTAAATTAAAGTGCTCGAGGCCTAGATTGTCTTGATGAAAAAAAAAAACTCTTAACAACATTAAATTTTATATATGTTTTTTTTCTAATGAATAACTTCAGTTTTCACCGAGAAATCGATAGTATTTATATATTAACTTTCGCTTAATGTACAGGATGTTTTGCAGACATTACTAAATGCAGACACATCTAATTTGTGCATGATCAGACATATTTGCACGCCATTTTAAACAGTTATTTTTTCATTAATTCTTCGCAAAGACAAACATCATTATACGAAAGAGCGGGAATCCTGAATGACGCACATATATTCCATTTGAGAGAGATTTATTCTGTAAAAGGTATAACCCTAATTATGCTAATTGTATTAATTTGCATTTTATTTCTTTAAAGATGAAATTAACTTTAATGCTTTGCAAATCTAATCTTATATTAATAGACATACTGAAGGAGATTTGCTTTCCATACGAGAAAATTACAGAGGGCGCTATAGTCATCAACTTTATTGACAACTTCTTTTGTTCAATCGGCAAACTAGCTATTTATCATGACTTAATTCGACTGATTGTATAATTTTCATCGGACCACCGGATACATTTCTGACAGGTTTATATATCAAATGATGTATCACGTTTAGATAGGACATATGACGACCATTTTGAAAAGAAGACAAAATGTAAATATATTCTTATATCTATAAAGTCACAACTTATTTTAGGGATTGTGTTCTCATTACGCTATATCAAAAATTCTATGACTACATTTTCTCCTGTAACCAGGAAAATGAAGGCGTTGTAGACATTAGGTTATTTTTTTAGGAATAGCGTCTTTTTCTTACACACACACAGACACGAGTGTGTGCTTGTGTATAAGACGCCTGTGTTTCTAAAAGAATGACGACTGCGTCTAGAATGAACAAGCCTGTCGCTTCTGAGTGTTGACTTAAATGCCCAATGTTATATCAACTTTAACATAAGCTCTATGTCAGATATTGATAGCTTTATCCCATAAATATAGGACACATTAAAACTATCTTTTTCATTCATATATATATATATATATATATATATATATATATATATATATACACACACATACACACACGTACTAACACACATACGAACACACACACACACACACACACACACACATATATATATATATATATATATATATATATATATATATATATATATATATATATATATGTGATATCTAATTAGATAGATTGATTGACAGGTAGATAGATAGATGGATAAATTTAACTGACTTGATGGGACAAGTTTATACCAAAAATAACCCCATGTAGCACCATTCAAAATGAGTGTTTCAAAATGTATAAACATAGACAGACAATATTAAGAATCATAATAATATATAATTGACGCCACACGCTGTTTCTATTTCACCACTTGGATTTTCGGCCGATATTATATCATTTAATATTGGTCTCTTTAATGATAGCGAAATTCGATTGCCTAACGATTATGCATGAGCATGAAAGTGATTGTCACCATTGGGTGATGACCTTAATATCCAGTTTTATATTTACATACGCTCGATCCCTGATATACAAGACATTAACCCATAAATATAGCATACTCTAAAATTACATTTTGTAATATACGTCTATATATATATATATATATATATATATATATATATATATATATATATACAAACCAACTGTTGAACAAAGAAATGAAACACCCTATTGCTTCTGAGTGTTGACTTCAATGTTCTGTTTTGATTATTTATATTTACATACGCTCTATCTCTGATATTGAGCACTTTGTCCCATAAATATAGCACACCTTAAAATTATATTTCTTCAAATCTATCTCTCTCTATGTATATATATATATATATGACATTTTTATGTTTAACGTTGTTATTTATAGATACAAGTACTTAAGCAAATGCTCTGTTTATGATAAACAGTATTAAATAATATTTACCGGCCTGAATGTCCGAGAAATTTTCTTAGAAAATATTCGTTCTTTGACAGGATTCGGACCTGCATCCTATACGGAACCGTCATATACGCTGACGTGGCTTAACCGTCTCGGCCACAAAGAACCTTACGGTAGACGAGCTTGAATTTACTGTTTATAAACTTCAATCTTCCATGAATCTCGTACATTCATAACTGCTCTGGCGTATCGAATGTAAACAAATGACGCCATATGTTAAGAAATGGACAAGGTCCGACAATTTATTTATTAAAGACATTTTTATGTTTTATCTTCATGGAAGATTGAAGTTTATAAACAGTAAATTCAACCTTGTCTACCGTTAGGTTCTTTGTGGCCGAGACGGTTAAGGCACGTCAGCGTATATGACGGTTCCGTATAGGATGCAGGTTCGAATCCTGTCAAAGAACGAATATTTTCTATGAAAATTTCTCGGACATTCAGGCCGGTAAATGTTATTTAATACTGTTTATCATAAACAGAGCATTTGCTTAAATACTTGTATCTATAAATAACAACGTTAAACATAAAAATGTCTTTAATAAATAAATTGTCGGACCTTGTCCATTTCTTAACATATATATATATATATAAATGTAAAAACTATAGGAAAACTGTAATAGTTGCCGATAAGTCTCGTGCGATGTGGTCATTTTCAAGGCGGAAACGAAGTGAATTTATTAAGCAAAGTAACTAATAATAACAAAGAAAATATCCTTACCTACTAGAAGAATTTAATTGAAATTACGTCATTTACAAACAGGTGTGGAGATAATGATTTTATTGGTGTATTGAGAGATTCAACCATTTTCTTTTGATTTCTTGATACTGTTCTGTCGGTGTCTTTGGGAGAGAAGCAATTCTGTTAAGAAAGCTGAAATATGGAAAAAGCCTGTGCGTAGATTAATATTTTGGTAATATTCAATGGCGGCCCTCTCAAGGATTTTCCTTTTGAGAGAGTTACTTTCTTTTTTTTATGAGTGTAGCATTTTCAAAATTAAAATTATCGTTGAATTTATTACTATGTATTTCTAGTGCATTAGCTAAGTTTTTTTTGTGAGGTCCCTTTTGTGCTCATAAATGCGTGTTATGAAAATTCTTTTCCTATAGTTTTCCTATTGTCTTTTATATTTATAAATACTGTTTTTCTACAGGTTAAGTCTGGGAATTTTCTATATATATATATATATATATATATATATATATATATATATATATATATATATATATTCTGTATATTTAGGCAGCAATTTTTCATTGATGCATGTTTCATTAAATAATATAGAAAAGTTTTGTCGATTTATTTTATGTACACAATTCCGGAAAATCCTTGGTGAAAACACAACTATACTTAAACGTAAAGACAATAAACAAAAAAAAACATTCTTGAAGCTATATACATAAAACTGATGAAAGCTAACCTGAACTAAATACATTATGAAATCTTCACAAACATTCTTAAATGCCTATAATTTATAACAGAAGCCATTGGTTTATGCCAACGGCTTCCCTTACTTAATACTTCTCGTTTTCACTCTTGCTTGGTCATGTGTCGCATCACGAGCTAAGACACGATTTTAGCTTCCGCGTCTCGTATACACGAGTTAGTCGTTAGTTTGAAATTGAATCGTTATTGTTCCGTGTATTGTTTGATATATTGAAAAATAATTGTCATCTTTGATAATGATTTATGTAAGCCGAAAGGTGATTTCCTTTCGTCTTTCAATGATAATGTTACTAAGCTTATCAGACAATATGGAAAGAACTTACTTAAAATAAATAGACAAAACTTATATATATTAATTAATTAAACATACATCAATACATATATATATATATATATATATATATATATATGTTATGGGACCTTACCCATAATAACATAATGGACTATTCCATACGTAATAAATACTGCGCCTCAAGAGGAAGATGGGAGTTCTGTCTGAATCGGTTGATCTCTCTACCTTCGGGCGAGGAAGAATCCGAACAAGGCTACGCCGAAGGGCGGAGTCTTTTTCCGGGAGGTAAACCGACCCTGAACCCCTTTATACGTGTTCGAAGGGCATATTTTTGGTTAAACCGGCCTTGTGCCACATGATGCTCTCGTGGGGGCTGACTAAATACTGTTCAGTCTGAAGTCTGGATTGAGGTCCATCAGGAGTCTGTCAGTCAGTCAGAGCGAGCGAGTCAGTCAGTCAAGTCGGAGGCAGTCCGAAACAGAGTCGCATTCAGGCAATTACTACTAAACCTGATTGTTCGTACTAACACTTTCTACTCCTCTGTATATATTCCTGTTTGTAATATATCTGTGTTATTCCATATCCGTGCTCGAGTTCTTCTTTATTAGTTCTACCTTGGACTATCACCGTGGTACATGGAACCGGAAACTAACAATATGTATATATTTATATATATGGTAGTATTTCTTTAATATCGATATAATTATATACAACAGTTCATTTGAGAACGAAACCACTTGCCTTCGCACTCTGATAATCAAATTATGTTTGGTGAACGCCTTTGTAGAAACTGGCAGGTGAAAGAACAGATACATGGTGTAAAGTTTTCCACACCATGTCCTCCTCATAAATGTTTTTTTGCTGATTGTAAATTCTCCAGGTTAATGCCGATACCGATGGACAATATTTCGATTTTGGGGTTTCCATTCTCGTACACGTGCACCATTCATTAATTAAGTAATATTTCTCGAGTTTGAATTTTTTTAATTTATTGTGGCATATTTTATTTTGGTTCATTAGCTATTTTATTCATATCGTTTATATTAACAAACACATATGTGAATAACAATGTTATAAAATCTTTTTTATTGGATTGCATTCTCAGTCTGTAAAGTTATTACATAATTTTATTATCTATAATATTAGCAGACATTACTCCAGCACCCATGTTGTTCTAAATTGGGTTGTTGCCTGTTTCAAATATTAATATTTAGATTTAAAAAACATCTCTAAAAACGTCACTTAAAGTAAATGTTGAGTAAACTTTTCTAGGTTTTTCTTCGATTCCTTTATACTATTGTGCTTGTGATATTTTTCTTGTACTTTCATTGCCTTTAACAAATTTTCTTAATAATCATTAATGTATTTTATATGCGTAGCACCACCTATTTATTCATATTTTTACTTACAACATTCTTGGTAATATTTTAATGTTTCTCTTTTGTGACATTGATATAATCATTCTGTTGTTTTCCTGTCCCAGTTTCTATCTGCATTCTTCGTTTTAATTCTTCTCATCCGTTTCGAAAATTTTCAAAATTCTATTCTTTTTAGTCAGTTACTGTATAACATCGTCTTATTTTCCAGGTTATATCTTTTATAAATCGCCCGTGAGTTGTCATTCGTCTGAGAGTTAATAAACAAAAAAAAATAAAATAACAATACTCTTATACATTTATGTTATTTGTGATGACTCTCGATTTTTGTAATAGGACCTCAAACTAATTTGTTGAGAAATTATTATAATAGAAATCATTTTAACAAAGGATAAGCTCACCATGCATTAATTATATAAATATAACCAAAAAAAAATAAAATAAAATAAAGGAATGGGTTGTTTATTGAGTTTTGTGTGGTGAATACATTAAATTGCAATATAGAATCTGAGATAATATGTAAAGTAATATCAGAAATAATCACCAAAAGAAATGAAACATAATTATGGAGCAAAAGGTCTTGGAAACAAAATATAAACAATAAAGATGAATTACTGATATGATGATTAATGTTAGTCATAGTTTGTGATGATACTTGAAATATGTACTAGGCCGTATCAATAGCCTCGCGTAGTTATTAGAGGAATACTGCTTAGAGAGTTTTACAAAATATTATTCTTTATAAATACCTTCTTTAAATTGTATATATTTTAATATTATCTTCAGATATATTATCTTGACTATGGAAAGCGATATGATATATAAAAAAATCTTTTTGAGTAATTGAATGGAATCGTGAATTATTTCATCTGTAATAACTTAAGTAAATATACTCTAAATAAAAAAAAAGATATCTTGTATAAATTAAACATTTATTTTATCTCAAAGAGCTGCAAAACAGTTCATTTCATAACATCCAAACTGAATTTAAGTAGGAATATTTACATATTGAATCATTATGCAAAATAATGGTAGAGTATATGACTGCAGAATATTGTAGTAATTCTTGTGTGCATCTTTGCATCTAATATTTATATGCTACGGTTCGTAAGTTTGCGTCTGCATTCTATTCTTCATGTGTATATATAAAATTGAAGGCATCACCAAATATATCCTTAAATAGTTAAATCTGTTTATCTAAAACTTCTTTATATCGCTATCTTGAATATACAGACTATCCTTTCGAAATTAAAACTTACTGAATCAGCTTCATCACGATTGAATTCAATTAATCACTATGTATGTTTTCACAACATAACTCCTTCTATGGCGAAGATAATTTTTAAGAGAATAATATTAAAAACATAATCTTTAAACATGGTATTTATATTAATAATTTTATTTTAGTTCTTATTTGCCGTAAAACAATGTCAATATTTGTAATTTGAATGACATATCTTAACAATGATCATTAGATGTACACGATTTCTTTTCCTAAGCATATCTTTCCTAAATTAAATCATTATCTATTACATTTATTTTCTTTTACGTATATCTCATTGTTCACATATGTGTATCTTATTAACAAATATATATTTTATAATTTACTTAATTATTAAAGTTAATGAAAGTTTCAAATTAATAGTAATGTAACTTAGTAGAAAGTTTGCCACAATTATCTTAACTACTGTTCCGTTAAAAAAAAACACCAAAAATATAAAATCATATCAGATGATACATCCAAATGGTTAACTGGTTTTCATATATATCATCTTATAAATTTTGTGTCGATATTTCGCATTAATCATTTTATCATTTATAAAAATATGTACTCCAAAATTTGTACTGAAAGTGCAGGAAAATGTTTCTACTCACGCATATTATGAACCCCCTTTTTTTGGTAATCAACAATATAAATTGTACCACTCTAGTTTCACTAGGGTCAGCGTTATCTACTCTTATTAAAAATGGATTTAAACAAAGAATACTATTATTCTAAATTAGTTTAAAATAATTAATGATAATTTGACAATTGTGAGTATCTCTATGTTTGTAATTTATACTCTTATAAGGTCGCAATCGAAAAATTTTAGTGTCAAATTGTCTCATGTTTATGGGGAGTAGTCATTTTCCAATGGAAATTATTTGTAGCTGTGCATAATACTCATCCTTAATTTTGCTTATTATATTTAGAAACAAATGCGTCTTCTACAAGGAGAATTGCTGCATATAAAATAAAATGTACTTTTAAGTTATGGTTGATTTATGGGTTAAATTGCTCAATATCAGGATTAGAGCATAGATATGAGATATAAAAGAGGATATTTAATTCAACATCTACGGACAACTATTATATATATATATATATATATATATATATATATATATATATATATATATATATATATATATATGTGTGCGTGTGTGTATATATATATATATATATATAAATATATATATATATGTGTGTGTGTATATATATATATATATATATATATATATATATATAAACTTATTAATTATCAGTTATTACATTTGGACATTTAAGATACCACTAAAATTGAACTCGCCCTGACGAATTTTTTCGTTGGGTTTTTTTGATAAATATTGATCGTTTCTTCGCCTATGGCTGAGATTCGATCAAGGCTTCGACTAGCTTGGACTGGCTCCGGCCTAGACCTGTTAGGACAAGTCATGACCAGCAATGACTAGGCTCTGACCAGTTTGGACAAGCTATGACTAATTTTGACCAGTGGCCTTTGAGTGGAAACACTCCGGGTCTCCCACGTTAAACGACCTTGTGTCACATCTTGACTTTGTTGGAATCAAGTAAATACCACTAAAATTGAACAACTGAATCTATATTCGTTTCGTTCTCTTTACATTTACATATATATATATATATATATATATATATATATATATATTGGGCAGATGCTTTCTAGAGACAGTTAAATCCCCGGCATGTCCTCGTGAAGCAAATTTTAAATATATGTATCCTATTATGTTTCCATGGTCAACGTGCACACATAAAACACCTATTCATTTCAAGATATGGTATGAATGTTTGAGTGATTCTTTAGGCGGGATTTCTGGAATACTTTTTAATTATTTTGTCCTATTATTTTTGCCGGATCAGAGCAGATTTTGTAATGTGTTTTTTTTTCCCGCAACATGTCATCTTGGGACGGCTTCTTTTTCATTTGCCGATCCACTGTATCGCAGAGTTTCCTATTCATATTCTTCAATATAATTCGCACATTAATCTTCGTTTTAAGTGCAGCAAATATCGCAATCTGTCCACATTTGCACCTGTCACTTGTGTTATTGTCTATTTACGTGATGCATCATCGGCCAAACTTAAACCGCCAGTAACCCTCTGTTTCCTCATCGCATTTTAACTAGAAACCAATTTTAATGTGGCTACTCTTCCAATCATAATTTTCCAAATATTCAAGCAAAACTTTATATCAAATCTCTTCAAATTCCTTTCACATATTTTTTATGATCAGAACATGAACACCTACAGCTTAGCCTATTAATCTGCAAAGAAAATATTTTATCTTCTGACACACAAGAAAATGTTCCCTAGTATAATCATTTGCTTTATATTAATATATTGATATGTCCTACTAAAGTAAAATATATCGCCAGATTGGAAACGAAGATTATTCTAATATTTCATCATGTTATCTACTCATATAACCGAAGCGTGTTGTTATCATTTAAGCCAGGGGAGACCATCATGATGGGGTAAAACACAATTATCTACAAAAATAACGCAAAACTCACGTTGAGACTTTCGATGTCTATACTTGCTAGCTTTGTTTATATCCTCGAAATATAAACACAGTAATTTCTCAATGGATACTTTTTGATATGACATTTTTAGGCATAGTTTGTACTTAGTTGGATTTGACATCCATGTAGTTTTTCTCTCTGAATGACATTAAAATGAAACAGACTTGAATAAAAATATCTGTTAAAGCATAGTTTTCCTCCCAAAAGTGTTTATGATGAACGTCTACTGAAAAAATGGATTTCATGTTCGATTCCTGTCGAGAGGCGCACTTTTCTTTATTAGGATTTCTTGATCTAGGTCGGTTACCGTTGATGGTTTGGTTTATTTTGTTTTACGGTATATCAACATTAATGGGTTATTTAATACCGACATTTTTTTTTGCTGGTAATATGTTTTTTTCAAAAATCTATTTATGGAAATATTTTTCCTTAAAGAAATCTATAGCGAGTCATTTTTTTTATCCAAGGAACGTATACCTGTTTGTATTGCTGGTATTTTTTTAAAGTACTGCTGATAATAATTTTTCCTTCAAAAATTATTGCCGGTAATAATTTTTTATTATTACAAAGTATTTCTTGTTTTAAAACCTATTTTTACACAGGTTTTTGTGCTAACTATTTACCCATAGATGGGACCCTTACAGGTGCTACCACCCTGTGTCATGTTGGACCTGGGAACACCAGGAATTAAGTGGTGGTTCCAGGCCCCTCAAAACCTCCTGATCAGAGGCCTTCCTGTTGGACTTAGTTTATCGTCTTATCCAGGACGTGGATATAGTCTATCGTCATGCACAGGGCTGGGTTATCGTTGATTTCATTAGTTAATAAAAGAAGAAATAACAAAAGTGTCATCTCAAATACTTCTACTCATTAAATGAACGTTTAAGTTGTTACGAAAGAACGTTTCATTAATACAAATAATACATAAAATCATACATACACAGAGGATATTGGCAGCATTTTCTGTCTACTCCATATTTGACATGCGTTTATATATGCAAACTAAGCAGAAATAAAACCTACTTGTATTCCCATCAGAACGGGATGACATTAGTTGCAATGGTGTTTTTATCTTGCCATTTTGTCGTATGTATTTTTGGTATATTTCGGGGCAGTTCTGCTATACCGTGCATATGTAACCTGCGATAGTAACATATTTCTCACTAGTAGCTTTGTTAGATCATTGTGAAAAGGAAATACTTCTTAATTTTAATAATTCATAGCGAAATTTGCTCCAGGTTTTCACTGCGAAACAACCTCAACTACATTGTCTTCCATTATGGATTGAAGGGAGGTAGAGTTAGTTTGATTTTTCGGCGATCAAAACAAATGACATTTACTGACAATTTTATCAGAACATGGAATCCATTATATTTTCTTAGATTCTCGCTTAAGTCTCTAATCCTCGGAGATGAGAAAAAAGCTTCGGGATGAAAGTAGTATTACAAATATGTTATAATTCTGTTTATTCCTTAGATAGCATATACACTACATTCTGTCAATACTTCAGAATTAATGAACTATTTCGTTTTTATACAGAGGAAAGTCGGAAAATACATATAAAAGAAATTGTTTTGTTTCAGTGGGAAAAATAAAGAAAGAATGAGAAAGTGGTAACGCTCTAATAGGTTTAACATCTAGTTCACTGAAATGGAAGGTCTTGTCCGCTTTGTACATTTTAATTTTAAATAACGACTAATAATTTAATATTTGATTATTATTACGATATTCTACTAAGCTCAAAGATTTAACGATGACAAAGGGAGATAACTACATTTATGTTATAGTCGTGTAACACGCATGAATACTATTCGTTCATTCTTCAAATTACAGTTTCATCAGAATATCCAATTAGGAAAACCGTCATATTTTAACGGGATGTGTATATTAACATTATTATAAATAATGTAATCATTAAATTACGAAGCACTTTTCTAATATATGCGTAAATGTTTGTACGTCCTTGTGTGAGGATGCGCAAATGTGTGGGCGTATTACAACCGAAACTGTCACAATTACAAAAGTTCCGTCAATTATATCAGTGCCATAAGCACAACGTGACTGGGAAAGATTGGAAACACTAACGATAAATATAGTTTAAAAATACATAGAAACTGTGGCATCTTAAGAAAGACAGTTTTACGTTGTTTTGTCTGTTAGGCTCTGATTGATAAGTAAATCTTTTTTTCCGCTTTTCAATTATTTCTCTTACCTGAAACACCAACGAAGCAGACAGAAAATAAACTTTAATAAAAGGAAACGGTTTCACTGGAACAAGGAATTGATGTATGAAGATTGGAAAACTGAGACGATTCTCTCTTAAAATGATGTAATTTAAAAAAAGTTTATTTATTTAATCTAAACATGTACATTTATATATGCACATATCTGTGAGTACAAAAACGTGCTTTCACACTTGAATTTATATATATATATATATATATATATATATATATGTATGTATATATATATATATATATATATATATATATATATATATATATATATATATATATATGTATGTATATATATACAAACACATTTCAGAGAAAAAATATATGAATGTTCGTGCGTTTCGAATAAGTTTTATACGATTTCCACTATGGGTACAAATGGGAATGTGAGGAAGTGTAAGTTTGACTGACGATACAGGCGGCCGATCAGAAAAGCCTTAAGAACACACCCACCTGCTCCTTCCTGAAAGAACACCGCTATACATATGACGGCTACAGAGTAGACACCGAAATTGAATTCCTCTTGCGAATAAATGGATGCAAGAACTCATGGATATGTATCTCCGCCTAAAACCGGATTGTTTTATATGGGTGTGGTTGTGTGAACTAAAATTCGTACATCTTTATGTATGTGTATTTATGTGTAAGAGTGTCATCACAAACAAACACAGAAGAAAACTCCCGCTCCAACCACAAACATATTCAAACACAAACATGCATAAATAGATCGCTTTTTAAGAAATAAACCAGTTTGTCTGAAGAGTGCAGAAACGTGAAAACCAGGGTCACCCACTAATGTCAATACATATATATATATATATATATATATATATATATATAGTGCGATTTGTAAAATTTTGTCTATTTTTTATTTTCAATTTCGCGAATGCTTGTTGATTGTTGTTGATTTTGTCTACTACACGGTAGAGTGGGGTCAGTTAGGCATCAGTATCAGAACACCACAGCGCAATTCACTCTGCCCAAAATTTTGAAACGTCATGATTTTCTACGTGACATTTGCGCCAGATGCTCCAATACGAAAATTTCAGAGTTTTTAGCTGTTAATCTGAAGACATTGTAAAATATTCGAAAATAAGTGGATGATATTTCCAGTTAACATCATGATATTTGGTGTGATAACTAGTGACGAAGATGTTATGCCTTCATTCATCTTACCTCATGGTCTCAAAACTCAACAAGAAGATGTCCATTAGGTATCTTAAGAAAGTAGCTTTACCCTGGGTCAAGAGAGATGCTGACGGTAAACCTCAACAATCTCTGCACAATGTCACAAGAGAAGGAGAACCTAGTCATGTCCGTCAGAAAAAAATCAACGATCACATCAACACTTACATCTGGCCATCTCAATTCCCAGACTGCTATTAACTTGATTATTATGTTCGGGACGCATTTGAACGAGAGATAAAAAAAAAATACTCTTTGTAACAGCAGAGATGAATTGAATGCAAGGATATGACAGCATTTAAAACTTAAGTAGACGTCCAGAAAGGTTTCTGGAATTCCGTTATTGAAATCAATGACGAATTTGTTGACTAAATTTAGTCTTTAGTGTTTCAATATATTATAATTTTATTTCATATCTATAATTCACATCAACATAAACATAATTCGTCCGATGTAGTCCTAAAAAGAGCGAAACACGCCACATGAATTAAATTTATATATATATATATATATATATATATATATATATATATATATATATATATATATATATATTATAGTATTACAGTAGCGACTTTTCTTTTATATATTTCGTTACATATGGCAAAATAAGGTAAATTTATTTATTTATTATTTAGTTTTCCAGCGTTCTTACTACTATCCGTTTGGTGCGAGTAAAGGTGTACAGAAACTTTCTATTAATTTCATTGCCCAAAGCTCTTTCGAACACTTCTGTAGGTATCAACTCCAAAAAACAAACCCTCCCTGAAAATATCTATAGAAGTGGCCGAAATCGATGTGGACAATGAAAATTATATCCTCACACCAAACAGAAAAAAACGTAATGACGCTTGAAATAATAAATAAAATTTTAATTGCCTGTCCTATTTGACGATTGACATACATATATATATATATATATATATATATATATATATATATATATATATATATGTGTGTGTGTGTGTGTGTGTGTGTGTGTGTGTGTGTACGTATTTAGTCAGCAAATTCTCTTTAGTCACGTCTGATTAAATAAATTATAAACATTTTGTTTGCATATTTCAGCATAATCCTTTCATATTCACGGATATTTTTCTGGGCATTACAATCAAATACCAGTTTTACCACTCTATCTGTCTATTTTTCTGATATAAATTATTATTTACATTATTCAGACTAACATCCTCATCTTTGTCGCATATTTATTACAATGTTCCGGCCGTTGTACGCTCCGGCCTTCTTCAGGTGGTTGGAATGTCGAACTGAAACCTTTATTTCGCTCACGGTCGTAGACTGTTCTACTTCCACGTGCCATGTTTAATAGATGTCAGTTATCATTTATCTCCTGTTAATTCGCCTCTCCAAGTTCTCCACCGCCTTAACCGGGTATTGAACTCACACACTTGGGTTCCTATCACTGAATCTAACTAACCCCTTTATCCACTGTGCCATGTGTCAAGTTCGACATTGCAATCACCTGAAGAAGGCCGGAGTGTACAACGGCCAAAACGATGTAATAAATATGGCGACAAAGTTTAGGACAATCGTCCGAATAATGTAAACAGTTGCATCCATGTTGAGGATCTCAAAAAGAGATAAAAATTATTTGCGAAATAAAATTTCTTGCACCACTTGATTGTAATACACGTAAAATATCCGTGAATATGAAGGGACTTTTCTAAAAATATGCAGACATAATGTTTGTAATCTACTTAATCCTATATATCTGTGTGTGTATGTGTGTGTTTGTTCTGTAAAATATGTAAAATATATGCAAATACAATATGCAATAACAGATGCAGAATAATATAAACAAAGATAAGATGGAAGTGCAATATAGTAAAATAAATCACATTAAATTTTAACAACAAACCAAAAAAATAATAACGAAATAATTCTAAATATATATATATATATATTGTAAAATTTACATATATTTTGTCCCCATTACGCGAATTCACTTGCACCTGCTGTAAACTTCAAGTTTCTATTTTGTGACAAAAGTCTCTCAAAATTTATTAAACATCCTTGGAAACAGTTGGAGAATTCACTGTGCAAAATCACAGAGTCATAATGTCTGAAGAAATTACATTAGCCTATTTTTTTTCATCTTGAAGATATTTTAGTCATTTTTTTTTACATATTTTCAGCCGACTAAGAATCAATGTCTCTCTATAGTCAAAAATGTTTACGAGATGCAAAATTAAAATAGACATTTCTTATTTATATACAGTTTTTATATTTGATCTCAACTTGAAGGATCACAGAGATGTTTGTTTTTCATTCCACTCACTGTTTTCTGTCACCCATCATTTATTTCTCATTTCTGCCAATGTGTATCTTTTATCAGCCTCCGTGAATGATTCATTTTTGCCACTAACCATTCATCTTTCATGCCGCTTTTGCTTTAGATTTCAAATGGATCTATACGCGTGTGCTCGCCTTAGAAATATGAGATACACTCTTGATCAAATGACACGTTTCAATAAACCCACTAAAAGCCGCCCAAAGTAACAAAATCCAATCGTTATATTACAAAAAACGGTTACAAGCAGAGAATTATATGACAGATTTTCAGCATGAGGGAAGCAACTTAATAGTACACAGTGTTGCAACATCATCTCTGGCAACTTTATCTCAGTCTTTATATGTTTAGCAAACTGTTACAATGTAAATTTGAATGTCACAACACTTAGGAAGATTCCTACTTAGTGCGTTTCGATAATAATGACACAAGTTTGTGGTCGGTCTGAAAAGCCGATCAAACGTTTAATCCGTCACGATTAAAAGAATCATGATTATAAAGAGGAAAACTAATTCTGAGTGTAAATTTTTCAGTCCTTCCTTAAAGAATATCCCATTGTTTGTGGAAAAAATTCTGACGAGGATGTTTACATAAAAAAAAAAAATGTACCTCTCTTCAAGTTTACGGTCAACCATTATTTTCATAAACGCCGCCATACTTTGTACGACTTCATCCCTCCTTTTCATTTCCTTACAAAAATTTACCTCGGTAAAACTCTGCCAAGAGTGGCCCTTTAGTCTTGTATAGTGATACTTAATAAATTTCAAAATATTTCATCCAGAATCAACAATTATTTCTACAATAAACATAATTCGTTTTGGGTGTGCTTCTAATCTTATTACTAATTTTGATTATGTAGTGTTAAACATATAATGTTTATTATATTAGACAGCGTCAAAAATAATATCTGTTTATGTATATCAAATGTATTCTTCAAAATATATCACTTGGTTCCCAATATAGATATTACTGATCAATCAACTTAATATGTTTTCTTTGCTCCTTTACTAAAAACGGCTAAAATTATTTTCAAACTGACTTATATAACAATCTATTTGCAATTATATACGGGTTTGTTTTCTTGAAAAAGATTTGCTTTATAGTTTGCAGTTTATTTCCCATAGGAATATCGAGGCTGAACATATTTAAAAGAGAAATAAATCCTTCTAAAATTTAAATGGTTAATATATTCTTTACCTTTATATAAGATGCGAATTTTAGAATCTATTTACTTCAGTTGTACAGTTTTAGAGCTGCGTTAATATATACAGCTTTAACAGCAATTCAGTTGTAGCTGCGTTATCCTTATTTTGTGTTGGGCCATGTACGGAAATTGAAGGAACTTAGATGACAACTGCAAGCAGACGTTCTACTTAAAAATAAAATTTATAACACCCTCTTTGCATTTATTGCCTCATTATAGAATTTGTAATTTAGAAGAACGAAAAGTAAGAAATATAATAAAAAAGTCGAAGTTGCCTGTTAAAAATCATTCATAATATATACAAAAATAAATGGCTGAATACACGTATTACGAGAATATCCACCTGTCTAAGCTATTAACGAATCTCTGTACCAGATGCCTGCTGAAGCAGGATTTTTTGTGTTCAACCAATACAAACCCACGCGTTTTATATGAACTTTTAGCTGAGCAAAGCGTAGTTGCTGTTTGTGGAAAAGGGCTCATAATCCAGTTCGAAAAATGTCAGTGTTAACAAAACTGTTCTCACGATGACTTGCAAACCAGATGAGCTCTGTGTCCTTAATTTAGATGACATGCTTTTTCATGCATTTTCCATAAGTGTTTCATGCTGGGATCGCCTCCAAGCCCAAGAATATTAAGATGTCAACTTACTGATAATTTAACAGAGGTAAAATTCGAAACTGGATAATTGTTTTAATCATTTCAATCCAAGCAAAGCAGGAGGGCCACTCGTACGCAAATCGGGTACAGAGAGTGAAAGTGAGATAAAATACTGGGTATAGAGCGAATTGAGGAAAAGATGAACGGTGTTCAAGTCAACAGAAGATGGCGGTTGACGTTGCATTTAATTTTTTGAAGGTTGTAGTTATCAGGGAAGCAAGTAAGCGGAAGGGAGTTCCATTGCCTAGAAGTGCCGGGAAAGAAACTTTGGAGTAGAAGTGGCGGTTACAATTAACTATTTCAACCCTAACATTGCGAGAACTTGGTTCCAATTTAGTAGTTCATTTAAATTTATGTAGTCAAGGCACCAGTGAAAATAATCTCATCATTGCAGTTACTATGAAATTATTTGTAGAAGAGACAGAGGGAAGCCATATCTCGTCCGTGATATACTGTCTGAAGTTGAGGTGCCAATCAGAATCGATTACATTGCAGATCGTTCTTTTCGGGAACATCGATAGGAACAGCAGGACCATCAGACCAGATATAGCAACGGTACTCAATACTCGGACGAATAGCAGATGTCTAAATATACAAGATGGTCTCTGACGAGAAAAAACTTCTGGCACGATACAACAACAACTTTCCTTGTACATGATTCAATGTATTTTTACTCTTCAAGTCAGTTAAAAAAGTTTAGGTGAAGAAGTCGCAGTGAGACGCTCGCCTTGAGTCGAGAACCAGCCATGCTGATGGCGGGCAGGAAATATTTTCTATGGAGGTTAAATGATGACAGTTTGGTTTTGGAGGCATTCATATTTACAAGGCATTTCCTGTGCCAATTAACCACTTATTGGAGATCGTTTCAAGACGGGCAGCACGATGAACTTTGTCAACTATGATGGATTCGCTACTGAGACAAGAATAAATTTTAGTGTCATCAGCATAAACTACTTGGCAACTGATGACATCAGAAAAAAACATTGATGAAGATCAAAAACAGTGTAGGACCCAGGACAGAGCCTTGATTGTCACCCTCATTTGTGTGATATTAATTTCATACGAAAGCGATTAATTCAATGAACACAGACAACTTTAAGGGTCAATGGCTTATACTTTATTTCCCCAGTGATTTTCTTTTCCCTGAGTCATCAGATCACACTTCCAATGGTGACAAAATGAATTTAAATTTACATATAGTTTTATAAATTGTCGTGGGTTAGTTTTAAATTGATGTTTAAGTGATATAGAGAGTGGGGATAGAGTGTGTGACAGAAATCTTCGAAAATAGTGATATATATATATATATATATATATATATATATATATATATATATATATATATATATATATAGATAGATAGATAGATTCGCCACTGATATTATCAATATATGTGTGTGTCGGTCTGTTTTGTGTCTGTGCAGGCATATTTCAGAAGACACATGTATGTTTTAAATATTAAAATTCATATGTACAGATTGATAGATCAATTGTTAAAGTAACTAACAAAACGCCTCTCAACATAAATCAAATATGCAGTGACTAGTTAATGTGAAAAACACGAGAATATAAAGAAAGGAATAGAGATGTTGTTATTCTTGCAGATTTTGCAGTTCTAAGACGAAAGAAATTAATCAGAGTTTTAAAAAAATACTGTTTACTGAATTATATAGACTGAATAAATATATTGTAGTTTTTATTAAGAAATAATAATATCGTAAAGAAAAGTGCATTAATTTCCTACACATACAGATACATATATTTAGAATAACTGATGACGAAATGAAACCATTTTTATGATCCGTTTCATTCTTTAGACGTTTATCCAATTATTGGACGACGTTGATTTTATTAGACAAGCACATGAAGGAAAGGGGACACTAAGAATTTAATATTTAAAATTTATTTCTTCTTTAAAAAATTGGTTTGGTTATATAGTTTAACCAATTTCATATTATTTACTTTTGTGGATTTTTCACTATTTTTTTTTAATTAATTATCCCACATTGTATTGCTGGAATATTTGACGAGAAAGGTGAAATGATAGAATTTATATACAAATTTAATGACGATGATTTAGCGATTAATGTATTTCTATATAAGCTTGCCATACTATATTGTGTTGTTTTTACTTAAAGTAGCATTACGTTTATCGATATATATATATATATATATATATATATATATATATATATATATATATATATACAAGACTGTGTCTGTGTAAGCGTTCTGAAAGAAAAGGAAATATTTGTCGCAGATTAATTCCACAACGCAGAGAACAAATCACTTTAAGTTCAGACTGAATATCGGGGCTAGAAAGAAATGCCGAAAACTCGATTCGCAGGTACTATCTCACAAATCCCACTGCACGTAACAGAAAAATAACTCACTCTCCGAAGAATGCAGTAGCCAAAATACATCAATTTCGCCCTCCCCGATTCGGGAAAACCAACTGCTATTATCCGCCGAACATTTTTTTCATTCGTTGATAACTCGAAGTGGACGCCAATTTTGGCATATCAAAATACTTTTATAGAAACACTTGCGACCGACTTGTTTTTTAATCTTAATATTCCGTCTTCAGTATGTCATGCGGAATATGTGCCCTTTTTTTTGTTGGTAAATAATTCTCTTTTCCGTCGTAAGATACATGCGACGCGCTGTCGGTTTGCTTGACGACGTAAGTCGCCGTTTTCTTCGCTATACTCCCCCCTGATCTCATTATCACAAATCTAAAATCTTGGAGCAGCTCCCTTTATCCTGGTGTTTCGTCGTAATAGAATTATCTCACTTACACGTCTCGAAGAGTCGTCTCCTGCGGAGTCATCAGACGTATCTCCAGTTTCCGGAATCACTGCACCTGTAGAAGCAACGGATTCGCAGATCTCAATTATACGATCACTGTCAGGCGATGACCCATCATCGGAATCGTTCGGCAATGTATCAGAATCAACAACAAGGGAAAGAACTTTTACATGCTGTGGTATTCCGTCGACTATTATTGTTTGAGGACTTACAATGTCCGTCGCGCGACACATTTGATACCTGGAGATACACCGGCCATGGGGAGATTTTACCCATACTCTGTTCCCAACTTTGTATATATCGTGGTACTTACAACGATCAGGTGGTAATGTTGTAGCAATTCACTTCACATTCATTTGGTAACGGTGAATCATATTGGCAGGGGAATTAGTCGACGATATATCATCTTTCGGCGTGATATTATGCCAGTATACTGCCTCCATTCAACGAGCCCTGTAGATTGATTTTGCACCGGATCGTTTCTTGGCTTGCCAGTAATTCGCAGACCGCCATCTGTGCCCGGACGTATTGGTCGACGGTCGTATCTAGCCAAATCGAAGAAGCTAGCAGATCTATTTAGCGAGATAGCCAAGCAAGGACTAGCATGTCGGTTCATACCGGGGTTACTAGCGCACGTCAAGCAACTACTGCGCGCGTCTTCCAGGATGGAAAACATGGATACAAACCAACTGTTGAACCAAGAAATGAAACACCCTCTCGCTTCTGCGTGTTGACTTCAATGTTCACATTATATTTATATTTACATACGCTATATCTCTGATATTGAGCACTTTCTCCCATAAATATAGCACACCTTAAAACTATATTTCTCCAAATCTATCTATCTATCTATATATATATATATATATATATATATATATACACCTAGCCTACTGGAACTCATACACACGATCCCTCGTAAATGATTCAAGGGTTAGATCAAGCCTAAAATGTAGCAACGTTGTTATATCTGGGAAGGAGCTGCCCAGTACTCACTTTGCAGGCACCATAGAGTCAAAAGCATGTCCAAATGCTTGTGGTTTCACGCATATTGTTCCACCCTCCAAGCTCACTTGAGATGCGCCAAGCATTTCACAGATCTTTTGTAACTCCCATGGAAAGTGCTCGGATGAAAGGGATACATTGCTTCCCCCAGTTTTACCACTGACGGAGAGAACCCAACATACCACTCACCATGCAACAAACCACCATCATTAACTGCGTATTCTCTTGGTAAGAAGTAAGTTCATCCCGAAATAACTCTACCTTTGAACCAAAACTAACCATTGCACAACCTAGCATTACCATTACCAGTGCTGTACTGATGCGGCATTCACCCTGGGCGGATTGAGCCGACTTCTTCCTGTTATGAGAAGAAGATTCTTGGGATAAATTACAGAAGTAGGGTACCCAGGCCTACTCGAATAACGTTCTTGCTTGCCGCGGGGTTCCCACAGACGCAGAGACAGGAACGACCAGAAGCCGCCGGTTACCGATGCAGACGCTCCTTGGATTTTCACCAGAGCCCTTGTTAGCCGGCGTGTGTGTCAGACCTGTCCTTGGGTCTTACCAGGAACGAAGTTCCGGGCGGCATAGCTCTGACACTACTGTTTACACCCCCCCCCACCGACTGTGAGGTAAGGGTTGGACTTTGGGGCTTACAGTACCAGGTGTTTCCAAGCGGTCCCCATCTAAGTACTGACCTGGCTCTACGCTGCTTAACTTCGGTGATCGTACGAGAACCGGTGTTTCAGCGTGATTTGACCGTAAGCTCAACCATAACAAATAACACTTTCCAATGAACAATATTCAAATACGAGTGCGCCCTTTGTATTTTTATGGGAAATAAAAACACTGAACAACACACCTGTAGTAAATTCAAATCTCATTACTATAATAAAACCTTTTAACCTTAAAAAGTATATAAATACTATGCCTATGAGAAAAACGAACTATTATCAAAGACATCGATAATGATAATCAGCTGATGAAACATAATAAGCTTAGGACTACATCCAGCCACAGAAGGAAATACTTTCGAAAATATTTCGATGCTGGCTCAAGCAATCAACCTATCATCTTGTATAGCCCAAACAACCTGCATCTAACATTTATTTATTTTTATTTTCATATTTATTTTTTTCCATATCCATTTAACTATCTTACACAAACAAAGCGTTTAACTGCGTTTAGCCAAGCTTTTCTTTTTATTCTGTTTGATTATATTTCATTATTTTCGATTTTATTTACCTTCTATTCTTTTTGGACTACACAAGCTTTTTATTGGATAACTACGAAGATTTAAAAAAAAATTGCATTGCAATAGTGTTATGCGTTTACTCAATACACATTAACGAATGAACATTCCTATAAAATACTCCCTAATATTAATAACTTAGATTATTTTACTATGTATACCTACCAACATAGTAACAAATATCTGCTTACAAGGAAAATCAGGAAAACTTATACAGGAACGTGAATAATAATAAAGAACATATGTGAAAAGGCAAACACATACCTAAAAAGTAACCAACAGTAGGCCTCGAGAAAGATCTCCAATCTGTAGTTGAATGGTGGCATGATATGGCTTGTAAACTTTAATGCCTCTAAAACGATACTGCTCTCAGTTACCCACCAAAGAGAAACCTTCCTGCGCCCCATCAAGATTGCTGATGCTGAACGCCACGAGAACGCCTGTCTCTGGCTGCTTGGTCTCAACGGTTGGCTGAAAACATTCATATGAATTATTGCTGCGAGAGATGAGAAAGCTTAGGGGGTTTAGTTTAAACACCTTATTAACGTTTTCTTTTTTCTTTTCAGGTTAACTTATATTTGAGAATTCAAAGAGGACTGTTCATCTTGTTGATTATAAAATTCATCAACTGCAGATATGGCGTCATAATCCTTGCGCTATTTGTTCTCAGAAAACTGTTGTTCCTTTTGCGGAACTGATGATAGTCAAATCAGGAGAATAGTGAGAGTGATCAAACAATTCAAATTCAAAGTCAATCCGAGTAGCTACAGATTCCAAGGCCCTCTGTACTGGAGTATCTTCAAGATGAAAGAAAACCCCCTCGTTAGGTTGCCTGTTGGAGTGGCTTTGATAGCATTTTGTATCTGTCTCAGGAAACTGGCATAATATTTTCAATTGAGTGTGTACCACATTTGAAGATAGTCACTAAACTCACTGCTTTTACATTCCAAAAATTGAAATGATCAAATTCACTGCAGACTAAACGATTTTGGCTTGCTATTGAGCATGTGAAGAGTGGTTTTTCTACTGCATGAATTGTCTATTTGCCTTTTCTTTGTCTATTGGTCCCTGAATACAACAGTTATACTGCGTTAGAAAACAGCTGGGAAATTTTAAAACAATGTCAGTTAAGTCGCGCTTCTGATCGTAAGACGCAGCAACCAATGAGTAGATATCTTCGTCATGCCAAATTCCTTTGCAGAATATTCTCAGATCTCACAAGCATTATCTATTTGATTCATAGTTATTCCCTTGTCAACCATCCCTTTGTTATAAACACAACCATTGCTCCTCAGATTTGGCAGTTGCAAGAAATCCAGGCATTGGATTAACTTCAAGACTTTCCATTCGCATCCTAAATTCACATCCCCATTATTCTACTGTCACTAAAACTGTAGCATCAAACCGTAATGTAGCAACCCTGTTAAAATGAACGACCTGGAGGTAAACCATTTATCTCCTTTTTTTTAATTTTTTCACCCCAAGCAAGGGTGGAAGCCACTAGCACGCAAGGGTTTATAGAGGATTTGGAGCGAGAACAGATAGGAGTGATAGAGGAAAGGATGAGGAGAAGAATAGTGGATAGATCAAGGCAACTGGAGATGTCGATAGACATTACATTTGAAAATTCCGAGTTTATTGCTATCAGGGAAACAGGAAAAGGGAACGGAGTTCCACAGATTAGAGGTGCGAGGTAAGAAGCTATTGGAATAGAAGAGTCAGCTACATTTAACAGTTTTAACAGTGAAAAGGGTGAGAGAGGGATGCCAGCCTCGTAGGACGCTTGAATTCATGAATCTGGGAACCAGCGAAAGCAGCACATCGGAGAAATTACCATGAAAGTATTTGTAAAATAACGACAGAGTGAGGCGACAGCACGTCTGTAAGAGAACGCCTGCAGACGAGATGCCAGATCAGGGCCAATTACATTGCATATCCGTCTCTGGATCTTATCAAGAACCCCGAGACAAACAGAAGGGTCTCCAGACCATATATGGCAGTTATACTCCAAGCAAGAGCCAATGGTTGATTTTTAAATTTGAAGGATTGATTCCGGGGAGAAAAATGGTGGCTAAACTATTTTTCTCCACGTACTCAATACCTTAATGATGAAAACTTTTGTTCATTTTCCAGAAAAGTCGCTAAGAGTTACATTTGAAGTCACATTTGAACAGTCATATGTCAGTTTACTTTGAAAGAAACGAGGCAGTTATTAGTAAGAAGAGTGGAAAATAAGGCACACAATCTGTAAATATATATGTCCATGATAGTAGCATTAAACAAATTACTGTCTGGAAAAACAATATTTGTTTGCAACTGTAAGCAAGCAGAAAAGCAAAAATTTAAGATATATACCGAAAGACAAAAGAACCAGGAAGAAACAACCTAAATTTTCCTTTAACTTTGACGAAAGGAAATCTCATTTTACTAGAAAATTCTAAGCGTAACTTTGATGTGGCGCAAGACTGAAAGTATGGGGCATCTAGTGAGGATCGAACTTTTGTCGTAACTGAAAAACGCTGGAAATGTGTATAAACCTTGTTATACTAACACACACACACACACACACACAAACATACATGAACAATGAAAGAAGAACCTAACTACTTAAACGAAATTAGAAGCAAAAAAATTTTAATTTTTAATTATATACAACTGATATATATATATATATATATATATATATATATATATATATATATATATATATATATATATATATATATATATATATATATATATATATATATATATATATATATATAGAAACGTTCCGAACTACATCGATAATCAGGTTACATTTTGCCTAGGGACGGATCTCCGACGTAAGTCGATGACCCCTGTATCTATCTATCTATCTATCTATCTATCTATCTATCTATTTATATATATATATATATATATATATATATATATATATATATATATATATATATATATATATATATATATATGACCAGGCAGTTAGATAAATATAGAACATTATCATGTATAATAAAATAAGTCATATTCACAATTCGAATGTAATGCTCAAATTCACCTGCATACAGTTAATATTATCTCACAGTTTCCCGTTTTGATCTTCGTATACGTGTTTCCATGTTTTCTCTTGTTTATGTAATTCGTTCTCTTACGCAAAACCCTTCTTTTCAATATTAATTTTTACATAAACATCGCGACAAAAAAGCAATTTTTCACATTGTAATATTTTTACATATATAAAACTACAGGCGAAGGCAGCTTTACCAAAAACATGTATATATCTTTACAAAGCAAAGACCTGCAATATCTTAATGTTTTTTTAGAGAAGCAGAAACGAATGTCTTTTATTTACGAAAATAAGAACCAAATTAAAACAGCATCCTTTTTTTTTTCGTTTAATAAATTGATATTGTGCATCACCACCAATATCATCGTCATCTTTAGTGGCAGCAGTATCATAAACATGTTCTAAATTTACTTTAAGACATGTTCAAACTACTAAATCTGAAGAACTGTATAACATTTTCTCATGTTCTACACCATTTTTCATTCGTCTTCACAATTTAGGCTGTGTATATTTCGTTTTGTACATGGTTATCAGTAAAACGTACAGAGCGAGATATGCTACAAAATGGAGACAACAAATTCAAATACACAAATTAAAGCATTTAAGAAATTATTTCATAATGCACAGGCAATGCGAAACTAAGATCCGAAGGTGCATTGAAATAGTGAAATATAACTTTAAAAAGTTACTGAAAGTATTAAGAAAGACGATAATTCCATTAAAAGCAAAGAAAATAATACTGGACTGTTACGGGATATCGTTTCATCTATAAGGCTGTGGTTGTTGGACAATTAAATCAGTGATGAAAAGATCTTACTGCAATATAAATATGATTCTACAGAATCTCATTGTAATTTTATCAGAAGTGGAAATAAAAATGACAATAATAACCTAAAAAGAAAACAAAAAAAAAGCTTGGCCTAGAAGATTTTGTAATCAAGGGACATACTGAAAGACAATAGAGACAGAAAATTGGTGACTGACCTAAAAATGAACTTGTCTCTATGACAGACAATAAAGACAGCAAATATATAAACATTACTGAGATTTATAAAGATTACAGATGTTTTGGAGAGCGTATATTGAAGGAAGATTGTACTAAGAAGCAGATTATATTTTCTGTATCTGTCTATATTTCTGAGATGAGATATTATGCACATTATTTACATTATTCTGACTAGTGTCCTTGTCTTTGTCGCTATATTTATCACAACGTTTCGGCCGTTGTATGCTCTGGTCTTCTTCAGGTGGTTGGAATGTCGAACTGAGTTCGACATTCCAACCAAATTAAGAAGCCATGAGCGTACAACGACCGAAACGTGATAAATATGGCGACAAAGATCAGGACAATAATCTGAATAATGTAAATAATGCACATAATATTTTCTAGTCATTGATTTAGGAATTTACATTTAATCATCATGTAAATCATTGCGTTCATTACGTTCTGTTTTAATTGCTTTCATTATGTTGTGTTTAAGAAATACACGTGAAATATGGAACCTTATACGAGTTTCTTTTCATGATAATTTGATGGGATTTGCCTCGATTACGGAGGAATTTAATTTTATCTGAGTATGATAATTATCTCGCTAAAGGCTGTTAATGTTCCTAGCCGGAAAATGCCAGTAGAAACTATATAAATTAGTAGAAAATGTAATCTCAAGGTACATTAATTTACTATGAGAGAAAAAAGTGTGACTCTAATAGAAGCTGTACGCTATTTATGATAACTTTTTAGAACATTCATTGCTTAACTGCCCGTTTCAAGTGAATTAAATGATGTCACGCATTAATCAAATTGCTGAGTCAGAGTAAGAATCGAAATAGATGAGGCCGGAAAAAAAGAGATGACAAATTAAATAGCCAATAAAATACGAGTTTGCTAAATATATTATTTTCTTCTTCTTCTTCTTCTTCTTCTTCTTCTTCTTCTTCTTCATTATTATTATTATTATAATCAGAGACGTAAGGTCAGAAATACCATCATGAAGTTTTCACTGTAGATTTTTGTAAAAGAAAAAGAAAGAAGCACCATTAGATCACACATGTTTTACATAGACAAATGAGAGAACGTGAATCTGAAAGAATTAAAAATGAATGGAAGAAACTAACGCAAAAATAGAAATTTTGATAATACGAATGGAAGAACGTCTTCGGCATGAAAAAGAAAAGCAACACAACAGAAAGGGGATAAACAATATTAGCGCCATGATAAATGCAAGAAATTCACAAAATGGAGATCATAGAATAAATCATCTTCTGAAGACTGAATCAACGTTTCTGTACCAGATAAAATATAAACCCTCACTTATTTAAGATACACTACAATAATAACAATTTTAATTGTTCTCAAATTTTTTCACTAGATCAGTCATGAATGCATTTTGATAAACATTGTGGTACATTGGTATATACTGATATTCATTGTCCGGCTGAAATATCAAAGAATCTATGATATCAAACAGAAATTATAACTTGAGACAATAGAAATTTCATAAAATTGATGTATTATTTGTGGAGGAAATTTCGTGAATCCATCAAGAAAATTTAGAATGTGGAATTAGTAAATATGAAACATTTCAAACATGTTCGTGTATTCGTAGGCTACAAGAAATTGAGTATCGGAGATAAGGAAATTGAACAGAGACTAGTGATAATTTCGGCCAACACCGTAAATTCCAACTAAACCAAAACATTCAAATAAACATTGAGTCATATTATTAGACTCGTCAGATAGAGACATTCATATGAATATGATAATTAGTTCCAAACACATTCAGAAATATATAAACTGTCAGCACAATATACACACTTCTAAGACCAAATGATGCAAACGGCTTTGAGTAAATGAAAATATTAACGAAAACTATACAACTCTGAATATTGTGGACTGGCACCATATCACAAAAAATAGAGCTCCAAATAAGAGAAACTACATCAGTTGAGGAAATTCAATAACATCAACAACATTATTGTTTATTAAACTCATATTTCATTAATTACACCTTTCTTTGTAACTTTAATTTCGAACTTATTAAATATAAGAATGTCGAAAATGAAATCTAATCGATCACGGTAACACAGTGATTTTTGTGATTCAGATTGTAAATTTTATGAATCTATTTTTCCCTTATAACTGGCTGAGGTTAACGAATATTAATTATGCATGCTAATAACAGAGTATTTTTTAAAAATCAAGATTATAGTTCGTAGCAAATATGACTCAATATCTAACACGATTTTATTTATTTATGGATATCGCTACAAATTTAATCTGGATATTTGAGTTTGAATAATAACAATCATATATATTTTATTGAGCGGATATTGTGCTCTGCAAAATGCAATAATTGTAAATAAATCACGCCCATGTCAAATAGGAATTGCAATCATCATCTTCATCATCATTATTCTTCTTCTCATTATTGTCACTTAGAGATTTATGCGATTTAAGAAAAGAAAAAGGATAAAAAACACAATGTCATATAATGTTATAATGTTATCAAACACAGTCTTCTTTCTCTTTTCGTAAGTCACGCTTAACTCTATTTGTTAAAAAACATTGGAAGAGTTACGTCAATTATTATTATTAGTAGTAGTAGTAGTTGTAGTAGTAGTAGTAGTAATGTTTGCGTGTTATATCTCTTGTTTTTTATCTGTTAGACCCGGGTCCAAACCATGGTTCTTATGGGATGTTACAATTAGGGCGATTTTCTGGGTAACGTGTATGTTGATGTTACCTCGGACGCTTTTAATAAAATTGTCTCTTCCATTTCTCACGAGGCCCAGTTCTCCGATTACAGTCTTAGTCTTCATTCTCCACAACCTGTTAATCTCAATCTCCAGGTCATTGTATTTGTACAATTTCGATTATTATTATTATTATTATTATTATTAATGGGTCCAACACTAAAATTAAAAGACATGTATAGCTGAATATCTGGATGAAATAAGTCAGCACTATACAGGCGGTTTGCTTCCCGAATTTAAATTATCATTTTTTTTCAACTATTTGCAATGTTTATTCTTGTCATATTTTCAATATTACTCCAATAATCTATGATTTATTTGAACTGAACAAAACTAATCAAGAACAATAAAATTATGAAATAAACGAGATACACATTAATATATTTGCTGTCCTCCGTGAAAACAACACAAATATCATTTTTCTTTTTCTACATTCAAAATCGTTCCTCCTTTTCTTTCATACGCCATTTCCTTCAAGCCATGAGAGATTATAATTTTGCTGAGCACTTTTCCTTTTGTTGTTCGAAGTAACATTTGGCCCTTTAGTATTACTTCGTCATTGTTCTGCCATCCATTTATACATTCCTTACCTAAGTTATTCACGGTTTGCCACTTTTTCTTACCTTCGGTATGTCCCATTGGTGCTAATTTCCTTAGATATCTTTCCTCATTGTATTTTCCATAAATCTCAGTCCTCTCTTTTATTGGTTGTATTTATCTGTTTCCTTGCAGGTTTTATGTGCATAAAATCTCCTTGGTTCACCAATGTTCAGGCTAAACTATACTTAACATGTCTCAGTAGGACACAAATCAATTCATGTTTTTTTTTTTTATAGAAGGGAGATTTTGCAGCATTCACTGCCCTATAGGATGTTAGATATTACATAGCAATTCTGCACGTTTTGTTTCTAATACATTTTTATTTCTCCAAATACTTTGTTTTATTTGAGTAAGACATGATTTATAAATTCCTATATCTACTCTATCCGTTTTACAGGGTATTTAAAGCCATAAAATATTTTAAATTGTAATAATTTGGGATGAAATAATAATGATTTAATGATAAAAAACTACTAATTAACGCATAGTTGCGTTAATTACATAGATAGATAGATAGATAGATAGATAGATATGAACAGACTGTGATAGATAGATAGATAGATAGATAGATAGATAGATAGATAGATATGGACAGACTGTGATAGATAGATAGATAGATAGATAGATAGATAGATAGATAGATAGATAGATAGATAGATAAATAGATAGATAGATAGATAGATAGATAGATCGTCACGCCACAAGATATGGATTCATAACTTTCCCAAAGGTATTTGCGCGTAAGTGAATATAACGAACCCAACTGGAATTGAAACTCAGCACTCCAATTAACAATACCGAGCCATTATGCATTATATCACCAGCAGATCCAAGCATACAGCATCTGGTATTCCCAGGCGGTCACTCATGTAGGGACTGATCAGGCTCGACATTGCTTAACTTTGCTGTCTGATTTCTATGTGAGTCTACACTCAAGGACAAAAGGTGACGCATATACATTTGGGCATTGCATATTTGTAAGACATACTCGTATAATTCATAATTGTATATAAATTGTTTTCACACGTTATTCATTTTGGCAATCGATTACATTCTACATTCGCAATTTCTTCTGTCACGTATTGGTATATCAATGATACTCTATTGACTCTAATGGACTTTGGAGAGTGTAGATGACGTAGATATTTCTTTTACCTTTCAAATCATGACGTTATCTTTTCAATACCAAATTGATTGCGATCATTTTTGTTTCTGATCTGTTAAAGTTTTACAATATAAAATATTTGAAGTGTTATTCCTTTACTAGAGATCGACGAAACGTTGGTACATATTGTAGACCATGGAATAGATTCAGTACTAAGAATGTTACACACGCGTATAATTTATAACCCCAAGTCTAAGTTTAATAGATAACGTGTATTTCAATATCTTCTATTATGTGAATGAGCAAAACTGATTGAGATATTTCTGTGTACAAGCCGAATAATAATTATTTTCTTCAAACTTTCAAGCAGGTATGTCACCACTTTTATGTTTTCGTCTTAATATTTGATGTTAATAATATGTTATCTGCAAAATAAACATGTTTTCCTTATCTGGCAGGATATTTTCCTTCATTTAATGTTCCATTGAATATTAGTTCAGCATTTTCTTGGATTCTAAGGAAATCTTCTTCACTCTAAGTACTGTGTTTTAATTATGCCAAACATTATTTGATAATGTTTCGATTAACAATTCGCTATGGTACAGAGACTTTATGAATTTAATCGCACTACTAGTTTTGCAACAAGGTCTCATCATGATTTTCTTATTCTTACACACCTAGTAACCCTTGTGTCTTAGTGGCTTTACTACCTTCCATGTGATGAAATGATTAAATAAATATAAATATGATGAAGTCAAACAGTTCCACCATATAATACATAGAGATAATCGTGTTGAAAGTGATAAAAGACAGTTTTAAAAAGTATCTTGAATCCAGTAGGCAATGAATACTTCGCAAACGGGTTTGGTTTTATAGTAAATTTAATTTTTTAATAGACACAGATAGTGGTATATTTTTCACAGCATAAATGAAAGACAGAGAAAGTGTTAATTAAAACTGATATGCGTATAGATGTGCTCGGCAAAATTAAAACTATATCCAGATTTGCATTAAATTCATTCTTTATTCGTCTTGATATAAGGCGAGACTTGCTGTGATAAACACAAAACATTTAAATTATGTGTAGAACGCAAGACATCTCAAGCTAATATGATATTTCGGATGTTACTATTTATATAGAAAAATATTTGAAAAACAATATTTCTAAGAAATAAAAAAAAAATTACTTGTCAGATTAAATTCATCAATCTGCCAGTCTGTCTCATTATTTATGTATATAGTAATTACCGATGGCGTCAAAAGTGACAGATTATTTTGTAAATTTCGTACTATTATTAGATTTTCCTATAAGAGTGGTTAGATATTTACCATTATGAATGAGTATAAGAAATATGATTAGGAGAAAGTCCAGGCAAAATCATCTAGGCCTAACATACACACCGTCACCATCATCAATTCTATGAGATGGGGTAATCGTGGTTTTCCTACGCATCCGAGCACCTGATTTGTTTTACCGTTTGCGTTGAAAGACGGATAATTATTCATTCATGCCTAGCGTATCTTAGACAATTTGGTTGTCTATCCGAATGTTACAGCCATTTGCACCTGTCTTCATAGAAAGACTAGATCAGTTGAAAAGGATCAAATCAGTAGCTGATCTAAATAACATAAGCTCAATCGGCTATTAAATGAAATGAAAAAAAATGGCTTGTTAATTATAACGACTGCAAAACTAAATTTATTCCTCCGACAAAGCCTATTTTGTCATCTATTGACAGGGCTCATGCTAACCTCAAAGTGAGTGACTCGTTGCCCCTTCTAGAGCTAGCATTCTCGGCTGACATGAAGTAGAAAGATTATATTGAACACTCGGGATGCTACTAAGAAACAAACATCCAGATTACCCGCGAATATGATTTCATTACAGTGGCGTAGACATATGTAGAACCGTCGACATATTTTGGAAGACCCCTGATATAGACTGTTGCATAACATAACATACATATATATATATATATATATATATATATATATATATATATATATATATATATATATATATGTATTCACCACCGTTCTACCTGTGTGTGTATATACATATATGTATACACACACACACACACACACACAGGCACACAGGCAGACAGACAGACAGACAAACAGGCAGAGAGAGGAGGCACGGTTGAGTAATGTATAGCGGCTTGGATTAAGGACTCGGAGAGCAGAGTTCGAATTCCAGTCGAATCCAATTACATTCACTTACGTGTTAATACCCTTGGGAAAGGTGTGAATCCTCTTCTTCTTCCT
Source organism: Acanthosepion pharaonis (assembly GCA_903632075.3). Lineage (NCBI taxonomy): Eukaryota > Metazoa > Mollusca > Cephalopoda > Sepiida > Sepiidae > Acanthosepion > Acanthosepion pharaonis. The sequence continues at coordinate 282,432 of CAHIKZ030001042.1, forward strand.
CCAGCTATGGGTAAATAGCAGGACAGACTGGGTTCTAGCGCCTTGGATGGCAACTGGTCTAGGAGAAGGACAACTCAAATTCAGAACCTGCGCAGGGTCGTTTGGGGACCTTCTGGGACGTAGTGCACCAGGTCTCTGTATTTGGGCCTTCAAAACGTGAGGATGATCCTGCACGAATCCTTCACCACTATAATCAAATCTCATGTGCTGTTGTTGGGTTGACAGTTTCCTAGGAACTGATCTGCTTGAACCTCATACGTCGAATTTGGACGGGCGCCTCAAGAATATACACACACACACACACACATATATATATATATATATATATATATATATATATATATATATATATATATATATATATATATATATATATGCAAATCGATAGACAGTAAAATGAAGCTATAGGCTAAAAATGTTACCTATTTCACTCAATGGTAATTTCGTTTCTGATTCACTCAAAAATACCCTAATCACCAATATGATGGGAAGAACTCGGCACGTAGAAGAAAAATTAGGAATTATTATTGTATTGCATTGTGTTGAGTAATTAACTCATTATTCATCGTTTTAATTAATTAGAAAATAATTCCTTCAAACCGATCAGAATATATCCTTTTTCTGCAAGTACAAATATTGAGAATACCTACATCTCTGCTTACCCTTTTCAACCTTAGGCAATAGAAAATGTTATATTACTGATTATGTTTACTCTTATCATGACAGCAACATATAAGGCCTTTTTGTCCTAATTTCAGAATGAGGAGAAAGAAAGTTTCCAAGAAAAACATTTGTTGATGAATTAGACAAAAGAAAGCAAGGTAATGACCTCATGTTTTCCATCATCTATTGTTTCTGTTTATCATTGTGAACCAATTGAGGAATTCACCCAGTATTTTATCGAACTTATTTATGCCCGTTAGGGCATAAATATCACTATAAATAAACGGAAAACCTATAAAGATAATATTCAACAAGAATAAAGACTAATCCATTTCTGCTGCTTGAGTGAATTTAATTTACTCTTCTTAATTAAATGTTTCTGAAGATTTTCAATTTTGTCGATTTCTATTATTATATTATTTAGTTAATGCTTAGCAATGACAATGATAACGTCATTTCTAAAATGAGAAAATCTTAATTTTAAATTAGTTTAAATTTCCTTTAACAAACATTTCTTGGCGAAATCCGTGTCAGTAGCTTCAAAAAGCAGATTATAATTAAAAGTACTTGATATATTTTATATAATTATATTTATTTTTTATATATTTTAAGCGGTTCACATCCTCCCCTATGTTCTTAACAGAAGTTGGGGTTTATCCATTATTTGCTGTTAGTATTTGGTTACTAGTTCATCTCAATGGCTTCTTATTCTCTTTCACTACCACCAGCCCCATCCGTTTGGAGGCATTATCGTCTTGCTTAGAGTGAATTGATTATATATAGATTTATATGATTACATTTCTGTTACTAACATTTAATATTAAATATATCTTATAATAAACAGAACATATTGCTTCATTTTCAGCTGAAATTTTTTTTTGAGAATAAAGAGAAATTAAACATTACAATTTTATTAGTTATTAGTGAAGAATTCACGTTCACACAGAGATATAATCTTATATATATATATATATATATATATATATATATATATATATATATATATATACCTAACCTCGTGGAACTCATAGACACGATCCTTCGCAAATGCTGCAGAAAAATATTCGGTTCTCTGTACTACTCCAATAAGTTTCTTACACATCGTAGCTAACATCTACCACTGGGATAATCTACCAAAGATAATCTCTCTCCGGGGCTTGTTAATGCTAAAACATTTGTTAAAATATGAATTTTAACGTTGTTTATTTTTTATTTATTTAATTTTATAAATAAGAATTTAAAAAAGAAGGAAAGGATGCGGGGAAAAGTGAGGAAAGAAGCGGAACAAACAACATTAAGTGAAATGGCATTTAATAGAGAGAAAATGAAACGAGGCTCTAATCTAGTGAGAGTGGGAGGAAAGGAAGTCATAACGTATACAAGTCTAGACAGAAGTTTTAAATGCTTGAAGATTAACAATGATCAATATTTAAAATATTAACTCTTGTTCAAATAGGAAAATATTACACAATAAAATGCATTCATTAAAGTTAAGGAAAAGAAGAGTTTTTAAGATTGTAGAAAATTTGAATTTAATATTAATACCATTATATAATAGTAATGTTATATAAATAAACATTTTATTATTGATAATTTATAGACTAATAACTCATTAAGTTATTATATATTTATATTAACTTATTAAGAAAAAATTATTATTGAGAAAATTTATTAACTAATTAGATTATTAATATTGATTTATTTACTAATAACATATTTAATTTTTTAGTCAAATGTTATTATTATTTAATGAACAATTATATTCAGAAATGTATAATAAGATAAAACAATAAAATGTTCTTTGTTATTGATATCGATTATTTAAGGAATACAAATATCTTAATACTTGACAAAATATTTCATATATATTAATGTTTTATAATATTACATATCAATACTATTTCAATATACACGACATAAACAGTGACCACATCATTGGAAATATCAGATTCAGGCAGAAATAATTTCCAATTTTGTAACGGTACATTTATGATGACCGTATAATTGGACCTCGACATTTTGGCGGGAAAGAAAACAGCATAACATGATGAAAAATTGGCCCAAACTCAATAAAAACAAATGTTATCATAAAATTGTCTATGTTATTATTAAGAACAAAGACCAACTTATTTTTAATATTTTTTGAAATGATTTAATCCATTCTATCACGTTCGAAATTTTGACTAAAAATCTTTTGTTTACATCATTTGGCCGACGTAATGATAAAGGTTCGTTTTTTGCTCTTTTTCCGGTGAAACACAGATTAATTTTGAAATTCTTACAAAAATCAAATAATTGTCAGATTTAAATAAATCATACAGGACGTATTCAGAAATGAATGAAATTGATTTTGAATTTTGTTTCTTTAGAAAATCTTGGCAAAATATATTACTTAATTTAATGAAATTTTGGGAAATTCAATTTTTAGGACTGTGAGATTTTTTCCTAGCTAAAAGCAGGTCAGCTTGGAGAAAGTAAATTTTCAATTTTTTATTGTAAAACTGTTACCATTTTCACCGAAACCCTGCTATAAATTTTAAAACAAAATTTATGATGACTGTATAAACATAACTAAAAGTTTTACGTGTCCGTTGAGAATAAAATGTGTGTGAATTAACAAGAGACTATGATCAAGACAAAAGCAGGACAAATCCTACAAGCACAATTAATACCCAGCCCTGTGAATGAAATTTAACGTTCAGCGAGTGGCGGAACATTATTTACTTCTAGTTTTTAAAAGGCAATGAAAAACATATCGTATGTTTATACGCCGTGGAGCTGCGAAATATCCATGAAATTGAAAGGCACCTAGCATTCGTTAATGGGAAACTATTGTTCTCCGCGCCAACGAAAAGTAACATACATAAAATATGACATAGAAAACTAAAATCGGGATTTAGTTGATCTATAGTACTCCAACCGCCATATTCATCTGATATTTGACTAACCGATTAATTCTTTTTCGATCGTTGCAAAATGCTTTTTTGATTAAATATATTAACTAAATTGAACCAACTGCAATAACGCGTTCATATAGTTTCCTTTCATATCCTATTGTGGCACCATTTACGAGGCAGAGAAAGAAAGAGAAAGAAAAGAAGGCAGAAAGAAATGCGAGACGGATCATAGGTGATAAAACAGCCACACACATGGCCTAAGAGACAATGAAAATATTGATAAGTAACAAGTGGAAAAGTGTGCCATTAGAATGACAGGAAAAGGAAAAGAAAGAAGGAACCAGATGTGTTTTGATAACGGCTATGTTATCTAGGTACGTAAACGAATGGCTGGACCACCGGCCCAGGAGAAATTCAAGTGAAAATGCTATTTCGATAAGTAACGAGAAACAGGTCACTAAAAAAGACTTTGGACAGATATGAAAAATTAAATCCCACACAAGCAGAGCGCTGACCGAATTCCTTTCAACAAAACAACTTTGCCCTGCGATAATAAAATTATGTTATCAGACACATGTACCGAAGGAAAATAAATGGGAACCAGAAATGTTTTTCTTTCTTCCTTGGAGACGACAGACTGACTGAAATTTTTGGGGATAATTCTTTTCTGAGGCCATGTCGGGAAAACCAATCATCTTGATGAATTAGCGATAAGCTACCTGACAAACGCCACGTGTTGAACAAAGAGTTGACATATTATCCGTTCGTGACTAGAGAAATGATAACGGCGATTTGAAAGGAAGAAAAAGGAAAGAGAAGAGATAATTAATTTTTTTTAGTTAAGCAAAGGTATTTTTTTTTCCGAAACAAAGCTGCGGATTGTTTACGCTCGACTAAGACATCATTGGTCAAGTGGTGATCACGTGACGCACGTAGGAGGAGGAAAGATACCCGACCAAGACCTCATTGGCCGAGAGTGATTACGTGACGCACGAAGAAGGCTGTCGACGCCCCCCTCCAGAGTGTAAGTATGAGAAGCTGCTACGAAGAAGGGGGAGGGCAGTTCCCGCCCTCAGAAGTATGGTGAGAAAGGGAGAAAAAAAGTTACCAAAAATGGAAAAGAGTGGAAAATCCCCTAACCAGAAATAAAAAGAGGTGGATATGTATTTAGAATTATCGGGGAACCCCGGACGCCAACAGACCCACCCCGGTTTTGGACGGCGTCAATAAAAGCCAGGCCCCAACAGGCAGAAATCAGTTCGGGCCCTGGCGGCAGAGATGAGCGTCCAGAAAGTTCGGGCCCTGGCGGCAGAGATGAGTGTCCAGAGAGTTCGAGCTCCAGTTTCCAGAGTTGAAGCCGCCTCGAGATAGCTGACCAAGATTCACGCAAAATTCCGGACTCCTCTTCAACCAAGAACAATTATTTTAAAGAGCGACTTAGGACCAGACCACCGAAATAAGTTTTTTTCCGACTTTCGTCCAAAGACACACCGAAACACAAATTTCTTAGAGAGCAAACGACTTGAAGCGTTAAAACTTGCCTAGCGAAAACGACGTGTCACAATCCACAGAACGGGTCGGGAGATAGATGCAGTCCTATGTATCGAACAACTAGACATAAAGTTTGTTACCTTTTTCTTTGATACTTTGAACTTTTTGAGTTTTCATTTTCTTTACTTTTATGCATATTTGTGTGTTATCAACCCCGTTGAACTCAATTTGCATTACGGCCCGAAACACTGTTTGATCTCGTCTGTTTAAGATCAATTCACAACGTGGGTAGGCACACTGGAGATCAATGCAGTTACCTTGGTAACCAGGCGTTGGAAGCGAGTTGGGAGCGACAAGGCTGATATCAAATCTAACCAGATTCCCACCCGAATCACCAAAAGGTTAGAACGTCACATTTGGGTGCCGCGACCGATACCAAGCCAGTTGGTCGTCACAGGACGAGACAACACGACTGACGCGACAGGCGGACGTCACGTTTGGAGCAGCGACACCCGGACGGAGCAGCGGCGAAGACGTCACAAGTGGTGCTGTTTGAGAACGTCACAACTGGCGCCGTGGTAGAGCAGGATAGAACGTCACAGTTGGCGCTGCGACCGGGGGACGACGTCACACTATGTAATTTTCCTAAAAAAGTAGGAAAATGCTTCCTGATAAGTGCCCACAGGTCCGCAAGTGATGACAACTTATGGTGAGTGTATAACTGAATAAAATGTAGTAGACACTTTTAAAAAAATTAGATGATGAACAAAAACGGTAATAATTTATGCCTCGCCCAAATAGATCAACTCGAGGTAAGACGTCAATTTGGACTCCTATACTGAATACTGTATTCTTCTTATATGTCATTGTATAAGACATTTTCCGCAATGTTACTACTGGAAAAAAATATTCACACAAAAGGAAATATGCCAATTCGTTGGTTGTCATTATTTAATGTACTTAGAAAAAATATATCCAGAAGGATGTTAGATAGCCTCGAAACAAATGTTAAATAAACAACCGATAACAACAACAACAACAACAAAAAGCAAAAAACAAAAACAAAAACAAAACATTGCCCGAGTAACCGATGCAACAAATATCAACACCGAATAGAAAATAAAGTGTAAGCAGACATATATAAGCATGCGATACATATACGCATTAGAGAAATAGGAAATATTCATAAAAAGATATTTGTACGGTATTCTCAAATCAGGTGAAATCTGTTTTCTGAGCTGAATACATCCGATTGAAAATAAACAGCAATATAATGAGATTTTCTCACGTAAATTTAAATCTCACGTCCTAAAATAATTTCGGCATTTTGATCGTTACTTGCTCCCAAATGGTTGCAGCACGCCAAAATAATAAACAATGGAATTAATTTCAAGCCATATGTTAAAATATTAAATTCATTTGATGAATTTTCTTACATTTTTTCAGGAGGATGTTTTTGTCGGTAGGCCCTGTGTTTATATGATGCGAGAAAATGTACTGCTTGTGTTTTCACAAGGGACAACGCACTTCCGATGCATTCTAAGAACTCACGATATAATAAAAGCTGTGCATAGCTCCACTTGGGGATATGGTTTCTCATATTTCATTTATTTCAGATAGAGTTACCATTTATCTATGGACTTATTTTCAACTATATGAAATAATGTGGGAAGCATATATACGTGCTGTATGTTACTCACAATTATATTTATTCAAATAAATTTTTTTCAGTGTTTTATAACATAATATTAGTTGACATTGCTTTATCAAATACAAAAACAATATGATATTAGAGGAATCATTTCATTAGTTCGGCTATTGTGTAACTACAAAAAATTTAATTTCAATTACTATGGTTAACCTGACGAACATATTACCGCAGTAATTCAGTATTAGTTATGCACTAAATGAATTTTGGTATATAAAAAAATCGCGCACTAATCGAAGACGCATTAATCGAAGGATGTCTTTATTTGGATTAGTGAAATGGAAAAGGTTACTAGTCTATATAATGAGACGCAAAAAGTTTTCGATTTTTTTAAAAATATGAATGATAAAGAAAAATCATTTTTATGGTTATGTGTTTTTGCTTTAATAGAATGTCTCTGAAGACATTTTGACCAAATTATATGTGAAGACTTTGATATAATGGAGTCTCCAGTCTGTCGTTTTAATGAATAACTGTTAGGATTTGTGTGTGTGTGTGTGTGTGTGTGAGTGAGAGAGAGAGTGAGAGAGAGAGAGAGAGAGAAATCGTTCTTCTTCGAAAAATCTCTTGACATCCTAGCTCTCTTTGAAAACTAATCTTAACTCTTCAATACCCCACTTTGATTTCTTAATGCCTGGCTGTCATCCGCTCTGTAGGAAGTACCTAAATTCCACATGCATTTCCTGGGAGATTATGGCCGCTTGTTAGGGAACTCTCTCTTGAATCTCCACACTAGGTTTACGTGTGTCTTCGTCTGTCGATACTAAACTCAGTCAGCTATCTCTTCTTTCTATAGTGTTCCCCTTCCTCTCATGACTGTTACGTGCTCGATATTATGTCTGATTATATAGACAAGTCATCTCCATAGACACGTCTGCACAAATATTCTTTTTTGGGGGTGATTTTAATACCGAACCCTGACAGGTGATTTTAAACACTCTGTCACTAACCCCCCCCCTTGGATTCCTGACACTTAACTTCTTAATTACTCAAACTCTCACACAAGTGGTAGATTTTTCCACGCGTTTTCCAAGTAACCCTGATGGACACGATTCTCTTCAAGATTTCGTTTTACCTCGATCTCGAATACATGTACTAAGCAGCTCTGCCCTCTTGACAACTCTAATTAAATGGTACTGTCTGTAAACATCACTTTCCGCTCCCCTACCTCCTACTGACAGACTATCTTTCAGATATCAACGAACGGATTGGTACTCGTTCCGTGACCTTCTTCATGACGTCACTTGGAATGTAGTTTTAAACATCATGCTCATAAACACTCATCTGAGGCCGTCTTCTGTTTGAAAGCCGGCATCAATACTTTCATTCCAGGAAGAAAATATTAAGCTAAACCGCATTTATTCCCCTGGATCTCCCCTGCATGCTCGGCCACTGTAGCCGACACGTATCCATTCATCCGACTGTAACAGAGCGACACACCTGACTGCAGTAGAGGTCTTGTTTTCTCTGCTCGTAACACGTCAAGGAACCGAAATTATTGTTTGCTTATAGGATGAGACGCGGTATAACAACTCCCAAGTTCGGTTCTGGAGATTATTGGCTGCTCTGCAAGAGTGTTCTAACAAAAGTAAGTCCTCAACCACTCGTCTATTCAATCAATGTGAAGTCGTGACATCTACTGAAGATAAGCATGAATGCTTTCCTCAGAAATTCGCTTCCAACATCAGTCTTTTCATAAATGCGCTTCTGAAGCCTCCACCCGGATGAAAGCCGGTATCGATGCTTTCATTCAACCAAGGAAATACAGCATCCATTTCCTTGATTCTCAGCTGCATGCGCGGCCGCTATAACCCACAAGAGTCACTTCTTCCGGCTGTACCAGAGAGATATGTCTGATTGCAACAGACGTCTCTTTTTCTCTGCTCCCAAGAAGTAAAATCGTGTCCTCAATGAAGTGAAGTTTCGGTTCAAGAGAATATTGGGGTCTCTGTAATTGTGTGCAGAACAACAGCAAATCATCAATTCTTCCTTTATTCAATCAATTTATCAACAGATAAGATTGAATGTTTTACTCGGATATTCTCTTCGAATTCAACACACGACTCAGTTGGAGAACCAAACCTGATTTCCCTAAAAGAACGGCTCTAGCAAGCGATATGCGCATAACCATGTCTTTGCCCTCGGACGTTATTTCTAAATAAGACTTGCATATGCCAAGCGAAGTTGAAGGGATCCCAGCCGTCGCCCTAAAGAAATATGCTCCCGAGCTGAATCCAGTTCTCGCCAAGCACTAGAACTATTTCCTCTCTGCTTTGCTTGTTTCCTGCTTAATGTATGCCTTCCTCTGTAGTTCCTAATTTTAAGAACTCTGGCGAACCTTCTGAACACTCTTGCTATTACTCTATTAATCTCCTACTTTTTTTTCCTCAAAGTATTCGAGAATTTAATCAATGCATCATAGCTCTCACTACCTACTCTCTCGCAAACAATATGACTTCAATTTTGCTAGTTCCATTGTTGATATGATAATGGTTCTCAGTGAATGACAATAACGGCGAAGCTAGAAGTTGGTTGACAAGGTTTGGAACATTGGTCTCCTACGTAAGTTCCAGCATTACTGGACGTTTGTTTGATTTCATCTAATCTTCCTTATCATATCGTCAAATGAAGGTCGTTTGGAACTGGCTTGCTTACAGACCCTTTCACACGAAAACGGGCGTCCGCCAAGGCTCTATTTTTGGTCCTACGCTGATTCTGATCTTCAGCAATGATCTTCCCGATGTCATCAATTACCAAGTAAGCATTTATTCTGATCACACTAACTTTTATTCCCGTCTTAATAGAAAATCCAGTAGAGTTGACAAAGTTAACCTTGCTGCTCTTGAAAAGGACTTTCATTCAATGATTAACTGTGGCAAGAAAGGGTTTGTAAATTTTAATGCCCCCAAAACGAAACTACTTGCATTTAATCATAGAGAAACTTTCCTATCCATCATCAGAATATTTGATGCGAGACTCATGAAGGAAAACACACTGTCCCTTCTTGCCACACGTTTTCAAATCACTTGGAGTGGAACAAATACATCAAATCAATAACTTCATCTACTGCAAGAGAAGTTGTCTCACTTTCCAGAGTATTCTTCTCGTCAGAGACGATGTTACACGTTTATAAATCTACTATTTGTCCATATATTTGCTATATCTCGTCAGGTGCTCCTGCTTCTAATATCGAGTGTCTTGACAAAATCCAAAGAACCCTTTCCTCGCTCCCCCCTATAACTATACGTTTTTTCTCACTCCTTTACTCTCTATAATAACCTGCGTAGAGTGGATTTCCCTTTTGATTGAGTTGAAATGATATATATATATATATATAAATATATATATATATATATATATATATATATATTCATACATGCGTACATGCATACATAACTACATATATATATATATATATATATATATATATATATATATATATATATATATATATGATGCAATGGATAAACGATGGAAAACTTGTCGATTACATTATGCAAAAATTGAAACACTGACATCAAATTTTAATAGATGTATTTGCCAAAAAAGCACAACCAAGTATTGAAATAATAAATAGTAAATTTATTTAACAAAATCCTCAATGGCTTCAAACAGAGCCTTCAGAGGAAATTGAAACATCTGCTTCTCTTCTGGATGATATCCTTCATTATGTTGATGAATAGTGCAAAAATTCTTGCCTTAAGTTTATCATTGGTTTTAAAGAAGTTTTTTTTGTCGTTCACTCAAATACCGCCCACGCATAACAATCAAGGTGTTGCAGTCTGAAGAGTGGGCGTCCAAATATAAGGTGTGATGTAGTCGCAAGAATTGTCTGACTACTATATCTCAGTCCACCTGCTTGTTTAACATGGTACAGGTTCGTGTTGCCAGATACAGAGTTTTTGAAACAGACATCCTCTTCACATAGGGCAGCACAAGCTCCACAATGCCTTTGATGTGGGCATGTGTTGAATCTGTGGCCGTGTGAGAAGATGAATGGGGGCATAAAGACGCCATTAACAGTGATCACTCCGAACAATATCGTAATCAACATTAAACTTATCCAACTCTTTTCTTATCCTCCGCACTGGCCTCAGATTGGCAACCAAGCATTCTGAAGTGTTCTTATTGGATCCTCCGGCGCGAATGCCAAGCATTACACTATACCGTTTCTAAATATCTGGTGCATTGAATTGCGTCATGGGGCTCATTTTCTGACTGACCTAATATACTGTGCAACTGCAAAAACAATCAACGCGCATGCGCGAAATTAAATATATAAAATGGCGAATATTTACCCATCAGCCAATATATATATATATATATATATATATATATATATATATATATATATATATATATATAGACGTCAATGTTTTTAAGAAGCTAATGTTTATTCAAACGCGTTTACCGACTAAATATAACATTTAAATAAGAAATAATGTCGGATTATAAAATTCATTAATTCTTTATCTACAAGACCCGATGGGTAAAGTGTCGCTGTAATTTCGCGCATGCGCCTTCTTTATTTTTGATTTTATCGACTGCACAGTATAGTTGGGCATCGTCTGTTAGAAAAATAGTACCATGTCACAAATCACTCTGCCAGAAATTTGGGAACGGCATGATGTATTGCTTGGTATTCGCACCAGAAACCCCAATACGAACATTTCATGGTGTTTGGATGTCAATCTGAGGACAATTCAGAGGAGTTGGATGAGTCTAATGTTGATTACGAAGGTGTTTCTAGTGATCACTAGTGATGGTGACGTTATGACTCCATTCCTCTTCCCCACATGGACTTAGATTCAACACGGAGGACTGCATCGTGCCTTGAAGAATTAGTGCTGCCTATATCAAACATTGATCTGAATCCGACAGGATGATAAGCAAATGTGTATCCGCTTTCCCGCCACCACTAAAAAAAATTAAGCCTGCGAATAGGATTCTACCTCATTGCGTTTTGGATATGTTGATTTGAGTAAGTAAATACCGCAAAAAAAAAAAAAAAAGAAACTAAGAAAATCAACAATGCCAAAAATTAGACATCACCATAAACCTTCTAACAACAATTACACAAAAATTATAATCCTGCCCTGCAACTTCCTTCCTACTAGAGTTGCAAAAACATTCGTTATCCCTCATGCTAGGATAGTTAGCCCTGCCCCCACAACAATTACCGATAACGATGCAAATGTCGGAATTTATGAAATAATTTTTTATAGTTCAAAAGACTTTATGTGAGGGAGACATCAAATGATCAAAATGTCCGCATCTACAAACACATGAATAATTCGCGTTTGCACAAATGCTCGAAATCTCGTTTTGCAACGAGACGATGCTGGAAATAACCTTATTTCACTAATGCCACCCCAAATAAAAAAAAGAAGATGAGAATATTTTGAAAACTTAATAATAACATTATTACCAACTATAAACACATGTCACAAACATCACCTTACATCACTAGGTTTTTCTGAATCCATTTTTAATGAAACTAACATATATCAATTTATTACAAAAATATATACCTAAAGAGGTGAGCCATAAATTAGAACTCCCCTCTGCGCAGGTTGACCGGACAAAAATGAAGATAAAACCAGACACAGACTAGACGGACACAGGTTCACAATTAAAAATACACAATACTATGCGATTCCCACTTAAACTTGGAAAAATATTCACTATCCTATATACAGGTGACACTTGTCTGACCAGCGAGAACTGACCCAAATATAATTGAAAATACCAGTGTTTTCTGTCTTGTTTGTCTGTTTTCAATCAATCTCTGGCAAAGGTTTAATCATCTT
>CAHIKZ030001042.1:300000-305000 GCA_903632075.3 Acanthosepion pharaonis
TACAATTTTTTTTTTATCTCGGCTCAACAAGTTTTCGTATACTTAGGCTCAGAACATTCCCAGGTTCCAAGTACGTCGTCCCCCATGACTGTCATCTGGTAAATTTGGCCCTTTACGTTTTTCAATCTCTCTACAAAGACCGTAAGATCTGAAGAGACAAGGTGGACCCCGTGGATACAACAGTTATCGTTATTTCTTTACTAAATGGAGAGAATATTGTTATTTTTTGAAAGTTTCAAAATATAATCTTGAAATAGCAGACATATTCATGGAAATGTATGCCCTAACACTCAATATTTATTTCTTAATAAGCCTGTCATATATTCCTTTACGGATTCATCGAAAGGGATTTTGACTCTCAGTCGATACTTTATAACTATAACATTTTGTTAAATTCAACTGATGCAATGTGTTCCTTTTGAAGACAGATTTACCATTCACCAGAGATGTTTGGTGTAACTTGTTAAGCACTCTTTTATATTTACGGTATTTACGATACCTTATTTAACTCATATATGGAATATTAAAAGTGGACATTTTAAAGCTTAACACCATCATTAACATTTTCAAAATATGTTCATGGTATTTATTTTGTGATGGTGACGAAGGTGTGACAAGCAAATAATGATCAAAATTAGATTAAACTAGTTATTGTTTCCATCACTAAAATTTCGACTATTACACGTTTTTCTCTGAGGATCGTATTTAAATACGATTTCCTTCTATTTTCACAATATTACATAATTATACGTGATGTATTTAGACATAGGATAACGTTACGCTCCAACCACGAGGCATGAAAGTCTGAGATCTTTCCGATATATCGAGATTCTTAACATTGGCAGCTTCCAGTCTGACAGAGGAGATGACACTTCACTTACTGACCATGGCTTAAACCACATCAATTTTAAGTTAGCCAGAAGTGGCATCTTGTACTTGCAAGCAAAATTTAAAGAGGGCGAGAAATATTTTAAGGGACAGACACTATAAACAACTATCCCAACTATCACCCAATTTACATATTAAAATTACAATATTAGCTACATAACTCGGTGTAGATGAAAAAATATTTAATCTTATTTCTTTCTATTATTAGTCTATTCGTTAATATAGAAAGAATTAATGAAAATAAATGAAGTTATAAAAGGATTATCTTCAAGAAATTTTCAGGTTGAACGTATATGTGTGTGTGTGTGTGTGTGTGATGTAACTTAGTGAGCACTCTTTTATAATCGTGGTATTTACGATGCCTTATTTAACTCATATATGAAATATTAAAAGTGGACTTGTACGTGTGTGTGTGATAACGTGACGTCTAGTGTGAATGATAATTACTCTTGAATGGTGAATTTGATTCTTCTTTTAGAAACAAAAGTAATATATTTATCTCTCTAACTCTTGCGCGCGTTTTTATTTTCATATTACTATCTTGTGTTATTTCTCCTTCCTAGATTATTTTCCTGACATTTAATTTCATTGGGCTCGTCACTTTATTATTTTTTTTATTATCTGAATAAACTACAGTGCTTTCTTAATAATTTTCATGAAACTATTGATAGTACACAATCGCAAAAAGAACAGAGCAATCATATGTTTTATTATTTCATTATCACAATAAAGATTTGAGGATTTTTTTTCACGCAATAAACCTCTCACGTTGGAAGGCCAGATATGTTTAATTTTATCCTTTGTTTTCTGAACGTTTGATTATGTGGATAAGATGGCTGTTGAAGATTAACCTTTTCCATCTTCGATGATTCTTGATTTTGGCTAGATTCCAGACAAGAGAAGCGATGGAAGTGAGGATAAAAAACCAAATATAATAATTTGAAAGAAAAGTAAAATATGTAATAAACCATAAACAACGGAGAAAATGAAAAGAAAAAAAGAAATATTCGAAAATCTTTGTATTTAACATTTGTTTCCGCATTTGAATATGTTTTCTTCGGGAAAACTTTTAAATTAAGAAACAAAAAAAATATTGAAATAAAGCGAAAAATGCTATGTCGCTACGGAAAATCTAACAACATTGGCTCTTGGGATTCCTAACGGCTTTGAAATAGTTTATGTAGAACTCCATTCCAGTTTCGTGATTTCCGGCCAATTTTGATATTCAAAAATTTAAATGCAATTATTATTGTTATCTATTCCTGATTACTCTACCAATCTTCTACATCCTTAATAATGTTTCTGTTTTCTAATTGTTCAAGTAAAGAAAGACACTAGTTCTTCGCGATGACACTACATATTGGAATCTTGTTGATTTGCGCTATACAATGTTAAACATGTAACTCTACGAAAATAACAGAAACCACATTCTTGAATATTTTCCAACTGCGGCAAAGAAGAAAAATATCAAGATAAAATGAAAAAAATGTTTACGTTTGACAGTACATGAAACAAAATTTTAAAAGAGTTACCCGTCAATAATGAAAAGATGAATAAATATTACTGGATTTGGGGAACCCCATTTTTAATATTAACATTTTTATTAATTTCCAAAGACACTGGCTTTACGGACAATGCATTTCGGAATGTTTATTTTATTTTTTATAAGGAAGCAGTTTATAATACCATTAGTCTTCCATATAATTCATTGTTTTAGAATAAGTTGCCACTAGCGTAGATTGACCAGATTTCCATTAATCTATTAAGGAATTGTTCTATTTTTATTTTAATCAGATACATTTATATCTTGTCATACACGGCGATGTGGGTATTTAATCGAGTTGTGAAAGTAAAAGTGTAAAATCTTTTATTTCATGTTTTTTTTTTTTATATGAGTAATGCTGAACTGTCTACGCAAACATTTATAATTCCATAAATTTAAATGCTTTTTTGAAAAATATCCCTTAAATTAATTTAAACCCTAAAAATTTATTCCAATAATTTCCTATTTAGGATATCTGAACCGTTATTATATTTTTATTCTATATTTAGCCAGTTACAATTAAACCCTTTATTTTCTTCTTCTTCTTCTTTAAAAGATCTCTTCTATTTGTTTTCATCTATGTATTCTTCCTCTTCTTCTTCTTCTTCTTCTTCTTCTTCTTCTTCTTCTTCTTCTTCTTCTTCTTCTTCTTCCCATATTCCATCTTTTTCCCATATTCCTTCTTCTAGTTCTTCTTCCACTCATTCTTCTTTGGTTCTTTCTCCTTTTTCTCCTCCTCATTCTCCTCTTCCTCTTCCGTCGTCTTCTTCTACTTCTTCTTCCTCTCTTTCTTCTTCCACCTTCCTCCTCCTCTTTCTCCTACTTCTCCTCCTCCTCTTCCGACTTCTTTTCATAATTCTTCTTTCTCTCTTTTTTCTTCCGCACTCCTCCTACTATTTCTCCTCCTCCTTCTTCTCACCCCTCCTTCCTCCTCAAATTCTTCTTTTGATGCTCCTCTTACTCCTCCTCCTACTCCTCCTCCTTCTTCTTATATTCCTTCTTCTACTTCTTCTTCCTCTCATTCTTCTTCAGATCTTTCTCCCGCTCAACTTCCTTCTCCCCTTCATTTTTCGTAATCTTCTACTCCTTTGTCCTCTCTTTCTTGTTTCGCCTTCCTCCTAGTCTTTCTCTTACTCCTTCTTCTTTCTCCTCCTCCTCCTCCTCCTCAGTATTCTTCTTCTTCCTTTCTTTCTTCTTCTGCTCTCCTCCTGTTTCTCCTCCTCCTTCTTCTTTCTCATCTTCTTCTGCTCCTCTTCTTCCATCTCCTATTCTGCTCTTTCTCCTCCTATTTCTCCTCCTCTTCTTTTTCTTCTTCTTCTCCTTTTTCTCTTTCTCCTCCTCCTCCTCCTTCCCTTCCGTCTTTTTCTCCTACTTCTTCTCACTCTCTTCCGTCCTGCTCCTCATATTTCTCCTACTCTTTATTCTTCCTCTCCTTCATCTTCTGCTCTTCCTCCTCCTCCTCCTCCTCCTTCCCTTCCGTCTTTTTCTCCTACTTCTTCCTCTCTTCCCCCCTGCTCCTCATATTTCTCCTACTCATTATTCTTCCATTCCTTCATCTTCTGCTCTTCCTCCTCTGCCTTCACCACTCCTTATTTTTCTTCTTCTTCGGGACATTCTCTTCCTCCCCCTTCTCCTCCTCCCCATCTTCCGTCGTCTTCTCCAACTTCTTCCTCACTTTTTTTCTTCTTTTTTTTGTTTGTTAATACTTTGTTTATACTTGGATGATATCATTTCCTATTCCAATGCGCATTCGAATCTATTAAAGTACGTCCCAGACATTAACAGTCTGTATTCATTTGCTTTTGACGTATGTAATACGCTGTTTGTGTCAAGGGACTTTTCGCTGACGGACAGACATACATTCGATTTTTGTGGAATTGTTGCTTAACATTTTCCTCAAAATTACTTTTCTGTAATATGACTTATATATGCTTTTTCTTTTTGATGAAATTGTCTCTTTTATAATTTTACATATTTTTATGGAGTACGTTTCTCCCTAATCGACTGTTGTAAGAACTAGAACATAATTACCTTTTTCACTAACGAATAAGTAAGAAAAAAGGCTAGGATTTTCTGTTTATCGTAGGATGTGTCCTAACAATGTTCACCGCTAGTAACATAACCGTAAAAAGAACAATTTTACCTGATTATCTAGTTGAAAGGATTTTATGCATGTTTTCTTGGCATGTTCAAACGGATGAATAATTTTAACAGCCTGCTGTAAATTGTCGATACATAAGATGCAAGAACGATTGATGAGAAAGTAAAATCTGTGTAAAAAATATACATTCAACTTACTTTTATGGGACTCACATTTTTCAGACTTAATTAAAATCACTTTGGAAATGTTTCTCGCAACTAAAGCACATTATGTCGACATTGAAACTGTAGCATGCCGGGTGGACTGCGTGTTCTCCAACAAGATTAATCAAACACAATCGAACAGAATAGAATCGAATTAGATAAAACACCTCAGCGTCTAATTGGTCTCCATAGCTAAAAGGAAGGCGCCTTTTGATGTAAATTGGTAATGACTTCGACAGCAAAAAAAATGAGTGTATATATATAT
>CAHIKZ030001042.1:310000-357500 GCA_903632075.3 Acanthosepion pharaonis
TACTACGGCGTCCGCGGGAACCGACGCGCTAGCTTTCCCAGCGCCGCGCGTGTCCAATCAGTGATCTGGACTATTTGGACGTAACATGACCCATCACGTGGCCTGTTGGAATGTGCGCACGCTGAAACTTGAAGAAACTCAAGCACTCACTGCCCACGCTCTCCACCAGTACAAGGTCAATGTGGCCTGCCTCTCGGAGGTTAGGAATGCAGACCATGATCACAAGCCTATCAAAGTACCTCTATCTGACCCTGCCCACCATCTCTATTACAGTGGACCCACGGATGGATCCGGGCGCCATGGTGTAGCAACGATCAAGCGAATAACGCTCTCCTTGCATGGGAACCAGTCTCTCCACGTCTTGCCCGTGTCCGTCTGCGAGGACCCCTATTCAACATATCCATAATAGCTGTTTATGCCCCAACTCTTGATGCTGATGAAGTCACCAACGACGCCTCCTACGACAACCTCCAGGATGTTATGGGCGGCATTTCTCATAGAGACTTTGTGGTTATTGCGGGCGATTTCAATTCGCGAACTGGTACCGGCGATGCCAATAAAAGACATATTGTCGGACCATTCCCCATCGGTGACCGCTGCTCGACGGAGAGCGGCTGATCGACATTGCTGCTGCAAACCAGGTTACTGTGTCAAGTACTCGATTCCAGCACCATCGGCGGCACCTGGTGACTTGGTACTCGAATGACGGTGTCACTCGGAACCAAATCAATCATATCCTCGTCAGGTCACGGTGGGCCTCGAGTGTCCTGGTCTCTCGCGCATTCGGGGAACCAAAACAGGCAATGAACATGGCTCCGACCATGTCTTAGTTCGTTCGAAGATGCGCCTTCGCATGAGAGCCAACATAGCATCTAACCGCCCTGTGAAAAACGATATTTCGCGACTCAGATGCCAGCAAAACAGAGCAGTGTGTGTGTATTTACAGACTCAGTATCACCAAACACACCCTTTGTTAAAAAAATTATTATCGTATGTTTTGTATTTACGAAGATAATTTAAAATGAAAAATGCGTAAAAATTGCTTTAGAATCCATTCGAAATTCGCAGAAATAAAAATAAAAACAAACTGGAATAATCTTTTGTAGCTTTAATAGGATCTCATATTTCACAAATATATTTTTCGATATTTTTAATATTGACATTTTTTAATTACTTATATTTAATAACAGATTTACTTTAAATACACGTATTTTTTGTATTTATGTTTTAGGGATATTATTTTTTATACATATATAAATGGCAATTGTCTGTCGATGGGTGTCTGTCTGTTATTGACATATTAATTATTTTCGGCGTTTTTATGCACATTTTATTTTCAATATTTAAAAAATAAACTCCATTGTTTTTTTTTTTCTTGGTTTGTAACTAACATACAAAGTAAATAATTTTAAATTAGGTTTTATTAAAGCAAAGACTCTAGTGAGCCTTACTTTTTCGAAAATAAATTTAAATAAAATATTTTTAAATCTGAAAATATATATTAATCAAATCGAATAGTGAACATAACTCATCTCTTTCTCATATAAATTTTATTTAAATATTTTTTTCAAATACAAATATAACTAGAAATTTAAACAAAATCGATTTTCAAAACTAAATTCTAAATGTATCTTACTTTTAATCTCTTTTAAAGTATTTAGTAATAAAATTCATTTACGCTGAAATGTTTGCTTCTTTTAATTTCTTTAAAAATGAAACAATCATTAATGTAATCTTTATCTACTTGAAAAATCGAAATTCCCCTACAAAATAATAGTAAATAATTATTTTTTGATGAAGTATAGCTCGCAATAGTTTTTGATGAAATTATATATGATTAAATATATATGAATTTAAGTTTATTTACAGTCTCAATAATAATTTGAAAAATGTTAACGGACTTAGATAAATCGATTTGATTTGTTTGAAAACAACATAAACAGAATGATTATTTTATTATTTAATTCGAAAAATAAAGAGTGTTTTTGGATAAAAATATGGGGATCCTACCCACACGCCACCCTCTAGCATGGTATTAGTTTTTGGTATTTTTCTAAATTTAGTTATTTTGTAAGAAACCAAAAACAATGAAGCTTATTTTTTAAAGATTGAATGAAAAAATTATTTTCCCTAAGATTTTTGAAAATATTAAACATTAAAAATAAACTACACTCCGTGCCAAATTATTATTGAGATAACTTTTTTCTAATATTTCAAAAACCGTCCTATCAATTCACACAAAATTTTCACACAATCTTGGCAACACTGAGCTGGGCAATCACTGAAATCTTCGTACTGATATGCGCAATGTAAACAGACTAGCGCCTATTTGTTATCAGCACGGTGATTTGACCGTGCCAAATTATTAGAAAAGTATAAGAATTTAGTGAAAAG
Source organism: Acanthosepion pharaonis (assembly GCA_903632075.3). Lineage (NCBI taxonomy): Eukaryota > Metazoa > Mollusca > Cephalopoda > Sepiida > Sepiidae > Acanthosepion > Acanthosepion pharaonis. The sequence continues at coordinate 312,395 of CAHIKZ030001042.1, forward strand.
ATGGGCCATAAAAGCAGTTTAAGTGATGCTGAAAAGAAAACTATCCCCTCAGAACACTCAAAAGTTAAATCTACCCTAGAAATTTTTAAAATGATAGGGAAGTGTCATCAAACAGTGAAAAATTTACCGCCGTCCCTACACACGTACGCAAAAGGGCAAATAAAGGCAAGCCAATGGTTATTTCACGTCGTCTCATGTCACGACTTAAACAAGAGGCCACGAAGAACCCTGGACTTACTAGTCAAGAGCTTTTCAGTCGTATTGGGGATCCTACTGTGTCTAAAATTACTCGGTGTCGGTATCTGAGTGAAATAGCAACAACGGTCAAACCTGTATCAAAGCCTCCTTTGACGAGAAATCACATTCAAAATCGATTGAAATGGGCCGAGGACAATATGAAGATTGACTTCTCTAAAGTTTTCTTCACAGACGAAACTTGAGCAACACTTGATGGGCCAGATATATGGTGCAAAGGCTGGGTAATGAACGGACAAAATCGCCATCAGTGTTTGAGACGCCAACAAGGCGGTGGAGGCATAATGATCTGGGGTGGTATTATTGGAATCACATTACTGAGCCCATGGAGAGTACCAGATGGCGTCAAAATGACTGCTGATGCATACACAGCGTTTATGCAGGAGTATCTTGAACAGTGGATGAAAAGCCTAAGAGTTGCCTTCAGAAGGGCCATTGTTTTTATGCGTGATAATGCTCCCCCACACGCTGCTCACAAGACTACTGAATATTTGAAACAGTTAGGCTTCGATGGACCTCGAAAAATGAAGTGGCCAGCAAATTCTCCGGGTTTGAACCCAATCGAAAACCTTTGGAGCATCATGAATCGAAGACTTTACGCCAACGGACGAGAATTCAGGAGCAACGCTAAGTTGTGGGAAGCAATTCTTGACATATCTCGCGGCATTGCAGCAGATGACATCCTACAATAAACAAATTCTATGGATCGTCGACTTTTCCAAGTAATTTCAAAACAGGGAAAGTACATTCCCTATTAATTTGTTTACAACTGTGCCTTTGTTTGTATCTGTTATTATTTGTTTGATTATCTTATTTATTAGTTTCTTTTGATCTTAAACATTCACGATCAACATTAATAAATGTTTTGTTTGGTCAATTCTGGAAATTTTACTAAATCTTTATAATAATTTGACACGCTCAAATCACCGTGCTGATAACAAATATGGCGCCAGTTTGTTTACATTGCGCAGATTTCAATGATTGCGCAGCTCAGGGTTGCCAACATTGTGTGAAACTTGTGTGTGAATTGATTGAACGGTTTTTGAAATATTAGAAAAAAAAGTTTACTCGATAATAATTTGGCACGCAGTGTATTATTGAGAGATCTTCCGTTAGTATTTGATGGTTGTATATAAAATTTATATATTTTTCTGTTCATTCGTTATTTTAATATATACAATTTATTTAAGTAAATTCTCTGATTTTTAAATAAACAATATTAACTATATTTACCGACATGAATGTTCGGGAAATGTCATAGAAATTATGCGTTCTCTAACAGGAATTGAACCTGTGGCCTACACAGAACCGTCAATTGATCTGACGTGCTATATCACTCAGCTACAGAGAAGCGTCTAGTTATCAATGGCAAAAGTACTATTTATAAAATTTCTTCGACAATCTTTCTCGAACAATCATATCGCTCACGATAACATTAACATAAACATTACCAACATATTATGAAATGGAATACGTTCGAGAATTATTTATTATATTTTCTGTTCATACGTTATTTCAATAGATAAATCCTATTCAAGAAAATGTTCTGTTCTTTAATTAAACAGTATTAATTGCATTTAAGTAGAAAACGGGTACAATCAACACAAAAAGAAACTGCTTATGTGAAAACATTATACTCACAGCTGTTCTTCAATTGTTCACCGAATTATTTAATGTCCCATATATATATATATATATATATATATATATATATATATATAGTAAAGTAACTGAAGACAGAAGTTATTCACCTAAATCATAATTGAGAAACAAAATTATTCAAACGTTACAATATATTAAAAATTCATATGACGCATAGAAACATATTACGACTGGATGTGTTAAAGAATAAATAATTAACAAGTTTCACCCAAGCATTCCTATGCTCTTACTGCCTAAAAGGTGAAAGGTTGATATTGTGATCACCTGACTTTCCGGATCGCAACCCTATCGAAAATCGTTGGTCCATCATTAGATAAGATGTTTATGCCTTCAATTTACATAGAAACACATGGGCGATCATCAAAGCTGTAGAAGCAAAAAGTCCAACGTGCTACTATATATATATATATATATATATATATATATATATATATATATATATATATATATATAAATTACAGTTTCCATGACTAATAGGGTTTTTGAAGTTATCCGTCGAAATGGCGATCGTGTGGCCAAATAAATCATTGTGCAGGTAAATCTTACAACATTATTATCATTTTTCCCTTAAATATCTACTAAAGGTATTCTTAATGTGTATTATTATCCTTCATTTTCTCAAGAAAAGGTCTAGATGGACTATTTTTATTCACTAGCTATTAGCCGGGTTCAACCAAATCTGTCGAATCTTAAATAAAATTAAAGAACGTTACACAAAATAACAATGACCTAACAAATGTGTTGTCATATCTTGCATATCAACTGGGAAAATTTTTTATCAAAACCAATTCACAGAAAATTGATTAATCCTAACTTTTACTATCAATCTATTAGTATTGATCAGGATGAGATTGTTAGATTAAAATATCAGTATGCTGTGTATATGAAGATGGTAATTGAGAGATGGCATTAAAATTGAAGATGTTATTGGATAAGCGAACAATTAAAGAAAAAATAATTTAAAATAATATATAAAAGTTACCAAATAAAGAATATTGAAAGAAATGGACATATCTTCATGCGGTATTCAACACACCTTCAGATTTAGAAGCAAAATGAAATAGAATATTTTAAAGTTAACGTAAAATATTGCGAACAAACTGATAATATAGCCAGAGAACGAAATATACACATAAAAAAAGAATGAGTAAAAAACGCTGGGTTAAGTCCAGTGTCGTTAATTTTTACCTTAAAGAAAGAAAAAAGGAAACAAAGAAAGTTGGAAAATAGTCTAAAATGTCTAAATATGACATAAAATTACCGACGTAAGTTTAACGGGTTAGAATGTGCATATATCGTAAGATATTCATGAATGACTAAAAATAAAAGAAGAATTATAAAACGTTTCATAACAAGAAACTGATTGCTAGATGAATGGAAACAAAACAGAAGAATATAATCTACTGTCCCACAATAAGACTTAATAAACTATATTAGATAATGTTCCTATTGACCAAAATGTTTACGCATTTTCTACAAATCTACACATCTTTAAATAATGCAGTAATCTTTCTTGGCTGCTTCTTTTTGTAGCAAGGGACACATAGTTTATAAGAAGGCATAAATTAATTTAAAACTTTTTCAGAATGGTCAGTAAATATTTTTTGAGAATTTGCCGAAGAGACATTATAAATTACTAATTTTATGAAATGTCGGTGGTATCTGTTAAAGCGGACGTTAAAAACTTTACATTTTTAGATAAAATGAATTAAGTTAATGGTATTGATGTAATTTAGAATTAAAAATTCTGAATGAATTAGGATAAATTAATTGTGTAAAAAATAAATATATAACATGTATGAGTATACAAGTGAAAAAATTAACATTGTCAAGTATACAATTATTTCGAATATGATATACGGTTGCTTGAACTTGATTTAATTAAGGCAATAAAAACAGATTACGGTATAAAAGAAGAAAGGTTATGTTTACTAGACTGAATGATTCAATTATTCAGATATTGTTATGCATGATGTAACAGAATAGGAATTTGATAGAAACATATCAGATATGTAAAATCACTTTTCAATATGAAAGATGATTGGGGAAAATCCTATGAAAACGTTCAAATCTGTCGAAAGTATACCAAATTTTAACTTTTATTTCATGCACAAAAACTAATTTAAACTTCCACTAGAATAGGAAAAAGAACCTTTTATATTTTCTACGATTTACCTTGGCGAATGTTTCTTAAAAAATCTCAGTACCTCAATGGTTCAGTAAAGACGCCGTTGAAAGAAACATGACATTGCAATATCAACAATTTATAGCAGGTGAAAATATAAAATATGAAGTTCTTGATAAGATTTATCAGGTGCATTTTCACTTAAGTTACAAAGATTAGTCATTAGTTTGAATTAAGAAATTTGAAATTAAGTAGATATAAATATTTGCCGTTTAATTTATCAAGAAAACACTTCCATATAATTTGAAAGGCAATTCTCGGGGCTGTTTGAAAATTGTGTCACGTGAATTAATATTTCGACGTAATGTTTATAAAGAAAATTTGGTAGATCATGTCAGATCTTCATATTATGAAGACACCGCCTTTACCATTCCACGTGTCATTTCATCCAGACATTCCTAACAAGGAACATATTGATTAACAAAATAGTTTATTTTTTATTACATCCATTCAAAACAGCTGGTTTTAATTATTTTATAGCTGTACGTATACATCGTGAAATTTTTAAACTGTTAAATAATTGCAACAGTTAATGGTTGCTTGCATAAAAAGATAACGCCTCAGTTAATGTTTACATCATATGTACTTGCTGAAACGTTACAATTGTGTATGTGTTCCATTTTCACTATATCAAATATCATAAATGTATAAAGTTCATACATGCCTGCATTCTTTCTATGTATTATGCCAATATGCCGGGCTAGATTACCATATATATATATATATATATATATTGTTTAGTCGTTTCATTTAATTTTAAAAGGGCTGCGGTGAAATAATTTATTACATGGAACCTTAAAGTTATCTGTTTTTTATTTAAATTTTATATATATATATACATATATACATACATATATATATATATATATATATATATATATATATATATATATATATATATATATATATATATATATATATATATATATATATATATAGATAGATAGATAGATAGATAGATAGATAGATAGATAGATAGAAGAGAGAGTGAGATTTTAACAGTTACACCTTTAACAATGTTATGCTGGTCACGCAATCATACAAATATGATAAACTCGAAATTAATATTCCATGCCTTACATGCAGTACTTTTCGTCTCAATAATTTTTCGTGATTTCAAATAATGGGTCTTTGTTTATCATATATACATATTGTTGAATGTTGTCGCAATTTTTGTATAAGACAAAATTACATCGGCAACGTTTCATTTAATACTACTTCCCAAACAATTATACCAATAACAAAATGTGGCCCTTTTTTCTGTTCCTTAGTCAATGGATGATAGGTTAGGACTATGATGAAGAAATAGTTATTCACAGTTGGGATAACAATGATTTTGTACAAAAAATATACATCCTCTGCCAATTTTACATTAAATAGGACACAAGATAAACTATTCCATAACATGATCTGTAAATGGAATGAAAGCAGTGATTACACATACTGCGAATTCATTTTAAAGATTCAGGAGGTGCAATTAGAACATATCATACAATTTAAAAATTTATGTTTATTGAGCAGTTATATTGAACATTGATTAGGTTGCGCTAGACGCAGTAGCACTCAAAACCACAAAGGGATGCCATAACGAAAACATTAACGTAAATCCACCTGTTTGTTATGTAGTCTTGTCAGATTAATACACACACACACACACACACATATATATATATATATATATATATATATGTGTGTGTGTGTGTGTGGAATGCATGCTTGCCGCTAAGATCGTTCAGAAACATGGAAACGGTATGCTGTATAAATCCATGTTCTCAGATCAATAGAAATTGTCCTTGAGCAAATAAAACCTGCAAGGATCATTCTTTATTGACTCATTGTGAACTGCTGCTCCGGAATCCCAAAGAACTGTACCAAAGATCAGGAAGTACATTACTTAAGAATTTTTAGCATCAACAAGCTAAAATGATATCACATGTAACTCGAGATAATGAGAAAATCAAAAATTAGACATTCCACAATCGTTCCAATAAATGTTAGGGTGATAATTTTTATAAATACTGGAAAGATTATTAACAGTTACTTGGGAAACTATTTAACGGGAAAAAAAACTTTATAAATTTCAACCCAAAATAGCAGTTGCTATTCGGATAATGCATGCTAAATTTTTCCTAATATAGAGACATCAATAATATCAATAACATTATTATTCAAAATCATTATTTGAGCGTAGCTTTAGTCCAATGTCAGTTCGTACACATCTCGTTGAATGCAACGTGTTAAAATAATTGAGAAAATCTACCTGAACTGATTATCTGTATGAACCACAGAAACATCACCTTACAATAGCAACCACTCTGATATTGCACTCGAAAAGAAACTCTAATTTCAGCAAAACTCAGATATTGCACTGGAAAAACTTTTTCACTGATATATAAAACAAGATGGATGCTCGATTGGCACACAACAGGATGCCAGTTTAGCTAAAAATGACAACGATATAATGGCGCTTTAATTATTGTTGCCCTTTCATCTTTTTGATATGATGGTGCCATGTTGAAAGCGTATACATAATTTTCACTATACAAGAGAAAACACCTGTGCCGAACAATTGCTTGAGTGTCTGCCATGATACTTTCTGAAGTGACTAAAATTAGTTTAGTGTTTACCAGTCATCTCGGCCTCATAACGGAATTGTCTTTTTAAACTTTTATTGCTATTTTTATCTTGTACGTTATTTTCTTTCTTACTTTCTTCTTACATTTTGTGCAATGTCTTTAAAAATTTGATCATATGGAGGATTTACTTTTTGTATTCTTTATACCTAAAATGTTTGGCTCTTTATATGATTGTATACGATATTATTTCAAAGAGATCAATGCTTTTTTTTCATTAGTTATTGTTTTTTCAAGTCGATTTCTCAGTTTTTTCTTTCACGTACTAACGGAAGATATTCGATATTTATTTCTTTTACGTCCTAAGTATTTTTTTTCAAACTTATCTCATAACAACTTGAGAATTATTTCTATATTTATTTCTAGGCAATTGCAAAAGCTTCATCTGCTTTGACGAATTCATATTTTATATTTGTTTTCGTCATATATTTTTTTCAATCTTTACTACTGAGAAAAAAATATAACATTTTTTTTATCCGCTACTGTTTAATATCAGCATTCTTAATATAACATAATTTATTGCTATTTCTGCTCTCGAGATTCCCATTTCTTTTCTCGCTTTTTTACTCTTTATTTCTATATATATATATATATATATATATATATATATATATATATATATATATATATGTGTGTGATTTATTATAATTTTTATATTTACAAAGTGTGAATTCGATCTGAAAATCAGTTTAATATACCAAACTAACTAAGCTTATCACCCGGAATATTACACAACAGAATTACACCAGAAAGAGGACAAGAACAGTGTAGTTTCGTTAAACAGAAGAAGAAATGCAGTGTTTACTATACAATGTTTACTTTAAAATGCCAACTTAAGAGCAGGTCATATGCCATTGGTTCATAGACTAAACTTAACTATTTTAAACTACTAGATTTTCCTTTGATAATTTAAAACTGAAAGTTCTATTTCAACTGTTAGAGAAAAATTATTTACTTGTGAAATTTTTAAGATAAGTTCAGAATTTGTATTGGGATCGATCCGCCAACAGACGGATATGAAATGAAGTTGCTACATAACATATATATATATAACATATATATATATATATATATATATATATATATATATATATATATATATATATATATATATATATATATATATATATATATATATATATATATATATATATATATATATATATATATATCTTCTCACGGGGTTTTACTTAAAATTTACGAGGGGTGGACTAAAGAACATAGAAATCCTCGCATAATGTATTACTATTGGAGACAATCGAAACAGGTGATAATGTGTTATTTGAAGACACAGTAAGAAAACTGCAGTAAGTTCCAGGAAAAGGCAGCTAAGAAAAAGCGAAAAAAAAAAAAAAAGAACGAAACATGAATTATAAGAATGTTTCATTGTTGGCAAGAGAAACAAACTTCCGGTTTGAACTACGAATTACGGACGTCAGAATAAGCTGGAAAGTCGTTTAACAGATGATAAAAAATATGTCACCGGAATTTCAAGAGTCATTGGATTGAGATAGTTGCTTTCCAAATGCTAAATTATTATGAAATAGGAATATTACATTTGACCAAAAGAAAGTGTTCAATTCCAATGTAATATAAATCCTGCTATATAGTAGTGAATCCTGAATGTTTCCTCACAAATGAGATGGATACATAATGTAGATGTGCCTGGACATTTTGAAACTTGATATATTGAAAGCGAGAGAGAGAGAGAGAGATAGATAGAGAGAGAGATAGAAACAGCCGAAATATCTACCTCACGATAGTTTGTAAATATATTGCAGGAGAGAGTGAGGTAATGTCAGTAAAATATAAAAATAAAACGCACAAAAGGACAGCTTAATAAGTGAATCAGAAATTGGATATATCAAAAATCAATCAACTACAATATATTAAATGACTGTGAATTGATTTAACACAGGACGGAAAGTGCGATAGGGAAATCCGAAGGCGCAATTTGATAGCGAAAGATGCCTTCCAAAATATAAGCAAAATATTAAGAAAAGAAAATTTCTTTAGAAACAAAAACAGAGTATTGAAACGTTACGCAATATCCGTACTTCTATATGTTGGTTGATGCTGGGTACTATCCTTACAGATGAAGAAGACGACTGAAGAAATAAGATTGTGGATCTATAGAAGAATGATATGAATACCACGGACCTTACGAGAGAACAACGACGAAGGTGTAGAGTAAATGGCGATAAAAAAGAACACTTATACTTAACATTGGTAGGAGACAATTTTAATATCTAGGCCACACGAAGCGGAAAGAGGTTTTGGAAAATATCATAGTCACATGACTAATTAAAGTCAAGAAAGACATTTGAAAACAACGCGAAACCTACCAAGCGAGATGGATGGCTGGAGAATGTTTAGGAGATTTAGCAAAAATACAAAATGAATTAACAGTTAAAAATCACAAGAAATTGTGAAGAACCTTAAGCGTCAATGCCCTGAAGGGACATGTCATGTAGAGGAGCAGGAGGGTGGATTAATAATAATAATAATAATAATAATAATAATGATATAGTAATATCGATAAGTATACTAATAATAGTAATTATGTTAATAATAGTAATAATAATAACAGTAATACAAGGTATCCAAAAAAAGTCCTGTCCGTTTTTTGATTAGTCATTGAATGAAGTTGAAATATATACGAAATGCGTGTAGCAATTGTTTTCAAATTCGGACATCCGGAAGTAGCAACATCAGACGTATGTTCTGTTCTAATACTTTCTTTTCTCACACTTGTCACATAAATAAATATCTTACGGTTTATTGTTTTCCTGTCACCTCCCGTCAAAATTTAAATGTAAAGTCTATCACAAATCTTCTATGATGTTACCTATAAGGCTATTCTTGTTCTTCAAAAATCCACTACTGCAAAAATTACATTATTGTCATATTCAGCTGATCGGAATTTCGAACTGAAACATTTATTTCTTCGGCCTTGGTAGATTATTCTAGTTCCACGTGTCATGCCTCTTTCGGATCTCTCAGTTATCTCACTTTAACATAACTCTCAATTTTGTATGTTCTGTTCTAATACTTTCTTTTCTCACACTTGTCACATGAATAAATATCTTAGGTTTATTGTTTTCCTGTCACCTTCCGTCAAAAATTTAAATTCAAAGTCTATCACAAATTTTCTACCTTCATAAATGGTGTTATTTATTTTTTTCTTTCTCCTCAGTAATTTTCTCACATTCTCTTTCACTGAAAGTAAGCTCTTTTGTCTAAGGGACATTACTGCCTTCTATAGGGTGAAATTAAAGAAGAACTACAATGTCACATTCGAAACTTGTAGTGAAACATACAAATATTTTCGAAGAGATGGTATCAGTTTTGAAGAATATATTTTTATTAAATATAGAGACTAAATATTGAAGATCATAGTGATTTCAAATATAATTTAACAGTTTATCTAAATGTTATATAAATGTGTATAAAGGTGTTCTTGCTTCACATCTAATAGCCTAATCAGTCCTCAAAATTGTTCCATTGTAATGTAATTGATAGTAAATTATTATATATATATTCAGTAGCAAAATGAACTTGAATAATATGGTCGATTTCGCATTAATAATAATTTTCTGTATAGTTAGATCATTAATCATATAAAAGGGGCGCTCATACTCATTCGAATTTGACATTGCTAAGGATACTGTAAGAAAACTTACATTGTCAATTTTCAGCTATGACATAGTATATGATATTACCTATAAGGCTATTCTTGTTCTTCAAAAATCCGCTAATGCAAAAATTACTTTATTGTCATATTCAGATTTTCGGACGTTGTAAGCTCCGGCCTTCCTCAGCTGATCGGAATTTCGAACTGAAACATTTATTTCTTCGACCTTGGTCGATTATTCTAGTTCCACGAGCCATGCTTCTTTCGGATCTCTCAGTTATATCACTTTAACATAACTCTCATTTTTTTTTTTTTTGTTGTTCGGAGCGTTGGTTGGATCGAGTGACTAGACCCAAATTTTTTTGAATTCTGGCTACTGCAATTGTAAACAAAAGATTGGAGAGCTGAGTTAAACTGATATGTTTCCTCAGGAGGCTGTCCCTCACAACGCAAGACCGCCTCTGCACCCACGCAAGATTATGCTTTGTGTATAGTGGATAGGTCGTCAAGTGGTTCATTATGAACTGCTACCAACGGGTCACTGGAGACCTATACTCGCAGCAATTGAAACGTGTGCAACAGGCATTGCGCCGGAAGGAGTCAGCACTGGTGAATCGCAAAGGTGTGCTTTTCCTCCATGACAACGCCAGGCCGCATGTCGCGCGAGTGGTCAGGGATACCATACAGCAACATGGGTGGGAGACTTTGTGCCATCCACCTTATTACCCTGACCTTGCGCCATCCGATTACCACTTCTTCCACTCCCTGGATAAACATCTTCGTGGGAAATCCTTCACCAATGAAGCAGACTTACGCAAAGCTCTCACAGACTTCTTTGCGTCCCCCCACCCGAGTTCTACCGCAAGGGCATTGAACAGCTGGAGACACGTTGGCAGAAGGTGCTGGTTGCCGATGGCGATTACTTCGAAGACTAAATATAAGTTACACATACTGTGAAGCGTTTTCTTTTTTTCGTTTAAAAACGGACAGAATTTTTGGTTACCTTTTAATATGAGTAATACTAATAAAATATTATTATGATTATTATTATTATTATTAGTAGTAGTAGTAGTATTTATAATAATAATAATAATAATAATAATAATAATAATAATTATTATGATCGCCATTATCCTGTCGGGAACGGCTCATAAAATTAAGCGAATAGTTCCATGTAAGTTTGCTTTCTTTGTCGTTCGTTATCAACCGCTTTTTTTCTCTTTCCTCCTCACTAAGTTATCATTCTTTTTTCACAGACTTTCTTTTACAATTCTTTTGTCAATATTTCTCTTTAATTCTTTTTTTTTCTTTTTTCCCTTTCATTTTACAATATCACATTTTAATTTCCTTTTTTTTCACCTTTATCATGTGGCTGATATTTTATTTCTTTCTCTTTCACTCTATTTTTATTCTTCCATTCCTTAAAATGTCTCACAATTTCCTTTGTCTTTCTCCTTCAGTAAATTTTCATGTTCAGCTTTTCTTTTTAATTCACATTCTTTTTGGCGATTTTGCGTTCCTTTCCTCGTCATATTTTTCACCGCTTCTAATAAAGAATGAAATAAGCCGAAATAGTATAAATTAGCAACACACCAATAATTATAAAAAAGAAAAAAGGCCATAACAGAAAATTTCTACAAACAATAACAAAACGCAGTAAAAATTACAAACACCACAAACAAGATGCTAATAACAAAATATTTGAATTCATTTTTAGCTCTCTTCATGTTTCATTTCTATGAGCATTGCTTTTTATCAGTCTGTCCACAAAGTAGTTGCCATGTTCCTCCATATTCGCTATTGTCTGATAACCTAATGATCCAAGCAGTTTTCCCCATTAAGCATTTTTATTTCCATATGAATCTTCCCGCCATTAAATTTGAGCCGACTGCAAAACCCCTTCCAAAGTGTTATCTCCCTTCCCATCATCCCATTCCATCAAAGACTACATCCGCTGGGTGATTTCAATTTATCAGATCTTTTCGTTTTATTTTCTTCACTAATATTTTACTGTATTTTTTATTCAATTTACACAGGGTTTTTTTTTTCCCAGCAGATTTCTCTCATCTTTGCGGGTTGGTTATATTGGCTTTATAAAAAAAACGTTCAAATAAGTTTGTTCAAATTATTGTTCATATTTTTTTTAATTCATTTGCCTTTTAATTTGTTAAGATTAAACACTGATTGCATCTTCTAAACGGCCAAGGAAGCAACAGGCCAGCATGTTCACTAATGGCCGTTAGTAAAATTTCAAACGTTTATAATGAAGCAAATTGTGTGTTTTTACTGAGAAAATCACTTAATTTTTTTATTTGTCATATTTCTATATTTCTATTTCAACCTTATTCGATCCTTAGAAAACAGTCAATGGATTGAATTACAGTTATCACGCGATTTCCAGAGTTTGGTTTCTGAGAATTTTACATTAAATTAGAAGAAATGCAATTGAATTGATCATAAGAGAAAGCCGTACTTGTGCAAATCAGGAGTTTAAGGATTTTAGAAGATAAAAATAAGATCGGTGAAAAAATGAAACAGACACCTGTTTTTTTTTTTATATCTTGATTAGAATTGTTCCATTATGAGAATATATATTCAAATAAAATTCATGGATAATATATAGATAATTATTATGTTGTGAAACAAATTCTGTATTATTTAAAGAAGAAACAAATGTAATGTGAAATATTTAATGATATCATACGAGTAGTTTCATCGATTAGGAATGCACGTAGAAGGATATATGCGTGATGATAAACTCACCCTCAATTTCGTCATATGAGAACACGACAATCTCATTCAGTTTTTATGTTTGCTTCGTATGTGAAACTTAGCGATCTTTACAGTAAAAGATTCTCACGATATACTCACAGGAATATTTTCTGACGCTTTTTGCCGCTGTCTTTCTCCAATCTTAGACGGTCAATATGACATATTTCGAAATGTCTTATAGAACTCTGCCTTAAATATCTCCATATATTTCTATACAGTGGGAATCATTCGAAGTTAGTATTAAAAATTTTGACAGACGAGAGGTTGGTCTTTTTCTTGCTTTTATACATGAGCCACGGATGTCGAACTGTACTTTGTACACGGTCAAGGTGTCTATACATGAGCACGTAAGCTATTCAGTCATTATTCATCTTTGTCACATAAACAGCCTAGTTAAGTGGTGACTGCGTCAGAAAAGTCCCTCTCGACTAAGTTTGTATTGTGCGTGATAAGCATCGGACACGCTATCGTCAAGTATATATATATATATATATATATATATATATATATATAATATATATATATATATATCTATATATATATATATATATATATATATATATATATATATATATATATATATATATATATATATATATAATATATATATACGAATGGTATAAAATGAATATGTTATAAAAATCACTACAAAAAGATATTATGTTTCAATAAATTTTGTGTTGAATATAGAAAAAAGTTTATTTACACGGTTCAAATCGACCAACACCCCAGCATAGAGCAAAAGCTGTCACATAAGCTACGATGACAAATCAAATTTAAAAGATATAAATATTCAAAAAACATGACAACGAACCTTCCTTATAATTAATAATACATTAATGTTAGGGTTAAACAGAAATATATATATATATATATATATATATATATATATATATATATATATATATATATATATATATATATATTCCTATAAGAGGAACGCAGGTAAAAAGGCTGGATGTATCAAAGGAACACATGAATTTGTCACTCAAAAGCGTAATTTAGGCCTTTTATATATATATATATATATATATATATATATATATATATATATATATATATATATATATATATATAGTGGGGGATATAAATATTCGTTCCCTTGAAAAATTGTTTTTTTATAAATATAAAAGCCATAAATAAAATAAATCTCGGCACATTTTATGTATAAAGACACATACTATTAAAAATAATAATAAACTTAATTCTTATTCTAAAAGAAATTAATGCGTTTTTTAAATTCTGTGAAAAAAGTATTCGTACAAATCCATTATTAGAATAAAATAATCAATTAATTAAGAAAAAATATATTCCAGAATGTTCCATTAATGTTATCAGTAATTATAGTTAACGCTATTAGCCATTATCAGAGCATTCTGAAATTTCATTCTTACGAGAAGGTTCAAATAATGCCTAAAGGTAAAGAATTGACTATTTCACAAAAACATCATATGTTTTCTCTTTGGAAAGATGGGAACAGTTACAGAACTATTTCTAAAAACCTGAATATTCCTTTTATTACAATTGCTTCGTTCATTGCAAGGTTTAAAATTCGTAACAGCGTCGAAAACCAAAGACGAACAGGTGCTCCGGGGAAGATTTCTCTAAGATCCGCAAGGATATTAGGACGCCAGATCCAACAAAATCCACAGGTTACCCGAGAAGAGCTGCAGTAACATCTGCGTGCATTAGGAATTAAAGTAACCAAGCGTAGAATAAGTAATGAACTACACAAAAACAGTCTGAAATCACGCATCCAGACTTGAACCCAATCGAGAATTTATGGCGATATTTGAAAACTCAAATTCGGAAAAGAGCACCAAGAAATATCAAGCAATTGAAGGCAAAATGCCAAGAAGAATGGGACAGAATACCATTCGATATGTGGAAATCATTAGTTGAGCGGTACATGAATAAACTGGTAGCTGTTGAACTCTATAAAGGATATTCCCCAAAGTATTAAATTAGCCTAATATGCTTTTTTTTTTGCTTTGTACTAATACTTTTTTCATGACTTATAATGAAAATTGCATTAATTTCTGTTAGAATAAGAATTAATTAAGTTTATTACTGATTTTTAATAAAATGTGTCTTTACACATAAAATGTATAAACATTTGTTTTAGTTAAGGCTTTTTACATTTATAAAATACAATTTTCAAGTTTACGAATATTTATTTCCCCAGTGTAAATATATATATATATATATATATATATATATATATATATATATATATATATATATATATATATGTGTATATATATGTATATGTGTGTGTGTGTGTGTGTGTGTGTGTGATATTTAAATACTGAGAGTTCGTCTAAAATATTTTTTTTTTGATAAATAGGCTGGGCGCCATATAAGCTTTTTGGGTTTCTAATTTGTTTCAACAGGTAAAAAATATTTTTCTATATCAATTAGAAACTTTAGATTTCCCGGCAAAATCAGGAGGTTAGGATTTTTTTTTACATCGCACCAAATGTAATCGTACAACACCCTCTCCGGTCTTCCAAGATTCAAAACACCAGTTGCTTTATGAAGGTAGCTTCGATTTCAAACCTGACGTAACCCACGTTACGATTTAAGGCCGCCAAGATCGAATCGTCTGAGGTATTTTTTTCCTGTACGTCATCGGACTGCTTGGACCCGCCCGGCACAAAGATGTCTGCGATAATTTGATCTTGGCCTCCTTGCGATCTTCAAATATTCAATTGTAATGTCAATCGGCATAATCTGATGCCTTGATCTTGATCCCCGCCCTAGTCTTTATGTTTTCCTCAAACACCCCTCTTTACTTTTGCTGTCACTCTCTGTAACCCCTTGCGTATTAGTGTCACTACGGTCTAACTTGGGGAGATATGCTTAAAAATATATGAAAAATAATAATTTATTCCTTTAGTATAAAGCATTAATTTTCGAAATCGCCTGAAGATTACAATGATCGACAAGCTCATGATGATGGGCGAAATGCTTTGACAACAACCAAAAATATGGGGACGATGTTTCGCATTTAAATAATGATAACTTCTCCTTCAAGTAATCAGACAGAAAATAGAAAGCTATTTTACAGAAGTGATGCGAGATATAAACACTTATATAGTTAAATCATTGTAAATTTTATTTTATAATTGAAGTTCATCGAATATATATTAAGATATTATTTAAGAGAATTCACGAAATATACTTTCAATCCTCCAGTGACCATCAGCCAAATGGGATTTTTTTTTGTGAAATATATAATTATCTCCGTCATTTTCTCTACACTGCCATGCTGAATGAATTTATCTTACACGTGACAGATTTCGCAATTTCCAAATCTAAGCATAACGAACAGTTAAAGAAAGTGAGCAGAATCAAATGTTACATTGACGGTCAGTCTTTTTTCAGTAAAGAATTGTTCGGATAGAAACAAATGTTAATTCTCAATCTTGTGAAAATCTCACACAAAATCATGTGAAAAATTCAATAATTTCGTGTGAAACGTTTACACATAGACTTAAGTTGCATCAAGTCGATTCCACAGTAACTTCCCGAGTATTATTCAGCTTCAAATATATTGAATATATTAAAAATAAAGTTGTCTGGAATTACTAGTATATCTATCTATCTATCTATCTATCTATCTATCTATCTATCTATGTGTGTATGTGGGGGAATCAATATCCTGTATAATTGTTTCAAATTTAGATGAATTACATTTTCAATGCGTTCAAGCCAGAGTGGAGCCCGAGGAAATGACTTGTCATATATTACCTATCTTAATTTAATATAGAAACTCTTGCGGTAGACACACTAAGTATATTTATTCTCACTATATTAATATATCATCTTATCTGTGCGAGTTGCTTTCAGCAAAATACCGTATATACCTTCCGCAGATGCGGATAGATATTTGAAACAAACATATTTACAGTCTATTCTCTTTTCGTAATGAAGTTTTTATGACGCTCCAGTGAAAAAAAAAAAAGAAAACTAACTTCCTAGGCTAATGTGATATAATATTACTTTAGCAGTTAAGTGAATATGTCTAATACATTCCTGCTATACTGTATACTGGTGTAAACTTTCTATCCTTAATATTTCTCGTTGACTTGTACGTCTATAGGGAGTGGCCTAAAGTGGAACAAATATCAATCTTAAAATGGCTGGAGAAATAGTCGAATTATTCTACTTCTTCAGGAAGTAAATAGATTTTCCTACGACGCTCTACTTTTACAAGTGTTAGATCAGATAAAAAGAGAGCATTGCTTACATATCTGGACAAAAGCCTCTAAATCCTCACTTTCAAGCTTTAACTGAGTTCAAAAGCAATTACAAGGCCTTTTGATTGATATATTATTTTACACCCTATAACCAACTGCCCACAGACGAAATGTTTCAAGCTTATCGCTATTTACCTTAGTTTGTGCGGTTTAGACATAAACATCTACAGTCCGCCATACTACACATAAGGGGTCGACCATCATTAATCTTTTTGGAATCCATTTTTAAGAGGCGAATCCATTTGAAAAGCTTCTTACCAAGAATCGCTCTATCTTGGAACAGAAATCTGAAACGATGTTTTACCGATCACTATATTCATTACGTGTATTAAATCTAGGAACTTCGGTTATGGACTTCAAAAATGCTAAACAAGTAACCATCTACATGGTGCGGTAATTTGATTTTGTTTTGGATCAAAAACAACCATATGAAAAAAGCAATCAAGATATAATACATGTCAAAATTTATGTCAGCAAAATGAGAAATTTTAGCGTCGGCCTACATAAATATATAATCATTCATTATTATACTGATATCGAAGTGTTTATTCTAATCTGTTTCCATTTTCACAGTCACTCGTCAGAAAGATTCCATATAGTAATACACAAATTGATATGCAGAAAGCTGAAACCAAACTTTAAAAAACAGGTACGTTTACGTATCACAAATTAACTTACACTTCATATATATATATATATATATATATATATATATATATATATATATATATATATATATATATATCGTGAAACAACATATTATATATATGTGTGTGTGTGTCTGTGTGTATGTGATCAACAGACATACTTTTTTTTATACACACACACACACACACATATATATATATATGTATGTATATGTATATACATATATATATATATATATATATATATATATATATTTTTAAAGATACAATTTTCATCAGATATGATAAAGTGTCTATAAAACTTTACACTTGGTTTTACTTGGAAATCAATTAGAATAATTATAATCGATATATATATATATATATATATATATATATATATATATATATATATATATATATGTGTGTGTGTGTGTGTGTGTGTGTGTGTTGTCTGTTTAAGGATCATTAAACGTTTGTGGATTTTAAAACTTAAATAAATTTTGTGATTGTAAGAATAATTAATTTTTTGTATGAACATTGCATTAACGATTTTAATTATAAAAATTATTTTTCCAGATACTTGTCCTACTATATAATCCATTGGTGGAGCAGGTGAATTCATACCTTTCCCAAAAGAATTGACGTGTAAGTGAAAGAAAGAAACCTGACTGGAATTTAAACGCAGCAGTCATATTTCGTATTCCACACGCTACCCTTTACACCACTCTCACATATCGATGTATACTACATTTTATCTTAATGTTTTATTTTATGAAAATGAAAATAGATTAATTTTAGATTATTTACACTATTTACATTGTTCGGACTGTTGTCATCATCTTCATTGCAGTCTTCACAACGTTTCGGCCTTTGTACGATCCGCCCGAATTTCGAACTGAACTCTTTGTTTCATCAGCCGAGGTACCGCACCGTTTCATATGCCATTTCCGATGGCTCAGTATCAGTTATCTCCCTTTTACCTCAACTTTCCTAGTTTTTGTTAGTATTGGACTAAGTTCTATTTAATACAAGTTACTGGATTCATCCAACGTTTTTGCTCACTGGGCCATATGGCCTTGTGTGAGGCGGAAATCTACAACGACCGTAACATGAATATGTTAATGAAGTTCAGGACTACAGTCAAAATAATGTAAATAATGTAAATAATGCAAATACTTACAATACCTCATCTTAAAATTATAGAAAGTTATTAATTTTAGAGTTTTGAAAACTTATTCACAATTTATTTAGCTTTATTTCATCTGTAGCTTTGTAAAAACATCAGCTTTCAGTCGCGTTGGATATCATGTAATAGCATTTCTGCAAAGTTTTCTGTCTAATATTAAGTTACAATTGTTAATAGTTTTGTTCTCTTGTATTTTTTGGTCAATCGGGTTAAATGCTTTCGGGTTTCTGTACTGTGGAAATATACTTTTTCAGTTTTTTATGTAAGATATACAACACGCTAAAATTTCAGCCGCAAATTTCTGTGAGATTTTCGGTTCTGTTATTCTCAGCAAACAGAAAACTACTCTGTATATGTTTATTCTTTTTAGATGCCGCGAGACATATGATTTACCATAACATAAGCATTTAAAGCCATTGACATTATCAACAAAAATAATCACGTTAGGAAGCTGCCTGCTACGTTTCTTCATAGATTCAATATTTTAACTGTGGTTTTCGTTATTTTCGTTTTTACTCGATTATATCTTTTTTCTTCTTTTTCTAAACACATTACTTTTTTTCTGTTTCTGTAGAAAGGTCCAACATCGAATTTTCTTTCGTCTAATCTGCCATCATTTAAATCATTTAGGTTGACTCTAAACAATGGACGAAGAAAAATCGATGTTCCTAATAATGCTAAAGCGATAAAAAGGCTTTTCAAGGGGCGATAAATCCGCATTCATTTAAAGAGACTTGGCTCGATTTATCCTTTAAGTGCTGGATATAAAACAGCCATTTGTAGAGTATTTAGAAAAAATTGTCACAAGAGTCTAAAGGATTATCTTTTTAAATCTATTTTCCTTTCAGTGGTTCATTTTCCACATCTATTGATCAACCGAAAGCCAACATCTAAGTGACGTTGACGTATTAAGTGTTATTTATTTCTTTTAAAATGAAGACCCACATTGAAAATAAATGTATATCTGCGTCTATATTTCGGACCACGGAAAGTGTGGAAAAAATCATTTTCTGTTGCACCCTAGTTGATCGATAGTACACAATATTTACATAGATTGTATTATGTTAATGAATAGTCTAATAAACAGAAATTAGTGTACGAGTGTTCAGCTGCTCAAATCAAGACATACATACGTTAAAAACTGCTATTCAACTGCTATTTTGACTAGAACTTGTTCCCTGGCTATTTACATCTGTACTAAATAATAGTTTATATTGTTACAAGACGACCTCATTAGTATTACGGAAAGTTATTTTGAATTCAATGGACAGGAAAATGATTTTACTGCTTCCCAGATATCATATACATATACTATTTTACTATGACTGAGCTGATTTGTATCACAATTATTCTCATTCCGCCAAAAATCACTTGTTATAAATGATGTGTTCTACTTATTTACTACAGATTAGTTACTGCTCGTCTCATTTCAGCGATTTCAAGTACAAACTGCCCGGCGCAGACTTTTGCATAGTTTCTCACCAATTTTCTAAACATTTACATTAAAAATTAAAAACTTATAACTAGAATATATATTCAGCGATTTAAGTGTCCATGGAATAGTTTACAAATGTCTACTCTCACTACCACATGGTTAATTGATGATTACAAGATTTATAAAGTTTAGTGTGGACTAACTTGTTTGGATTGTGATTGTTTTGGGGTGATGGAACAATTGTTAGGTAACCACATGCATTAATGATGGTTCTCTAACGGATGGGGTTACATCCATGTGACATGAACTGCTTTGTCTGTTTAAATTCGTCAATGATGAGTAGCATCTACATTTCATTGATTTGTGGCAATATGCATATATTAATGTATTACATGGAGCCCCAAATGATGGGTAATTCAAGCAGGATGATACAAAGTTATCGGGACAAACTTCCTGAAAAAAACGTTACAATGAATTCTGATGATTTATGGGACACGACACAAGTCCAATCCATAATTCATGGGACACTCCCAAGAGGGCTATTTGCAAGATCGCAAGATCAATATATATATATATATATATATATATATATATATATATATATATATATATATATATATATATATGACGATACTATAGCAAACTATGGAGATGATATTCCAAAACAACTCTCCAGTATGGTTTCGAACATTTCTGACATTGTTACCATGCTGTGTTCTTTTTCCATATATAGAAATATGTGTTTCTCTGTTCGTGTGTATATGTATTGCAATATACAAAGGCTAGCTCAGAATTGTCACAAGGTATATATAAAATAATGATGAGACTAAATTGGAAATGCAATCTTCAGATCCTTAGATCACATTATGGTCAATATCTAGACAAAATTGTGATAGGATGAGTCCTACACAATTCGCCATATTCGGATATATATATATATATATATATATATATATATATATATATATATATATATATATATTCAACGACAAAATTATTAGTACACGTTTAATTTTGAATATGTATATCCATTTCTCAGAGTCTAGTGCTTGTACGATACCAAGTTTTTATATGTTCATAAGCAGAAAGAATTGAATATTATACTCATTTTATACTCGGCAAATTATTCAAAATAGTAAAAGACAAAATTATTCGTACAGTCAGAAAGATAGAAACAAAATAATCAATTTTCACAAAATTAATAGTCAATAGAATTGTCTCTCATCTTTATAATTTGCTGCAATCCTTTTCTAAATTTTCTGATGAGATTTGAACGTCTTTTCTGGGATTTGCTTCCATTCTTCAATGGTTACACTTGCTAATTCCTGTAGTTTTTTTGGTGACCGACAATTTATTCGAAATTTCAAATATTGCCATAGATTTTCAATAGGATCCAATCAGAATTCATTGAAGGTCATGGTAGAATTGTAACCCTCTTTTTCTGAAGCCACGCAATCACTGATTTAGACGTATGTTTGGGATCATTATCTTGCTGTAAAGTAAATCGCCGACATAGATAAAGATTTTTCGCTGATAGTTGTAGACTATCATCCAGAATGTGGATATATTCTGCAGATTTCATTATTCCTCTTTTTGCAATTAATTGTCCAGTCCACCCCAAGACATTATGGGGCCGACTCCATGTTTTAATGCTACCAAAGTATTCTTTGAGCGGAAAGCCTTTGCTTTCATCCGCCAAATTTTCATTACATCATTATGTCCCAAAGCTCAATTTTTTTCATTACTCCATAGTAATTGTTCCCAAATGCTTTTCTTTGTCCAAGAACGTTTTGGCAACATTTAACCGAGTGACAATATGACATGGCTTTTGAAGAGGGGTTCGCCGTGGTCTGTTTCCATACAACCTATTTCTATTTAAACAAAGTTATATTGTTCGAGTAATTACCCCGATACCCATCTTATCTAAACTTTTGGCGACGTTTTCCAAAACAACTCTTGGGTTTATATTAACCTCGTGATAGTTTCGTGCCGTTATTGTTGACAATTTGGCTTTTCTTCCACGTCCAGGCAAATTCTCCTTTGTGTCACACTGTCTAAAAACTTTATAACGTACTGTAATGTAGATCCAGGGATAGCTAACCGGTTTGCAATTGTGCTATAACTCCCGACGTGTGGAAGTTAATTGCCTATCTCATGTCAATACTAAACTCCTCTGTCTTCTCCACTTATTGTTAAGGTAAGAATAACAATGGTGACACTCTATGCACCACGTGATCTTTTTTGCTCCAATCATCACTAATATTCTATTGTATGAATAGTCTAGAAGGCTTCACCATTATAAGAATTACGTAAATTACTTATTCTTACACGAATCAATCAATTTCAAACGATATCTTGCACTAATAAATTTTTCTTGTATTGTTTTGCATAATTCTCCTGTCAAATTTGTTGCATTTAACATATTGTGCTGAAAATTGTGTTTGACATTCTTTACATTTTTTTGTCCTTGTTAATATAAAAACTCCTGTCATTATACGGGCATTAGTATCTGAGAAATGGATAAAAATGTCCAAAATTAATGGGTATACGAACAATTTCGTTGTTGACTATATATATATATATATATATATATATATATATATATATATATATATATATATATATATATAGTTATATATATATATATATATATATATATATATATATATATATATATATATATATATATATATAACCATGGGGAGTTCATTTTGAGACTGCTTTCATTAATATTATATAGTTATTTTATTCTGAAATTAATGGATATTTACTATGTCCTCTGATATCTATTACTTTCGGCATTTTGCCACAACCTCATTCTATGTACAACGTCCCTACAGTACAAAGACAATCATAGATCTCAGCAACTTCTCGTCTCGTGTGGCTCTTAGTAGATTTTTCACACTTTGCTAAGGCCCCGAACGTCATTTCGCCATCTATTCACAGAAGTTCGTCATTCTACCATTCATGTTGTGAATATGCTCCGTAAAAAGTAGGTCCCCCTCATTTCTCATTATGTATCCAAGTAATTCTTCTCTGTCTTTTCTTGATTCTATGTAAAAATGCACTTTTTGTTACCATTTCCTTTAAGAATTCCTCGTTGCTTACTCTCTCAGTGCTTGTAACTTTCAGTATATTTCAGTATAGTCAGATTTCTGCTGCCTTTTTTTTCTTATTGACCTTCAATCATTGCTATATAAGATGGGTATTACATGCAATACAACACATTTTTACTACCAATATTGATGTCTAAGCGTCTTGCTTAAAATTTTTATGCATATTTGGCTAGTTCCATGTATGTTCGGATCTCGATGTCGCACTTTCCATCTTCTGTTAAAACGCTTACGAAATATTTGTAATTCTGCACCTGCTTGATGTTTATATCCCATACGCAAATCGCATCTTGGGATTTTATCAAGCTGATGACCATTCTTACTGTGTTCTTTCAGGTGATGCTTAGTCTTTTTACTCGCTGGTTTCTACAACACTGTCAAGGAAAACTTTTATATTACTTCCAAGTTTAGTCCGTCAGCACTGTGTCATGTGCATATATATTTTTAAGATTACACCTGCTGATAATAATTCGTGAATGTGTCTCCAGTTCCCCCAGGAAAGCGTCGCTGTAGATTTTGAATAAATCTGAATAGAAGTCGCATTGTTGTTAAGCTAAATTATTTTCAATCCGTATGCAGGTTTTTTGTTTCTACTATAATTTCTCCATAATTCTGCGATCTTTTCCAAATAGATGTAGATTTTCGATCAGTTGAAATAGATCCTTGTTTCGTACCTTTTCAAATGCTTTTGCATAATCTAAGAAACATAAGTGCACATCCTTCTCCATTTGTATTGCACTCTCTGATGTCATTGTTGTCGTGAATATCATATTTATTTCCCATGCCTATGATAATGCAGAACCCTTCTTGTCCTTTTTCCTGTTTTCTTCTGCTTTGCACAGGATTCGCGTTATTAGTTTGATTATGTGGCTCATTACATTGATTGTTCCATGGAATTCTCGTTCGTTTGCACTTGAGCTGTTAGATACTGTTAGAGATATATATTTCGCGATGACCTCTGGGATGATGTCACTTTCCATTATTACTTCTGTGAACTTGTTGATACGGATCTCATCTAAGGGTGAAAGTTTTTCTGATACGATACAATAAAAACCTATTTCTTTGTACCTGTTCCATTATATTCGCGCTGATCTTCCTTCATATTTATTATTTCCGACCATTTTGTATTTTCCAAAGTTATACAAATAATTCTGATAATTTACATTTTCCTTGTAATATTGTAACTATTATAAACATTAAGCCGTATAACAATGAATTTATCAAGATTTCAAAAAATTATTAATTCTGGGGGAAAGAGTTATAAAACATTATTCCCAAGGTTTTCGAAAAGAAAAACATTACTAAAATTATTCCATTCATTATTTAATATGTTTTAGAAGCTTCATTAAAATCCATAAAATAATTAATTTTTGCAAGACTCCTAGATAAAATATGTATTTACAATCCCAATAATGCTAAACTTTCTCATACTAATTTATGGCCTCAGCTGACCCAAGAAAACCAAATTTTAACCAACATTTCAAAAGTTCTAAAGAGATTAAAAATATAATTTAATAACCAAATAATGGTTTGGTATTTCTTATAATAATATAAACATTTTAATGGTGAAACCTTCATTAAAATTTTATATATATTTAATGTCGTATAGTGATTGTTTAGCAAATTATACGGACAATCTCTCTCTCTCGCTCTTTTATATATATATATATATATATATATATATATATATATATATATATATATATATATATATATATAAAGGCAATAAATCCGTTGATATAAAATCCATGTGGATCCTAAAAATATAAAATATTAAAACTGATCCACAAAAAGAGCTCAATATATTTATTATACAGAGCAGAAATTAATACGCAATAAAATCCAAAATCATTTCATACCGGTATAAGCTTAATTCAATAGATGGAAAAATAAAATTCCAGAGCTTTATTCCACCCCAGAATAGGCTGAGTTCGTGTCTAAAAAAAAAAAAAAAAAATATATATCTATTTATATATCTATAAAAAAAAAGAAAAACATACAAGAAACATACAAAAAAAGAAAAAAACACCGAAAAACTAAAACAGAATATATTTATTTAAATGTTTCAATCAGAAAAAAAAGGCACGAGGCAGTGGTCGGTGGAAGGTATTAGTCATATATGAAAGAGGTTTTATAAAATTAAAGCCGGATATTACACTTAGGATATTAAATTAAGTTTATATGTTGAATGAAATATTAATTTGATACTAAAATAAAAATAAAAAGGGGTTTTAAAATATATAGATTTCCATTTTTACACCATATTCATTATAACTTATAATTATCCCCTGTTCTGAGTAATCACTTTCCTTTTATCACTTACTCGCCTCTATCTATATAATTAGAGATATCTCTGAATAAAACTTTGTATTTTTAAGTATAACTTTATATTGTTAAATATAAGTTTTTATAGATTTAACTTACCTTTATGTTAAAATTCTTTTATTTATTTATTTACATTTCTACGTGTAAATGCATATTTTTTTCTCTTATAATTTTATTTCTAACGATTTTTTTATACTTTAAGATAAGCTATTGATTTAATATTAAATATTTATTTTTTTAGATATAATGTTACTAAATTTTTAACATGAATATTTAACATCTGATTTATTTTTAAATATATCTAATTTTATTTCTAACTATTTTTTTATTCTTTAAGATAAGCTATTGATTTAATATTAAATATTTATTTTTTTAAATATAATGTCACTAAATTTTTAACATGAATATTTAACATAAGATTTATTTTTAAATATATCTTATTTTTCAATATAACTTGTTTTGGAATAGTAGATTTAAGTAAGATTTTGTATTTTTAATTATAACTTTATTTATTTGTTTTATGTTTTTTGTTAACCCGTTTTATTCCTCTCTTAAATTTAAATAACCATTTTGTTCTTCATATAATCTCACTTTAATGTTAATTTTTTATTATCCAGGTTTCATTTTACAAAATTTCTTCAGTTAAAGATTGCACTCTCTTCTGACCAATGCCTCGCGTCGTTTATCTGACTGAAACAGTAAAATTCTGTATTACTTTTTCGATGGTTTTTTTGTAGTTTTCACAGTTGAATTTCTAATTCCAACATGAACATAGTCAACACCGGAGTTAAATAAGACATTCAAATTTTATTTTTTCATCGTTTGAATTAAGTTTTTCTGCATATGAGATGATGTTATTAAAATTTTTATATATATATATATATATATATATATATATATATATATATATATATATATATATATATATATATATATATGCAAAAGGCAAAGTAAAAGCCCAAAAGATAATATAAATAACAAACTGTCTCTTTTCCAGTTAATCAACAAATCTTAATTACACTAAATATACATTTAAAGAAAACCTTTATTACGCAGATTACAACTTTCAAAATATTGTTCAATCTTGAATAGAAATATTAACTGAAAATTGAACATTAACATGTGTAAAATAACCGAACACTTACCTTTAATGTTTGGTAAACGCCTGATTTTATGTAACGATGTAGACCAGTCATTTTAAGAATTATGTTTAAGACGTTTCTGGCTGTAATGTTATTCAGTTGTGGTCATTCTTCTTGGCAAAACTTCTAAAATTCCTTCATATACCTGGGTTTCTTGCGCGTACTACCTTCTTTAAATTTAACGACAGATTAGCGATTGGGTTTAGATCAAGACATTGGCTAGGCCATTCTAATACTTGACTTAGTCATAATAAATGATTGGTTATTACGATACCTGATAAAAACTCCCATGTCATTCTTGATTATCAAGATTATGTTAATAGGATGATAACAATCCTTAAAGATAGCTCTAATTTTGTTTAGTTAAGACCAATAGTTGAATAAGATTCCACATTGTCGATTGAGTCTAATTTCCAAGGAAGGGTCTTACCTACTGACATTTCTAATCTGATTAGACCATTCTGATCTATTCGTCTCGTCTCTATGGTTAGTCAAAAAGCCATAAGTTTGGGGTTCCATTGAGATGTATCTTGTACATGGGATGTTCCTTCTAGCATGTTGTGGCCAGGTGCCTTGCCAATATGTTACAATTCGTCGTGTATGATAGATTCTTTTAAAATTACTTATTTGATACGGAATTTCGCGTTGAGTGACAAATTCTTGTGTTCCTTTCATGTATCCATCTTTTTTACCTGCGTTCCTCTTACAGAGACTATATATATATATATATATATATATATATATATATATATATATATATATGTGTGTGTGTGTGTGTGTGTGCGTGACATACTCGCAAATATTGAAGTAGAATTGAAATGTACCAAATGACTGCGCCCAGGTTTGGAATCCTGGAAAGATGAAGCAATATGATATATGGTGCTCTTGTCTCGATCTGGATTACCTATAAAATGACCCAACGTTTTCAGATAATCTTGGATCATTTATGATTAACTCTTCACAAAACATGAAACTCAGAATATGTCTGGCTGGGAAAGCCCGTCATAACCTTCACTACATTTTTTAATCCAGTCGCAGCAGATCCATCAAGGTGAGATTATTCCTAACGGCTACAACCTGTACTGCTCTTTGGTTGCAGTACATGGACCAGCAACTAAAATAAAGAATGCTCTCTCAACAGAACCTACACCTGAATGCTTTGAACGACTCTCAGTGTATCTTGGAGAGGGTCACGTCACCAATGCAATGTTCTATGGAACTCTCTCCATTGTCATAACATAGCAAAGATCAGACGAAACATCATAACAAAAACGACTGAATCATGGGGAGAGAGAGAGAGAGGAGGAGAGATAGAGAATACATTATAATGAAAGTGGTTGTGAATTTGTATAAATTTTGTTCTTAAAACGCATAACTATGATTATTATTTTTGTCTCACTGATGAACAGTAATCATTTTCTTCAGCCCCTAATGTGGTTTGATTTGATAGTTACTGACTTAGACAAATTTCTTCTTGCTTTGAATTCAGTCCTCAACCGAACTTAAATTATTGTTTCCTAATGCCATTTTTTACTAGACTTAATAAATAAATCTATTACTATATTATATTATATTAATAACTGTAACAGAAATATAATATTCAATGAAATTACAAATCTCCTTCGATATAGCTTAATGAATGAACTTGAAGAAAATCGACGCTTTTCTTGAAGTGTCTTGCGTTATCGATTTAGTCTATTGACAGAAATATTCTAATGTTGAAGTTGAAAGACATCGCTTTGATTCTCAAATCAGATAAATATTGAAGAAAAGAAATTATTTAGTTGAACGATGAAAATTTTGGCCCAAGATAAAATCGTTGAGTTTGGCCATCAATGATAAATGTATAAGAATTTAAAAGCAAAGTCAGATTCCCTATCATAAATCACAAAACCAAAATGAACGATATTGGATGTACAATAAAATAGATGACTTTGAAGTTGTTTTTCAAAAAATAAAAAAATGCCAAGTAGTTTTTTTTTTCTTACTGGGATTTATAATTTTTTTTTTTATTTCATCTTTTTTTTTCTTTTCTATTTCATTGTCTCTTTTTATTATGTATTTTCTTTTTTCTTTCCCGTTTATATACTCGTCTTCTTCCTCCAACTGTATTTGTTGATTTACTTTCCTTTTATTTTAAAATATTTTTTTTTATTTCTTTATTTACCCTTTACTCCTTTCATTTCATTCATTCCTTGTTTCATTTGTATCTTTCTTTTTAATGTCATTCTTATATTCCTCCATGTTTATTTTATTTCGGGGTTTATTGCATTAGACTTTTGTAATTCCATCTCTGTCTGATAATTAATAGGCTTCATGTTTTTGGTTTTTTTTATGACGTCTTCTTTCTTCGTTTATGTGTTTTCTCTTCAGGACGAGGTCGACCATGGGTCTCCACAATTTCCTTTCCATTGTGGTTCATTGTATTTTTTGTTCTTTTCTCTATCTCTCCTAATCCCTGTTTAGCCAGCCATATACATAAGCTCGGCTGGACGGTTATGCGCTGCGTTCCTCTGTCTTTCTTGCATTCAGTATATTCTTTGTGTAGCAAAATTTCCAGACCCCGTTTTAACATCTTTTTCTCGCAACAATATAATCCTA
The DNA here is from genome assembly GCA_903632075.3 of Acanthosepion pharaonis. Lineage (NCBI taxonomy): Eukaryota > Metazoa > Mollusca > Cephalopoda > Sepiida > Sepiidae > Acanthosepion > Acanthosepion pharaonis. The sequence continues at coordinate 342,229 of CAHIKZ030001042.1, forward strand.
GGCAAATGGAACGCGAAGACACTAAATTATTATGTCAAGCTGGAAAATATAAAGTGGGAAAATGAATAAGTTAAATGTTAATATTTTAGCCGTATACGAAATTCGAAAGACAGAAGAAAGAGTTTTCTTCAGTGAAAAACACAGGTTCGTATTTGCAGATGAAGATGAAAATGAATGGGGAGTATTAGTTGTATTAGACAAATATCCTCTGTGATATTTCAGGCTTAATCGATTCATATATAATACACGCTTTCTGCTTTTTACTTCTTTTAAAATCATATTCATGTGTCTCTGTATGGAATTAGTCTTCAGTATTTATTTAAGCTTAATACAAATTTCCATGCTACGACAGCCGGCTGTAAAGTACAGAGACTGACGAAGACAATCTCACGGAATGTAAACAATGGCATTTATTTTTCAACATAAGTCCCCCGTTGTTATACTGGAACACACATTTTCTATTGATAATAGACTCTCCCAGCTATAATAAGCAGAAGTAGTAGCAGTCGCTAAGTCGCTCAGTGAGTTGGTCTGAGTTCAGTCCGAAGTCGGACGACCAGATGACCGGTTGAACTCTCTGCCTTCGGGCGGGGAGGAACCCGAACAAGGCTACGTCGAAGGGCGGATTCTCTTTCGGGATGGTAAACCGACCCTGAACCCGTTCATACGGGTTCAATGGGCATATTTTTTGCCGATCCCACGGGCTCGGAGATCACACGTTAAACCGGCCTTGTGCCACACGATGCCCTCGTGGGGGGGTGACTAAATATCCTCAGGGAGTTGGTCAGTCAGTCAATGTCGGACGACAGTTAGTCGGACATTAAAGTATCAGCCACCACAACTAGATTACTGCGTCATTAACTATTATATCAAGTTCCTAACGTTTTGTACGTCGAACCTATTTTAGGACCGACTTAGTGAAATACAAGCCTCCACTGTGAAACTACTCTACAACACCCGTACAGTTTACAAATGTCTGCTATCGGTTGTTGAACTCCGTTGATCTGATTGGTGATTAAGCTTGCCTCCTGTTGGACAAAAAGGTCATCAACAGATAATATAACGTCAGAATCTCTGTGATATTGGTCCTCAGCCAATTTTTTTTCCTGTTGGGCAACAGATGATAGTCACATGGGGCCAAATCAGTATAATAGTTATGGTGAGCAACCTGTTCAAGGATTCAAGCAGAGCATCCATTGAAAGCAGTGACGTGTGTGCTGAAGCAGTGTCCTGTTGAAATATTGCATGATTTTTCAGGAGTGTGGTTTATCTTCATAGAATTTGGTAACTGTCACAGCAAATAAGCATAATATATAGCATTGAGGGCGTGCACCTTTTAAAGATTGTCCATAAACACAATAAAATTTGCATCCCCAAAATTGAGGCCATCATCTCCTCTAGAGAAAAAAAACGGCCTTGGCATTCTTTGGAGTAGATGAGGAGGTATGTTTCTACTGTATGGATTGTTTCTTTGTCTCTGGCTCAAAATAATGGAAACGATCCAGTTAACCAGCTAGATCTGCCTCAAATAATGTCAGATTGCCCAGTGATTTGAAAAGCTGTTGTGCTTTTAACCAGGTGTCAGAAAACGTGCCAACAACCGAGTATACCTTTTCGTCATGCCAACTTCTTTGTCCAAAATATTCTCAACGCTCTCACGAAATATGCTAATAGTAATGGTTATTTGATTTATAGTCAATCGCCTATCGTCAAACAGCATGAGAGGAAAACGAACAGTGTTTTCAACGGTGGTGGCTGCTGCATGACTCTAATACATTGGATCATCCTCAAGATTCTCTCTTCTCCTAAATATCAGCTGCCCACTTTTAAAAATCTGGAGTGTCATTATCTAATGTAGTAAACATGTCAGCATAAATGCCCTTGGGAGATAAACCCTTTTTCAGCACGATGCCAATTGTTGTCCATTTTCAAGAGTAACAGCTACCAGTTAATTTTGAAATCACCCTTAAAAAGTAAGATGACTGAAAAAAAAAACACGCTGCTGTAATTAATAAGACGATTTGGAATTAATGCATGTATGGTTTCAAAGCTAATGCATCACTCCATCATAGACAATCTATGAATTTTTTAGCCAACACTCTTATACTAGGTTGGCCAGAATGTACTGACACACGTAGGAAGCGGTCAAAAAACAACACATCTTAATTTATGCCTAATGATATTTGCAAGTAGTACTCCATTCGGCCTTGTTTAATGAAAAATTCTGTTGCGAGCAGCTAGACCGTGTGCACCACAAATTAAACAAGGATTATGTATTTTGGTCAGTCGAGGTCGGAATTTGATCCAGCAAGACCATGCGAGTCCAGACACTGCCAGGTTGACGGATGAGGAGTTCAAACATTTGGACGGTGTTGTGATATTTCCACCTGCGATATTCAGCCCGAGTGACTATGGCCTATTCCGACAATGGTATCAGTGATTCAAAACCTTTGATGAAATGAAGGAAGCTTGTTCATTGTTTCATGCCGGTCTTCGAATCGGTGAATTCAAACATTTTAGAACATAATGTTTTTTAAACTGTTAATACTTTTTATCAATCCAATTTTGCTTGAAAGTTTATATATATATATATATATATATATATATATATATATATATATATATATATAGGATTGGTGTATACGGAATAAATATGACATTCAACACCATCAGTCTTGAAAGAAAGTGTCTTTTTGTAATGTTTTTATAGCATATTTATGTTATAATTTTCACATATATATATATATATATATATATATATATATATATATATATATATATATATATATATATATATATATATATATATATCACTGGCGGAGAGTCTGCGACTACACCAGCTACCCAACTTCATTTTTTTTGTGTGTGAGGCGAGTTGTTACCAACCGATTAGGACGAAAAATATAACCGAACAATAGGCGAAGAACGCAGGATGCGTCAACAGCCACTTCTCAAACACTGTGGAGAAGTCAATGTGAAAACACCACACTGTTAACCCCAATAAATATCGTGGGAATTAACAAACAAAATATGAAACCTAATGGCGTGAAGGGGGTTAAGTTTATGGGAATTGATTCCTCTCCCGGTAAGGACCGACTTAAGTAACAGGTATCACCACATCTTCATTAAGCGACTGTCAGCATAAAAGGTGTTAAGGGGATAAAATTGAGCGGTTCTGATGCCTCACCTGGAATGAAATTACATGAGAGACCGGTGTCAACGGTCAGTCATCCAGCGACTGTCCGCATCAAACAAAAAATAACTCTCACAGCATCGAACGTTAAAATGATAAATAACTGTGGTCAACCTGGAAAGGAGTACCGTTAAATGACAACATTTTAGGTATATATGTTAATAGGTGACCAAACAAAGGACATTTTCCCAGTGACAACTACAGGGTTATATATGCAGGCGATGAGAAAAATGTAAAAGTACTTACATTGTAACTAGAACAAAACTTCAAAAACTTTCTGATATACTGACAGTATCTGAAAGAATTCTTGTAGTTAAAATGTAAGGAAAGCCTTTCAACATATTTATTATAATCGTGTGTGCTCCCTCAGAACATAGTAAGGGAGAAGAAATAGAATCTTTATACACCATGCTAGATAGCGCCAAGATTCTGTGTAAATTACAAGATATTATAATTTTCGTGTTAGACCTGAATGCCAAAATAGGAAGGAAGAGAGAAGAGCAAAGAGCAGTCAAATTCGTACTAGGAACCGGCAACTTACGCGGAGAAAAATCGGTCCAATGGTTCACGGCGAATGACCAGGTAATAGACAACTCCTGGTTCCAAGATCATCCCAGTCAATTATGGTCATGGAGAAGCCCGCGAGGAGAAATTAAAAAAAAAAAAACAAAACAATTAATCGGTTACCCAACTATGAACAAGAGATGCAGAAATGATGTTATTCACTGCAATAACTATCCAAGAGACAACTGCCGAAACGGCCACCTCCCTGCTATATTGCAAACTACGAATGCAGCTACGGAGACTGAAGAAACTCGCATGGTCTTAGTATCGACTAGACCCTAAGTGATGTGAGTTCTATACCAGGTCATAGCAGTGGTTAACCAAAACTGGGAGAAATAAAAAGAAATAACTGGTGGGCAGGTGGAACTAGAACAATCTTCCCCGGTGGACGAAATAATGGATTCGGATCGAAATTCCAATCAGCTGAAGAAGGCCGAAGCGTACAACGGCCGAAACGTTGTGAATATGGTAATAAAGATGAGGGTAACAGTCAGAATAATGTAAATAATGCAAGTAATCATAATGTCTCATCTCAGAGCTATAGACAGATAAATTAAGGTTCCTCAAATCTGTAGAACGTTCGTTTTTATCTTTCCTAATCTTTTAGTAATTATTATTTAATCTTTACATTTCTTACGTATAGATATATTTCAAAATCCCTGCCGTTGATAATGTGTATGCATTTCATATTTGCTATTCTGTTTGGGAAAAAATATGTCATTCCTTATTTCCGGCAAATGAAACATATTGGATGAAAATACGAGCAGTCATGTGATATTTTTCTGCATATGTTAATATAAAAATGAAATGATTTCATTGCCGTATAAAACTTTTTTGAAATGTTGAAATATCTATTGTAGCTAATTTTATACAATTTCATGTCGCCGAATTCGAATAGCATGGTCATTTTATCTGTTAACTCTAATTTTCTGGAATCAGTATTTGTTTCTTTTATAAGCATTTATAAAAGTCTTGCGTTTTTGTACTATGATGTTTTTATCATTTGTAATTTTCGCCTCATTTTAGTTTTGTATTGCTTCAAGTAAGAATTTGTTTTTATTTTATTAAATATATTTTATTAAATATAATTAATATGTTTCTTAATAAATTTAATAACATTATTTTGTTGTTTTTTGTTGTTTTTATGATTAATCCTTCTAGGATTGTAGTAGAAGTTTTTTACATTTATGTAATATAGTAATATTTGTTTATTTTTAATGATATTCCAGTGAATTGTTGGTGAGTTATATGCACTTTAAATAAACAGATAAATGTCAGGATAATCAATATAATAGTGTAATCAATTTATATTTTACTTGAATTATAATTGAAACAAAATATATATTGATTACACTGGATAATTATTTTTCATCATGTCCGAACTTATATTATGATAAATATATTTTATTTAAAGATTACCTTACTTTTATTACCTATGTTCATCTCAAACACATTGCTTAAACTGATACAGTAAATCCGGACTCCATTGTATTCAGAAGTCTATTTAAATCTGCTTAAATATCCATTAGATCCTAAACTAAAATCCCACAATTTCAGAGCGAAAAGCGCCCGACCATTGTCTTGAAGGCCTATTTTGAAAATTTTACTTAACGCCGAGCTGATTCATTAATTAGATTTCATATGATTGGCCCGGAGAATAATTCTCATTTTCCAGAGTTTCATTGTTCAGCTTTGATGATGAGATGAATCTCAAGGTTCCCGTCACCTACGTGCATTTCGCTGGAGTCCTTACTTGCGGGTTAATTCCTAGCTGAAAATAGAAGGGTTTTCAATTAACTAAATGCCCGAAGCTTTCTAATACTACTTAGGTTCATATTATTGTACAAGTAAGAGACATACTACAGACGTGGCAATTGAAAAGGTCGACTCTCCACGTAACAAGGCAACAAATGTGGTGTCTTAGAATTTACTTCCGAAAATCTCAAAGAAGAAACCCTATTTCATTAAAGAACACATTTCACCGATATTATTTGAAAGGATATGAAATTTATGTTCTGATTTACTCGCTGAACTGAAGATGATTTTAAATATTTCCTAAGAGGAACTTGCGCGAAATTTCTATATCTGAGTAGAGCTAAAGCCCCAGACTTTCTAGCAATAGATTGTTTAAAATGGAACACGATTTCGTCATACAAGCTGTTTAACAGCAAATATTATAGTTCTCGGGAGATGACAGTTTATTTGGATATCTCGTTTTAAATAAAGCTATTGAAAGGTCAGTGTAACAAATATATATGCTGTTGACTGTGACAGCAAATATTACATCGATGCATGTGGGCAACCCGAGGTGGTGCAATGGTTAGAAAGTTTGTCTCGCTAGAACAATTAAGACTGAGTAATGAGTTCGATCCTCACTTGGTGCCCCACACATTCGGCTTTGTGTCACATCTAAGTTACGTTTGGAAAATCTCTATTACATCGATACACGTACATGTTAATATGAATATCCATGAAGGATGTATGTCATGTTTGGATATTCATAAATGCAACATAGTTCCTTGTTGCGCAACGATTTTGCAGCACAGTAAAATAGTTTACTGAAAAAACGATACCAAACTCGAAACCCGCATCTTATTTAGCAAAAAAAAAAAAAAAAAAAAAACTCCGAAAGATAAACGAAGTACCAAGAAATAAGAAATAATCCTTAAAGATAGAAAAGAAAGGTGCTAAATTGTTGTGTGACATTAATAGTCTCCTGTGGCTCGGAATCCTGTAAAATCACACCACAGATGAAATGTGGCTCTATTGAAGGACACTGAAATTTCCATGGATGTAACAAGTAAGAAAAGTGGAAGTAATAAATAAAGATCTTAACAATGCAAACACTTACGCTCAGAATCAGAAAATGACAACAGAAATCTCTTGGGGATATAATGTGAAAGGAGGGCTTGGAAAAAATAACACTCACAGAGCATACCAAGGAAAAAAGAGATAGGGGAAAACAAAGAGCCAGGCCTAACCGACGGACTGTGTGAGTGTTGAACTTCCTCTATATTTACTGATGGAGAAGTAATTAAATTTTTGTCAAATTGGTGACACTGAAATTGCATTTTATCGACACCAAATATATACTATCTTACATTTATCTTTAAGACATGCGATGCTCATCTATGTATAACTTAGTCCAAAAGCAATTTCCTTTGTGCATACATATCGGACAGTCCTTTTAACATTGTCTGTCAGGTACGATGATACCTGGGTTGTGTTTCACAGGACAAAATATATTCGTCTGAATTAAAAAAATGTCAAAGTGTGTTGTTACTGGTGTTCTTGAGATATGATAATGGTATTTGGTAGTAGTCTTTTGCCAGATCTAGCATAGGCGTTTGCCTGTACAAATATCTATGTGAAAGCACCGCTCAGTCCGAGGTTTACAGTATTTTTTTTAAAAACATGTTAAAGTTTGAAGTGGATAATTTATGTTCAAATGGGAATGGAATAACGTTTATTTCTGCTCCGATGTCGAAAAGGAATGCGTCACCAATGTTTACATGCTTTATATATAAAGTAACATTTTGTAATTCTTCCAGTCGCAGTCATCAACATGGCTGACTGCAACGGAGTATTCCTTGGATCTTGGTATCTTTGAATTTGAATAGTTTACTGTATTTCTTGACGTCTTTGTTAAATATGGAATGGTAGCAGCATGTTCTAATCTGGGTGTGTCTAGGTGTTGATTTCTCTGCTCAAACACTTCTTCTGGTTTGTGAACAGTGGTGGAATTGCCAGGATGTCAGCTTGCCCGATGGTCAGCAAGTCCCTGATGAAGTAGCCTCATATATCACATAACAATTCAATGAAGATCCGAAATCGACAATATGTTTAGGAATATATAGTAATATGTAGTTTATAAAATCATATGCACACCGTCATTTACTCAAGATTACTGTGGGGAGACATTTAAAAACATGAAGATCATAAAAAGAAGGGTACGAAATTCACTTTTTGATGTGAATTTGGTATCATACATATATCTATCCACTGGATAGGAATTTCTAGATGAATTATGAGCAGGAGAAATTATTGGCAGTTTTGAAAAATCGTTTTCGGAACATAAAGGATTGCTCTTAATATAGTGAACTGCAGGAAATGCTCTGTTTTGGCTTTCATCTGTCTATTAATATGTAAATTGTGCACTAAACTATTTAACAATATAAACGGTTTAATGAAATTTAGAACCATAAACAGATCAATTATAACAGTCTGTATTTCCATTTGGTATCTAATACCAGTAATATATACAGTATATATATATATATATATATATATATATATATATATATATATATATATATATATATATATGTATACAAAATATTTAATTGTACAAAATTTTTAATTATACGCTTATATATATATATATATATATATATATATATATATATATATAATTTTATTTATTTGTTAGGAGAATCAAATGATGGCATGTTTCTTATGGATGGGCCCCATGTGTATCCTTTGAGAGACTTCTGCGTCTAGTGCTTGAACTATGAGATACAGTATCTTTAATTCTCTCATTTCGATATTCATTTTGCGAATTACATAAATTTTATGTTCGTCTGTGGTAGACAAATTGTTTATGTTACTCGTGTATTCTGTCTGTTGCATCCGCTGGATTATATATTGGAGTGACATGCGCTATCGGGGTTAGGATTTATGTTATGTGAGTAGGGAATTTATCTAACCACAATTATTGCAGTTTTTGTTTGGCTATTGAATTTTATCACAAGTAACTTTTCATAACTTGCATGAATTTTGAAGGGTTCTATCTAGAATTTATATATGTTTAAGGTCCTTGAGTCTGGATTATTCGTGTCTCGCCATACGCGTTATTAGCGTTGCTTTGTGGGTGTAAATTTCTGGGAATACGTCCAAAATATTTGAGACTTCGTACATCAGGTCCAGTGGTAGGGTATCCACAACGGAGTCTTTGCTTTTATGGAATAGTTTTTCTTAATGCCAATACTGCTTGCAAATGTAAAAAAAGAAATAAAAAAATATTGGCAGCGTTGTAAATTGAAAGTAGCTAAAGTTTATAGATACCTGCATAGGTTCCTTGTACTGTTATATATTATGTTATGTCCTCGTTGTTTAATGGGAGGGTTACTTTTGTAAAAAAAAAATAATGGGAACTTCCTTTTCATTTAATAAATGGGAAAACACCGTCGATCGCTGTTTTAAATTAACTATGTCGCCAGCAAAAAAAGAAAAAAAGGTCAGTAGTTATAAACTTTGATTTACGGTTTCATATTTAGCAAAGATTTGTCGGAGAAGATGATTTTATTCTCGCTCATGCGAATGTGAACCTGAAAAGAGTTCTGGCGACTGCTGCTATTTCAAGGGTGAAGAGAAAAAGACTGAGGCTGACATCAAGTACCTTGAGGAGCAAATGCTTATCTGGTTAAAGAGGTGGGGTGCTGAATGGCTCTATGTCTGACGAAAGAAAACTGCATCAAGACACACGAGAACGAGAATACATTTATAGCTGTCAGACAAATTCTGCAACCACGCCACACCTTACATCTGGCCACATAAATCTAGAAACTCCTTGATTATCTTGTGTGAAGTGAAATTGAGCCTGAGAAGAACAAAACATATTACAACATCAATGATGAACTCAAGACAAGGATTATGTCAGGATTCATCAACTTAAAAAAGAAGACAGTTCAGAAGATTGGCAGGGGATTCCGAAGTCGTCTAAAAGCTGTGCTTGATGCCAGTGGCGATTTTATTGTACACATTTACTCCATCATATTTCAAGATATATTTCTGTGATTTTGGTAAATATATCTGTTAAAATGAGATGTCAGTTTTATTTTCGTTTTTGCGTAATTTCAACGAAATTTATCCATATTATTTTTCAAAATTTGTTTATTTTATTCCTTATTCAGTTTTACTCTTTTTAGGTAGTTGATAAACCTGTAGAGGAAAAATGAACTCTAACATTGCTTAATAATGTTAACTGACAAAAGCCATTTAGAGACATGCCTATGCAACTACATATATATATATATATATATATATATATATATATATATATATATATATATATATATAATGGACAAAATCCGACAATCATGTTAACACATTTTTACGTTTATACATTCTTTTTATAAATACAAATATTTAAGTAAATGCTCTGTTTGTAATAAACAGTATTAAACAACATTTACCGGCCTGACGAATATTTTCTATGAAAGTTTCTTGGACATTCATGCCTGTAAATGTTGTTTAATACTGTTTATTATAAACAGAACATTTACTTAAATATGTGTATCTTTGTCCATTTCATAATCTGTGATGTTCTTTATTTACATTTGGATTCGCTTTGAGCAGATATGAATGTACGTGAGAGATTCATGGAAGAGTGAAGTTTAAAGACAGTTAATTTGAACTTGCTAACCGAACGCTCCTAAGTAGCCAACTCATTTAAGGCACGGCAAGCTAAATGACGGTTCCGTATAGGATACAGTTTCGAATCCTGTCGGAGGACAAATATTTTCTTTGAAAAATTTCTCGGATGTCCTGGCCTCTAAATGTTGTTTAATTCTGTTTATTATAAACAGAACATTTACTTGAATATTTGTATCTATAAAAAGAATGTATAAACATAAAACGTCTTAATATATATATATATATATATATATATATATATATATATATATATATATATATATATATATATATATATATATATATATGAGTGTGTGTACTCTCTCCCGTCGTATTCGACGTATAAGGGTCAAACATCTCCGTTCCTAGGAATCAACATCCAGACACCAACACATATGATTACATTAATATGGTAAATGTTTCTTGCAGAAACAGCCACACTTTTTGAAGGATCGAATACAGAGACCTGGATCACTACATACCACAAGTTCTTCAAACGACCCTCCGCAGGTTTTGATTTCACAGTTATTCTTTCTCCTAGACCAGTTGCCATCTAAGGATATAGCAACTAGTTTGAACTGTTATTTAATGGAAATCGAACTCGGTCTCCGACTCCTCAATCCAAGCCGCTACCCACTAAAACCTTAACACCAAACACACACACACATATATGGTTAAAAACAAACAATTTTCTAAACATATCTACGTATATGTTTCACATAAAACATTTGAAAAATTCGCAAACACATGCATAGTTTTCATTCCGCCTGTTTTGTTGGGAGTTAAATTTAAATAAAATAAGATATACAGTTGCTGGCAGTGATACAAATTATTTTGACGTAAGAGGTATACGCATTGCCTCCCACTGCAACACTCTCTTATTTCTTTTCTTGTTTCTTTTCTTATCCAAATATATATTGGTGTCGGTTCGGAGAATGGGAACAAACAGGAAAGTAATGTGTTTCTTTGTTAGAACGTTAAATCGAATAATCAATAAACTTTTTCTATGGGCTTCTGATTTTTCTATTGTATAAAGCTTTGTTACCCACTTTCCGGAAATGAAAATAATATGTAAAGAAAGTATGGAAAAAAAGTACATATTTCATTGTTTGACGTTTGGCAGTCGAGATAAAAAAAACACCAAATAGAGGTCGTGTCTTTTGAAGTACAATGACTGACAATGGAATATCAAAGAGAGTGAATGCGTCATTGTATATAATTCGTAGATTTTGCATTCCACCCTTCTAACTTAAGCGCATTTGTTGTAAAAAGATGAAAACATAAACACTTTACGATAAAGTTAAGAAAAAGTAAGGGGAAAAATGAAATTGTGCAAATATATATTCTTTTCAGGATGAGTTGCAAAATCTATCATGGTTTTGACACGTTCGTCGTTTCGTGAACACCAAAACCTACAGATATGATTCTTTATTTGAAACTGATAATATTCAGATCATTTAGCCTTTCGTCTATTTCAACCGATTATTCGGATGTTAGAAATATATCTGCATAAAATCGTGGATGTTTCAAATATTCATCGTTCATGCTTATCTGTTTAGTCATTGCAAGTTCATTTTAATAAATACGTCTTATAGAAGTGCTGTAAATAATTAAGGCAGTATCATGTTCTGCATAGGTCCAAGTCTTTCCTTTGAGTACTCTTATTCATTATATTTTATAACATTTATATTTTTGTACTTAATATACTGCTCTCATATCTACTTAAAGACTGTCATCTGTTCTAAAGAGTTATATGACTTTTCATTCACAACAAGAGAAAAAAAATTAAAATTATTTTGCCGATCATTAGTTTTTTAACATTTTCAAAAAATTTCTGCCATAACTGTCTCTTCACGTTGTTCACCTGTCATGATATGATTTTAAGGAAGATTTCTATATGCCCGTGTTAATGTGATAAATCTTTATTATTCCGATCCTATGAATTAGCGTTATGATATATAGATTGTAGTTTTGAAAGAATAATTGATTTCTGTATACAATAGACAATCAATTTTTTTTAATTATATGCGAACTTACGCTCCTGCATATGGAAAAAAGGACAGTTCCTATGTTATATTCGCATGTCATTTTGCGCGTTTCATATCTTGAAATGATAGCTTTAGTTTCGGCTGTTGTGACAAACTGACAAAGGATGTTTTTTCACTGCTCAATTTATATTCAGTTTCATAAAACATTTCTACATCTTAACAAAATCTCTGCTGATATTAGGCGTGGAAATTAAAACCATTTCTGATATTAGCCGAGGTAATTAAAAAATAGCAATATCATAGAATGAGAGATTAAAAAGTAAAGGATAGAAAACTCAACGAAACAAATTAATTCATGCGACTTAAATTCAGATGTTTCAATTGCAAAATGTGCGTTCGTGTGTCTTGTAAGCAACGAATGTTCCACTTTCTCTGTTCTTACATATATACAACATTCCATCGGTACAAATACCATTATAAAATGCCTTAGAAGGATTTTCAAATTTATCGCTCTATAGATGTTTAGATAGACAAAGAAATCTGGTTTTAGCTGATGCATTTTGTCCTCTGATGGAATTTATCGAGGCTAATCTATGGATATAATTATGCAGTAATTGTTTATACACATGAGTGATTTTTAAAATTTTTTTTACATTTAAGAACAATCATGAATATAGAGCAAGATTAACAATCGAAGTAAATTATGGGGGATGATAAGTAATGTATTTTAATGTCTATTAAAATAATGTAATTTGATTTTTGCTGTTCATGTTCAAAGTTATGTTGATAATGCAAGTAGCATTTCTATTATTTTATTTGAGAAATTACTATATCTAATATATATTGCTTAGATTTTAACAGTGTTACTTCCATATATTTATTGTCCTGTTGTTGGCATATGAAAGCAGATATTGAACACGTATTTATAGTCCCGTATGGTCGCTTAGGAAATATATTTAAATAAAGTTGGCTCAGGAAAAATATTTGAAAAAAATTATATAGTCCTGTATGTTGGATTAGGAAAGTGGAAATTTGGAAAAATCTTGGATGTAGATGAATTATTTTGGTAATATTCGATAGCGAAACTGCCACTAAAGTCACGTCTAATTAATTTCATTTCTCCTTTACTAAGTCTACACAAAAACAATATATATATATATATATATATATATAAAAACATATATATATATATATATATATATATATATATATATATATAAAGCTAGTTCAAGTAAACAACAAACAGCCTTAAGTGTCCATTGATTTTATTTCCAAGGAGACGCCACAAGCATAAAAGAAAATGCTTTTACAAAGATATATACAAGCTTTAGAGGGGTACTTTCAAGTTTATGTAAGGTGATAGAGAGAGGGGGAGTCGAAGGACTACATATATGATTTAATTTAGAGCGGGAACGGAGAGATAAAAATAATTTTGTTTAAATCTATATTTGTTTTGAAACTTTATAATAAGGGATGTCAAAAAATGTCAATAATTTGACCTATTTTATTCCTTTCACAGAAAGAGAAAATAATACATTAAGTGAATATAAATAATATCCAACGTCAGTAGCAGAACTCGGTTTTTCACGAAGGTTTTGCAATCTTCAATTATTGAAACAAAAATATAACAATTAATTATTTATGATTTCTGTCATTCTAATTCTTAAGTTCGAAAGGCGAAGAAATAAGAATCGTTTAAATTTAAATTTAAACAATTTATCAACGAGAATAACTCCTTTATTTCATAAAATACTATAGTTATCAATTAAATTAAACTAGTAATCTGTGCTAAAATATTATATGAATGTGTTAAAATATAATAGGTCGGAGTTATATATCTAATGTGTATGAAACGGAGTCTTAAACTTGCTGAGGTGAAATTATATAACCAGACGTTACAAATTAATCGAATCAAATAATATTGGATTATGTGTGTATAGATATATATGAAATATTATTAATGATCGTTCTAAGAATATTAATAGTTGTTTCATATTTTATTATTATTCGTAAAATCTATTTATTATTTTCTTTTAATCGGGTTCAACATGTTTGAGCAGGTGATTGCATGTATGGATATTTGTAGACTTGGGTTCAGCAAGTTAGGATTATTTAAGTGTTTAATACAATAAGCTTCTCCAACAAATACAAGTTACATCTGTCTCAGTTTCCATTGTATGGCTTAGATTTCGCGATTGTGTTGTGCAGTTTTTATATTTGATATTGATCAGTCGCTTTTTGTGGTGGTAAAAACGCTATTTCCAGCTGTTCTCCGTAAATCCAAAGTAATATTTAACGTCATCGTCTGAATATATTCTAGCTCTGGAGATCATGCGTTAAGTCATGCACTCTCATGGTTAAGATACGATTTTACGGCCGTTCCATTGACTTTTAGTAGGGTAAGTATTAAGTGTTTTCTTTGAAAGTTTGCTTAATACATTATTGTTAATTTGGGATATATAATTGTCTCTGTTATTTTTTTACAGCTATAGCTTACCCTGATATTATTTTTGTTGAAAATCTTCTTAGTGTAAGAGAATGACGAAAAAATCTCTGAATTAAATTTACAATAATTTTACCTACATTTGCTTTGACATTACTCTGGTATGGTGGGTTGAACCATACTATATTATGTTTGAGTTGGTTTACCTTATTTTTACTTTCATTGTTATTTCTTACAACATATTCTAATTTCATTATGTAGTTGCTGCGTTCTAACGATTTGTTATATCTAGCTTTATTATCGTCGAATATTTATCTGTTACTGGATTTGGTCGCCAAATGATATTGTGCCGAGTTGTGCAAATTTGTCAAGTATCCTTTGATAGTGGTTGAAACATCAAAGGTACGGTAAGAATATACTTTGTCGCTGATGATTGCAAGAACTGCATGAAAATCAGAGCCGTACTATGGACGTAGCATATTATGTATATTCACAAATATATACATAAAGCTCTGTGACATGCAATTGACCATTGTACATATAACACCTCAGGTACACATATATTTATATGTACGTACAAATATGTATAATTTTATCACACACACACGCATATATATATATATATATATATATATATATATATATATATATATATATATATATATATATA
>CAHIKZ030001042.1:365000-412500 GCA_903632075.3 Acanthosepion pharaonis
ACTTCCAGCCCAAGCAGACGAAGAAGGAGATTGCTCGAAGGACGCCAGAGTTGTGGCAGAGTTACGGCAGAGTTACGGCAGAGTTCAGCCCCCGGACGGCAGCGAGAAGAGAACACCTCGGACGACAGAGAGTTGCGGCTGAGTTGCGGCAAGAAATCCTTCCACCCAAGTCGAAGACAAGAAATCCTTCCACCCAAGTCGAAGACAAGAAATCCTTCAGCCCAAGTCGAAAACAAGAAATCCTTCCAGCCCAAGTCGAAGACAAGAGAAGTTCCATCTAAGTCGACGAAGAAGAAGATTACTCGAAAGCCGCAGAGAAGTTGCAGCCGAGTCAAAGACAGGCCCAAGAGTTGCAGGCCAGACAAGAAGTAAAGTTACCAGACCAAACAAGCAAATCAGTTCCACCTCAGTCGACAGAAAAGAGTTGCTGGACGGAAGAAGAAGAAGTTGAAATCAAGCCAAGCCCGAGATCAGAATTCGACCAAACCAGATCGAAGTGAAGAAATACAACTCAAGTCGAAGAGAAGAATCAACTGCGAATGATTGACAGAAATTAGCCCCAGTGTCGAACTAGACCACACTCCGACATACATAATTCTAAAGAGTAGGCAATTCGAAATCTTTAAGTTGTATGATAGAAGCTTGGTGCCATAGTCCACAGAGCGGGTCGGGAAATAAGAACAATTTTTCTTTATGTAACGGACATTAGATATAAAAGGTTGTCACCCTTTTTTTTTATCAGTAATTTTTTGTCTCGTGAGTTTTTTTTCTTTTACTTGTGTTTTGCCACCCCCGTCGGACTCAACTTGTATCGGCCCCAATCCCTGCTGGTCCCGTCTGTCTAAGATCTAAACACAGCGTGGGTAGACAGACCGGAGATCGTACAGTTGCTTCAGTAACCAGGTATTGGGCTTGAGTTAGGAAAGGCGAGGCTGGTGATCATCTAACCAAGCGGTTGGAGCGGCACGCTTGGAACCAGGAGGAGCGACCAGGAGGAGCGACCAGGAGGAGCGACGTCACAGTTGGCGCCACGTAACCAAAGGATTCGACCCTGGGCCAGGTGTGTACCCGTCACAATGGACAAATAAATGAGCCCACAACCTGACTAAAAAACACTATAAAAGTGTAAAAATAGATTTTAATACGAGAAATACATAAAAATAATAGTACCAGCAATAAATATTTGGAAACAATGAAAATATTACCAGAAATAAAATTTTGTCAGCACTAAATAAGCCATTGATGTTATTATGCCACAAACAAAAACAAACAAACCAAAAAAAGAAAAAAAGAATCGGATTTTAGTTATGGATGTCAAAAATTTGGTAGGGGCTACTGATATTCACTATCCTTTAATGTATTTGACACAAATATAAAACTGCTTTTCTCTGCATTCATCATTACATTTTTTTGATTTAGACGCTACCTTCAGTAGTTAACTAGTATACTTTAACGAGAGAGTACTATATGTGTCGACATGTGTGCAGACCATTCGTCAACTACAAAATTAATTATTCATGCAGTAGAAGACCATAAGGATAAAATTTGTAAGCTCGTCGATAATTTGACAGGGACCTTCATCGACATTGTCACCATAATAACCTGCATTCTCAATGATAGGAGAAGAATGGACTTTCAATGATTAATTTATTTATTACGCAAGTTCCACTAGAAAACAACCATTAAAAATGAAACAGGCGATCAATCAAAAGAAGAATTTTTACGAAGTAGAAATCGCTTGTCGCAAAATATGATGATATTTTCGTCGTTACTCGAAGATATTTCTCTTATTTCTAATGTGATGCAAAATCATGCCGCTTGTTTTCGGATGAAGTTCAAAGTATATAAATGTCGGTAATTGATTGAAGGCGAGGTAATCAGTTTTGAAATTGCCGCTGACACATTATATAAAAAAGAAGTTACGTTTCAAATAATCCCATGTTAATTAAATTATCGGTTTTCGCATCTAGCGAAGAACAGTTCATTGCAACCACCTTCATTACAATGGCTACCAAAAATAATGTATGAATGCCAAAAGCCTGTCCTATTTTTAATGTATTTAGAATTATTTGAAATTGGAAAGCACGATTTAATTTTGACCTTTAATTTACGCAAATAGATCATTATCAACAATAATAATTTTAGCAAATCTAATCTTTTAGTTGAAGGATTATAACTTATTAGGCTCATACCTGGGTGCTGAAAGGTCTGTCAACTCATTTATGATCATCAAATCTCATAGGTCGTCATGGTCAAAAACACTGTTTTCAAAGAGATTCTATTTAAAAGTGAACAAGTTCTATATCGATGGATCGTGGTGCGTGATCTTCGATATGTTACTCTTGAGCCATTATTTCTCTTTTAGAAGTTTCAGGATGATGTCGCTTCTAACATATTTAACTAGTGCAATTTATTTTACTCATCTTTGATTTCTGGGATGTCAGCTAGGGAAGACAAGTGAGGGCTTCTATAATACCAAGTGTACCTTGAATGTTAATATAGCAGATGTGATGAGTAATATGACTAGAGAACATGGTCTAATGCAGTCGCTACATAAGCTGCGTTCTGGCATTCCTTGGATTTCAATGGGGGTTTTAATAACTTTTCAGAAAACTAATTTATTCTTTTGAGTATCTTTAATTTGTTTCACACTAATTTCAACAGGAGCAAAGCTGTATCTGAATAAGAACCCTAAGTACGTAATCTTACTTATTATAAAACGCAGATTTGTGTGTGTGTGTGTCTGTACGTTTATATATTGGATCGGATTTCCCTACATTATTCAACCGATTTCAACAAAACTTCACAGGACTGCGTAAAATTACCTTGCAGTGGTTCTGACAGCTTAAAAAATCGGAAAAAAACAATTGTTTTTTGCACGAAATCAATTGAAAATACGATTCTGTGACCAGAATGAAAAGGGGACAACTCATATCGAGTTATACAACCCAGTGTGTGTGTGTGTGTGTGTGTGTGTGTGTGTGTGTGTGTGCGCGTACGTTCGTTTATATATGGGATCGGTTTCCTACATTTTCAACAAATTTCAACAAACCTTTTTTGGCAGGTAGTTTTCTTATTGTCTTGCACACTTTTTTCTTTATTTTACATTCAGAATGCTTTAAAAGTTCCATTTACAAGACAATTATTTATAATAAAATTCCTACAATCAGTAGACTCATGACGATTGAAAACATTTTTTTTGTTTGAGTTTGGGTTTGACCAATTCGTGAAAAAAAAAACTAATTAAGACATGCGTGTGCGTCAACCTTAAACAATAATCTTTGTCAATTTTCTTTTTCAGTCTTTGTGATGGTCGATACTTGATCTATCTCTTACTGTTACATTCCCGGGCAACGCCGGGCTCTACTGCTAGTCTGATATAATCATAGATATCTGCCAAGTAGAGGTATTAAGAAAACTCAGCATTACCACAAGCTATCAGTGTTTCAGACGGGGTGTGGGCAGTAGCCAGAAAAGAAACATATCAACCTGTCTAGGGTATGTGGGGAGAGTCCACAAGGACATTAAGAATAAGGCCACCGTTATCCCTGGTGACGCTACCCATGGGATGTTCGGCGGTTGGGGTGTCCATCTCCTTGCCCCCTATTACCAGATGGAAGAAAGGTATGAAGAAAAGATTCACTCATAGAGATGATTGGTAGAGGCTTAGTCAATTGTACAGAATTATGGGAGCCGATAGTGAAGAGATTCTCTAATGTTACCTTAAATAAGATGCCAGTATTAATGAAGCCAATAGAAAAGATCGATATGGATCACTTAAGAGATAAGTTAAGTGCGTTGGGAGACGAAGTGTAGATTGGGAAGACGATGAGCAGATCGCGATAAGTTGGTCAATAGTAATGGGTACATTCCTAGTTATAGCCATCGGGGTGTAATAATATGGAAGATTAAGAGTAAAGAAGATTAGCGAACGACAGTCTAGTGAGCATGCAACAACTCGAGAGGAGATGCCGAGCAGTGTTCCTTACTCAGACAGGACTGGCGAAGAAATTGCTGAAAGACCAATGGAGGAGGCTGGCGTGAGACCACCACGTGCGGCGGAAAAACCTCCCACGGCAGAGAGGAAAACATTGACCAAGAAGAACAAACCCTAGTGAACACATCTGCACCTACAGACACGCACACGTTAACTTGCATGTGAACAAAAGAAAATGAAAATAATATTACCATTGCATGTAGAACAGAAGAAAATGAAAGAACATTACCCTTGCATGAAAAGAACAAAAGACAAAAAATGAAAAGAACATTTCATTGCATGTAGAACAGAAGAAAATGAAAAGAACATTACATTGCATGTAGAACAAAAGAAAATGAAAAGAACATTACATTGCATGTAGAACAAAAGAAAATGGAAAGAACATTACCCTTGCATGTTAGAAAGTAGAATAGAATTGCATGAGACAAATGCATGGTGCATGTTAAATGATGTAATTGGGTTTAGGTGTCATTTGCGGGTAAATGACAAATCAATTAGGGAGGATTGTGGCACCTTGCATTATTAGAAATATTCATAGAAATATGATTTATTTTTTTTTACTCGGTTTATTAAACAGGTTGTTAATTTTTTTAGACGAAGAATAATTGAGTTGAAAATAATTCACTAAGTTGTACTTAGACGATCCTAAAGGAAGAAGAAGGAAAAAAAAAGAAAAGAGAAGAAAAAAAGGAAAGAGAGGTGGATGATGCATGACCCGGTCATAAGCGGAAACAGGTGTCAGAAAGATATCTTGGCCAACATGTTGGCCGAATTTTAAAAGACAATAGGGAATTGTTATTTGAAATGAAAAGTCATTTAGAGAGAGAAAAGGACCAGGCTTGATGACAGCGTATTGGTGTTTGATAAGAATGTCGGTCAAAGCATCTGGCCAACTTTTGCGTAGAAAGACTCATTATCAATTTGGAGAAAGGGAAAATTTTTAGAACAATAGAAACGAAATTTTTAATCGGAGAAAAAGTGTCTTTTGGGTTGAGGGGGTGACCGGTGGAACTGTATACAGATTCTGACCTGTTAAGAATTGGAAACCCACGATAATAAAGTGAGACATTTTCAATGAAGATAATTAAGATTTTTGACTATCAGGTCTGACCGAAAAAAAAACAAAGAGGTGAAGAAGCCGGATGTCTCGGCTCACAGATAGCGCCAATATTCTTTCCTGAAGTCACATCTAATTAACGGCAGGCTGTTTTGACAGAACCCAGGTGAGAAAAGCCAAGATTATCATTTTTCGTACGTGCGAAAAAAGGCAAAATTAGATTTTGTTTTTTAGAACAAGAACGATGTAAACCACGCCCGAAAAGAGGAGAAAGAATGCTCGATCAAGAACCATTGGTCGAAAACGGTCACGTGATCTGCGGAAAAGAGGAGAAAGAATGCTCGATCAAGAACCATTGGTCGAAAACGGTCACGTGGCATGCGGGAGAGATGGGTGTGCGCCTCCCCACCAAAGGCACTGTGGAAGTAGGGGTGAAAATAATAGCGATAATGGGAAGACAGAAATAATGCGGCTATTGGAATTATCGAGAAACCCCTGACGCCGACAAACCCACCCCGTTTTGTTGCGGCGTCAATAAAAGCAGGACCCCAGTTGACAGAAATGAGTTGCAGCTGGACCGCGGGCAGGGGATAGAGCCTGAACGCGGGCATCAGGCCCGATTCACTCGCCCCTTTGCGGGCAAGAGAATCCTCAGACAAGAAATCCTTCCACCCCAAGTCGAAGACAAGAGAACTTCCAGCCCAAGCAGACGAAGAAGGAGATTGCTCGAAGGACGCCAAGAGTTGTGGCAGAGTTACGGCAGAGTTACGGCAGAGTTCAGCCCCGGACGGCGCGAGAAGAGAACACCTCGGACGACAGAGAGTTGCGGCTGAGTTGCGGCAAGAAATCCTTCCACCCAATTCGAAGACAAGAAATCCTTCACCCAAGTCGAAGACAAGAAATCCTTCCAAAGTCGAAAAAAAGAAATCCTTCCAGCCCAAGTCGAAGACAAGAGAAGTTCCATCTAAGTCGACGAAGAAGAAGATTACTCGAAAGCCGCAGAGAAGTTGCAGCCGAGTCAAAGACAGGCCCAAGAGTTGCAGGCCAGACAAGAAGTAAAAGTTGCAGACCAAACAAGCAAATCAGTTCCACCTCAGTCGACAGAAAAGAGTTGCTGGACGGAAGAAGAAGAAGTTGAAATCAAGCCAAGCCTGAGATCAGAATTCGACCAAACCAGATCGAAGTGAAGAAATACAACTCAAGTCGAAGAGAAGAATCAACTGCGAATGATTGACAGAAATTAGCCCCAGTGTCGAACTAGACCACCTCCGACATACATAATTCTAAAGAGTAGGCAATTCGAAATCTTTAAGTTGTATGATAGAAGCTTGGTGCCATAGTCCACAGAGCGGGTCGGGAAATAAGAACAATTTTTCTTTATGTAACGGACATTAGATATAAAGGTTGTCACCCTTTTTTTTTTTATCAGTAATTTTTTGTCTCGTGAGTTTTTTTTTTTTTTTACTTGTGTTTTGCCACCCCGTCGGACTCAACTTGTATCGGCCCCAATCCTGCTGGTCCTGTCTGTCTAAGATCTAAACACAGCGTGGGTAGACAGACCGGAGATCAGTACAGTTACTTCAGTAACCAGGTATTGGAAGCGAGTTGGGAAAGGCGAGGCTGGTGATCATCTAACCAAGGGGTTGGAGCGGCACGCTTGGAACCAGGAGGAGCGACCAGGAGGAGCGACGTCACAGTTGGCGCCGTAACCAAAGGATTCGACCCTGGGCCAGGTGTGTACCCGTCACAATGGACAAATAAATGAGCCCACAACCTGACTAAAAAAACACTATAAAAGTGTAAAAAATAGATTTTAATACGAGAAATACATAAAAAATAATAGTACCAGCAATAAATATTTGGAAACAATGAAAATATTACCAGAAATAAAAATTTTGTCAGCACTAAATAAGCCATTGATGTTAATATGCCACAAAACAAAACAAACAAACCAAAAAAAGAAAAAAAAGAATCGGATTTGGCGTGTGGATGTCAAAATTTGGTAGGGGCTACTGATATTCACTATCCTTTAATGTATTTGACACAAATATAAAACTGCTTTTCTCTGCATTCATCATTACATTTTTTGCTTAGACGCTACCTTCAGTAGTTAACTAGTATACTTTACGGAGAGAGTACTATATGTGTCGACATGTGTGCAGACCATTCGTCAACTACAAAATTAATTATTCATGCAGTAGAAGACATAAGGATAAAATTTGTAAGCTCGTCGATAATTTGACAGGGACCTTCATCGACATTGTCACCATAATAACCTGCATTCTCAATGATAGGAGAAGAATGGACTTTCAATGATTAATTTATTTATTACGCAAGTTCCACTAGAAAACAACCATTAAAATGAAGCAGGCGATCAATCAAGTAAAAGAAGAATTTATTACGAAGTAGAAATCGCTTGTCGCAAATATATGATGATATTTTCGTCGTTACTCGAAAGATATTTCTCTTATTTCTAATGTGATGCAAAATCATGCCGCTTGTTTTCGGATGAAGTTCAAAGTATATAAATGTCGGTAATTGATTGAAGGCGAGGTAATCAGTTTTGCGAAATTGCCGCTGACACATTATATAAAAAGAAGTTACGTTTCAAATAATCCCATGTTAATTAAATTATCGGTTTTCGCATCTAGCGAAGAACAGTTCATTGCAACCACCTTCATTACAATGGCTACCAAAAATAATGTATGAATGCCAAAAGCCTGTCCTATTTTTAATGTATTTAGAATTATTTGAAATTGGAAAGCACGATTTAATTTTTGACCTTTAATTTACGCAAATAGACCATTATCAACAATAATAATTTTAGCAAATCTAATCTTTTAGTTGAAGGATTATAACTTATTAGGCTCATACCTGGGTGCTGAAAGGTCTGTCAACTCATTTATGATCATCCAAATCTCATAGGTCGTCATGGTCAAAAACACTGTTTTCAAAGAGATTCTATTTAAAGTGAACAAGTTCTATATCGATGGATCGTGGTGCGTGATCTTCGATATGTTACTCTTGAGCCATTATTTCTCTTTTAGAAGTTTCAGGATGATGTCGCTTCTAACATATTGCTAACTAGTGCAATTTATTTTACTCATCTTTGATTTCTGGGATGTCAGCTAGAGGAAGACAAGTGAGGGCTTCTATAATACCAAGTGTACCTTGAATGTTAATATAGCAGATGTGATGAGTAATATGACTAGAGAACATGGTCTAATGCAGTCGCTACATAAGCTGCGTTCTGGCATTCCTTGGATTTCAATGGGGGTTTTAATAACTTTTCAGAAAACTAATTTATTCTTTTGAGTATCTTTAATTTGTTTCACACTAATTTCAACAGGAGCAAAGCTGTATCTGAATAAGAACCCTAAGTACGTAATCTTACTTATTATAAAACGCAGATTGTGTGTGTGTGTGTGTCTGTACGTTTATATATTGGATCGGATTTCCTACATTATTCAACCGATTTCAACAAAACTTCACAGGACTGCGTAAAATTACCTTGCGGTGGTTCTGACAGCGCCAAAAATCGGAAAAACACAATTGTTTTTGCACGAAATCAATTTGAAAATACGATTCTGTGACCAGAATGAAAGGGGGACAACTCATATCGAGTTATACAACCCAGGTTGTGTGTGTGTGCGTGTGTGTGTGTGTGTGTGTGTGTGTGTGTGTGTGTGTGTGTGTGTGTGTGTGCGTACGTTCGTTTATATATGGGATCGGATTTCCTACATTTTTCAACAAATTTCAACAAACCTTTTTTTGGCAGGTAGTTTTTCTTATTGTCTTGCACACTTTTTTCTTTATTTTTACATTCAGAATGCTTTAAAAGTTCCATTTACAAGACAATTATTTATAATAAAATTCTATACAATCGGTAGACTCATGACGATTGAAAACATTGTTTTTGTTTGAGTTTGGGTTTGACCAATTCGTGAAAAAAAAAAACTAATTAAGACATGCGTGTGCGTCAACCTTAAACAATAATCTTTGTCAATTTTCTTTTTCAGTCTTTGTGATGGTCGATACTTGATCTATCTCTTACTGTTACATCCCCGGGCAACGCCGGGCTCTACTGCTAGTCTGATATAATCATAGATCTAATTTGGGTGAAATAATATTAATATAGTTAACCTCACATGTGCGCAAGAGGTCATACTGATGCTCATAAAAAATACGGAAAGAAGAGTGGTACGAAAAAGCAATGGGGGAATGCAATGCTGACGAGTGGAAGGGTAAAACAGTTCATTGTTGATGTTGTCTGTGGATGTTACATAGGCGCCCACATGGTTGGAATTTATTGACGTCAAGCATCGAAAAAATATATTATGATATCCAGTCTACGTATAAGAAGAGGATCCTTTAGATATTCCTCAAAATAACGTGTATATGTTGGATATACAAATGATCCCTAAGAATGCTAAGTGGTGAGTAGTCAGAAAAGGGAAGAAATGACAAATATATATATATATATATATAGTATTCTTCAAGTATTCTGATATTGTACCAAATTACTCTATGGCTACACATGTTGTGAATGCACAGATACTGTTCTTTATACTTCATAAATATATACATATATCAGTTGACATTGAATTCAACACCCAGAGGCGACAGTCAGTTCCCTACTAAAATCAATCGATATGGATTGACGATTGCATTTAGTATGAAACAGACTGCCGACTCTGTGTCTTAACTTCAATATCCAGTTTTATATTAACATACGCATTATCGTGATAGCGAACAATTTGGCGCATATACATAGCATAAAAATATATATATATATATATATATATATATATATATATATATATATATATATAAATTGTAATATTTAATGCAAGGAATAGATCCAAATTATTTCCTAAAGGCATTATGCAAAATAAAAAATAAGAGATGATAACACTTACAGAACAGACCAACCGGTTTCTTTCCCAAGCTCATCAGGGTCAACTGGGAACGATTTAAGAATTATTGCAATATATATTGACTCACACAAACACCCTACATACAATTAAAATATTAAAAAATGAAATTATTAATGGTATGAGGGAAAAAGAGTATATTTCAAACCGCGCGAATATGCACAGCACAAAGGGGAAAAAAAGCTGTGTGTGAAGTGAATGTATGATAAACACTAGAGTCTAATAACGTGAAGCCCAAGGAGACAGTCTTTTTCTTGCAAAGAGACGGCTCCCTGGACCGCATATACAGAGACTCAAGTGCCCTCAAATGAAATGGAGAGTGCAAACTGGACAGTACAGTAAACCAATTCGGACTGAAGTTCTTCGCACAATCCCTGCTATTTATTAAATGTTCAGTGATCGCTGACCCGGAAGTATTAACCAACTGGCTCTTACGATCATCCGGATTAAGTACTCGCAATGGGACATGCTGCCTGATCCTACAATCTAAACGTTGGGAAGTCCTTTCTATGTAGTTGCTACCGCAACCACATTTAAAAGAATATATCACGGAAGAAACATGATGGGGAGGAAGAGGATCCTTACGCATAGAGGAAAAGGCAGAACGAGTCGCAAAATGAGTGATGGACAGCAGACAAGACCCGCCTAGCCACAAGTTCGCCCCGGGAACCAATAAAAGGAAGCCGCAAGTAAATAGGACATTTCTGAACTAAGTATTCATTTTCCTTTCGAAAATTAATAATTTTATCTCGCATCACACTATCAAGAGTATCACTAGGATATCCATTTTTTAAAAATTTTTCCAAAATTTGTTCACTGCAAATGATCAAGGCCCTATGAGTTAAGGTCTTGATGAGATTGATTTTACGCTTTCTGGGACAAAATGAGTCCCAACGCGTATACAAACCACAAAACGTTGGTTTGCGAAACACCGAAGTAAGAAATTGAGAAGGAGTCCGATGCACAAGGACATCAAGAAAAGAGAGACAAGAATTAGACTCCTTTTCGATGGTAAATTTCAAAGATGGATGAAGTTGATTCATAACTGTGAGAAAGGAATCAGCTTCCACTTCACTATTAAAAAGACAAAATGTATCGTCCACATACCGACGGTACATAGACGGTGCATTGTCATAAGTGAGGAGGGACGACTCATAAAAGCCCACAAAAATGTTGGCCAAAGCGGGACCCAAAGGGGAGCTGATAGCAACCCCATCAATCTGTCTGTACATAAAATTGTTAAAGCTAAACTCCACAGACATGGTAGCGATTTGCATAAGCTCAGCAAACACATTTTCTGGGATATCCGGAGGTGACAAAATATTTCGATATAACATGTTACAACAAATATCAATAGTTTCCATTACTGGAACACAAGTAAACAGAAAACATCCGACAAAGGAACACATAAGTTTATTTTTTTATTGTTAGATATTCGTATACAAAGGTGTCCCACTCCTTCGTTTTTGAGTTATTAAGGACAAATAAAGGATACTGTAGATGGCGCTGTGTAATATATCGTTTTTATATTGTGTTTAGTGTCACTACAAATGTATACACACGCTTCCGGTGTCTGTTTTTAAATTTTAAATTAGGCCAGAGATTCAGTAGCGAATTAGCGAGGAGTAAAGGTAGAGTCTTTTTTTTAGGCCTCAAGTATTCTGCTATGGTACCAAATTGCACTATGGCTACACATGTTGTGAATGCACAGATACTGTTCTTTATACTTCATAAATATATACATATATCAGTTGACATTGAAGTCAACACCCAGAGGCGACAGTCAGTTCCCGACTAAACTCAATCGATATGGATTGACGATTGCATTTAGTATGAAACAGACTGCCGACTCTGTGTCTTAACTTCAATATCCAGTTTTATATTAACATACGCTTTATCCTGATAGCGAACACTTCAGGTAAAACCTGGCCTGTTGTACCCTACTTGGATCTCATGCATATATATTTGTCGGATACAGATTTAGTATTTACTTTATTACTTTTATGCCATTTCTACTCTCCTGATATTCATTCTAAATATGATTATTTTCACAAAAGCCAATGTTATGATTAATAATATTTTATGTATAACTTCAGCAAATAATCCATTTATACAATTAAAATAGGACTTTAGATTGTTACTTGTTTGTTCAATTGGCGTAAAATGCACTTTAATATATCTGCTTTTACGCCCTATTAAACACCAAGGAAGGGAATCATTAGTGCATCTATAAAACTCACAATGAAAATGTTATATGTTAATATAATGTGCTGAAATTCAATTTTCATTCAGACCCTGCTTTTGAAAAAAGCATTAAAATACCTGATTGGTATATTGCGTATCAAAAAGGCATTAACTTTCCTAAGAGGTTTTGCATTTGAATATCTTTACATTAAATTCATTTTCTCGGTATTCTATTATTAATGAAGAAGTATAAATTTAAAATAACGTGATATATAAACAACGTTTCAATGCGTTTAACTGACAATATTATGCCTAAAAACATGAACATAAATTTTAAACATCGTTGTAGGCATTTAAAAATATATATATCCGCCTAACGGCACCAAATGTTAATTATCACAACAGGCAAGATTTATGTCCCACTTAATTGTTTAAGGTTAAATTGTTTGCACGTGATTATGAGTGATTAATTTAGCAGAACTTATTTCTTTTCTTCTTTCAAGTGTAAAAGTTTAAAAGCGAAAATATCCGCCATCAGATAAAGATTATTGCACACTCAATGAACTTGAATATTTTAAATGACTGTAAGGTCTAATTTTCATACGAGGCATAAATTTAAACACATATAATTCATGGAACAATCATTAGCACATTCTGTCTACCCAAGATGTCGGGACACATGTCCTGATTTACATTTGTTAGAGGAGAAATGGAACAATGAGTGTATGTATTGTCGTGAGCTCCTAAATACTCACGTTACTGACTTGATAGAGCATATCGTTTAATCTGTATTCTGACGATTTTCTTTCTCCACAAACTTTTTTGTCTGTAACGTCGAAAGCATATCGCTACGCTATTGCTATTTCCCTGATAAATATTCAGTTCAGATCCATTAGCCTATTCCACCAGTTCCGATCTCTTGTCTCAGAACACGCCATGTTACAGGTAGGACCGTTGCCTTCATTACATCCTTGTTCTAAACGTAAGGATAAAGTTTTATTCAGACAGTATTTTGTGCCAAGATCTAAATTGTGAAACATTCTCCCTTGCGACCTCTCTCTTGAACAGTGCAATTTTAATCACTTCATGTCAAGAATCAATCATTATCTATCTATCTATCTATCTATCTATCTATCTATCTATCTATCTATCTATCTACCCCAGTCTATTTATAACTATCTCAGTCTGTATCTATCTATCTATCTATCTATCTATCTATCTATCTATCTATCTATATATATATATATATATATATATATATATATATATACATATAATCACTTCAAGTCAAGAATCAATCATTATCTATCTATCTATCTATCTATCTATATATATATATATATATATCTATCCCAGTCTATTTATAACTATCTCAGTCTGTTCATATCTATCTATCTATCTATCTATCTATCTATCTATCTATCTATATATATATATATATATATATATATATATATATATATATATATATCACATGTGTGCTCTCTGGCTGCAGAAAGCACCTCTTAAGCTGCTCTGGTAGACGGGTTTGCTTGTAAACGAGTAGTTGCTTGCTATTCCCTTATATATATATATTCAGTAATATATTAGTGTAAACTTAGGTGTTAGCAAAATACTGTGCTATAGATGACCATTTAATTCAACGTACTGCTAGACGATGCCCAAAACATTCATGATATGTACAGTTGCGTTTCGAAATGATACTTCTATGACATTTTCACGTCATTCGAATAAGCTCGGATCAAGTTTAAATTCAGCTTTTAATTCTAAACGTCTGGCAGTTGTTATGCAACATGATACCTGGTAGATTGGAAAATGGAACGAATTTATGTTTTCAGAGGAATCTATTCTGTAACAGTTCATTATTCGAAAAATAAACGTTCGAATATAAGTGATAAGCTTAACAGTATAGTTTAAGTTATGAGGAAAACACTAAGCCAGATGTCCAAATTTGGAACGAGTGATCTCATTATCTTGCCTCTAGAAACATCTATGAATTATGTTATGCATGTGGAAGTACTGAAGAAAAATTGGAACTGCATATGCAAATATATTAGGGCACAATAATTATACTTATACTGCATTCCACTGGTCAAAAATCAATCTGGATTTTTAGATAAGATCAATATGAAAACACCAGATTGCTCAGTTTGAAAATAATTGAAAATACATGGAAAATCAAGTTTCAAGTAGCGAAGCATACATGATATCTGGATGGAAAAAATCTCTGTTTACTACAATGACAAACTGATTCTCAATATATCCGGCGAACATCTATGTATTGAAAAGTAAAAGAGATAATACATATACCAAACGCTGGACTATTTGTCTCGAAATGAATAGAGATTATCATCAGGTAAATGGGTATGGATAAAAATGAGTCAGTGTCACCTGAATTACTTATTACTGTTTTGTTTTTAACGTTCAGTTAGTAAAATTACAAGGTGGACTTAAACATTTGTTAAGGACTGAAATATAAAAAAAGGACTGAAATTGTTTAAAATTGAGCTGTTGTCAGAAAGGAGTAGAGTTAGTCTGCGTGTTAGATCTCATTTAAATATTCATGGAGACTACCGGACACTATTCGGAACATACACGTCAACAACACTAATATAATATCATCATCTACAGGCAAAAAAAGGCTAAAAATAATGGAAGCCTTATTAATAAAAACAACCAAACAAACACTTAATAATATTAACTTTGAACATGGACATAGTATTTTGACCGTGTTTTCAAACAAAACAATGAAAACAATTTATAAAACATACATAAAACTATTTCTAAGGTTAGCAGTTAAAATATAATCTTTGAAAATGGCTAAATTTATAGCCGAAAGCGCTCAGATAAAAAGAACATTTGGACAGTTTTTATATAATTTATCACCCGAAAAGAAAAACAATGAAGGATAGATAGATAGATCGGTAGATAGATAGATAGTAGGTGAGCGAGGAATAAAGAGAATGGTAGAATATAAATCATTTCTTGCAGATATATGTCGACAGGTGTATATGCAAACTTATCCGCGTTTATACGCAAATACACATGTATATATTTTCTAGCTTATTCTTTTAGCGCCATCTACTTTAAAAAACGAGTTTCTTCATTAGGATGAATTGCTAAATTAACTAAGGTAGCATAAGTTCTACGTTACAACATTTTCTAACTCACTGTTCTCTACCAAATTCATTAATGCAGGGCAAATTATTATTGTGGATCGAATATTGACAGTGGACAATAACCAACCAAGTAAACAAATAAAATAAAAATAATCATTCTCTTGCTGTTGTTGTTGACAAACTGTCTTTATTCCCGAACACAATCAGAGAAGCATCAATCCAACAGGCCATAAATCTAGACGACGTAGAGATGGAAGATATAGGCGCAAATATTTGGGAATGGAAATGATTGATAAGGCTGGAACTATAAAGCCTGGGTGTGCCGCAAGCGATTGTGTCTTTATGATTGGTGAAAACAAACGCCTTTCCTTTCAATCCAGCCAAGTTCCCATAAAGAAAGCAAATGTTTGTGGCCACGTTTTTAGAGCCTTAATCAGATGGACACAACTGACGATCATAGGCAGAGAAATCTTGTGACTCGCAGGTCCAATGAGCTGTCAGGTTTTAATTCTCTATGGTTAATGCACAACAATATATTCTTTTTATATTGGTCTCTAACTGGCAGCGTCCAATCTTGCAACTTGCCCTTACTGGATTCTTTTATTTCCACGTGATGTTATTTTTTTTGTGTTTGTGTTATATGATTGAAATCTCTAGTAGTGGGTGTTCATAAAAAAACATTCTTAGTGGATTTATAGATAACAGTAGTACATTTAAAATATTCTATTAAAGTTATCTACTAAAAGAGTTAAAGACAGATTATCGATCGCATTCAGGAGGGACTTTCGAAAATAGAAAATGCAACCAAAAAAAAAAGAAATACGAAATGTATTGTTTTCTTCTTCTTCTTCTTCTTATTATTATTATTATTATTATTATTATTATTATTATCTTTGATTTCTGGCGTTTACATTTCTTTCCGGGTCCCCAGGGTTCTAAGGTTAGAAATTGCATCATGCCAATTTCCACTGACAAAAAATAAAAATAAAAGTAAAAATAAAAAAATACATAGCTAAAGCCCTTCGTAAAGTGTGAGTTGTACTTGTCAGAACATTTTTTGTATCTTTTGAGGCATGGACTTCCAGGAATCCCTTCAATTTGTCAGATTGTCTAATCTGAAGTTTTTCTAACCAATCCTACGGCTCTAACTACAACAGGGATTGTTAATGTTCCTATGTGCCACATTTTTGAGATTTCTATTTCAATGTCCTTGTATCTTGACAGCTTTTTGAATATATTCAAAGATACATTGCAGTCAGCAGGGACTGCCATATCAATAACGAGGCACTTTTTTTGTTTGTGGTCTTTAATAACAATGACACACATTTTACATAGATTATGTTCTTCATAATGTGTGAACTGATATGTGAGTAGATATTTTTTAGTATTTAAATCATGCGCTAACAGGGATCCATTCAGTGAGTCTATCGGGATAATTTCGAATTAATCTGAGGGATCCAACTACAACTGGAATCATTGTTGTCTTCATATGCCGCATGTTTAACATTTTCATTTCAAGATCCTTGTATTTTCAGATTCGCTTGATAGTTTTATGAGTTTCAACTAGAAACCTCAAGAGACAGCATGCAAACTGATCGTCAGATTTAGATTTTTGATAGAATTTGTTAAATTACATAGATAAAGCCCTTCGTAAGGTGTGGGCTGTACTTGTCAGAAAAAAGTTTTGTATCTCCTTGAGGCATGGACTTCCAGGAATCCCTTCAATTAGTCTACTGCAATCTTTTCCAACCAGTCCTAGGGCTCCAACTACAACAGTGATTGTTGATGTTCCCATATGCCACATTTTCGAGATTTCTGTTTCAAGGTCCTTGTATTTTGACAACTTTTTGAATATCTTCAAAGATACATTGCAGTCAGCAGGGACTGCCATTTCAATAAGGAGGCACCGTTTTTGTTTGTGGTCTTTAATAACAATATCTGGCCGGTTGGCCTTGATTGTTCTGTCAGTGTGTATTGTGTAATCCCATAGAATTGTAACAGGTCCTATTTCCGTAACCGGGTCTGGGTGGTGTTCATACCAGTTTCTTTCAGTTTCCTTCCCGTAGAAATCGCAGATTTTCCAGTGCAGATATTAACCCACTCTGTCATGTCGGGTTTTATATTCAGTGGGTGCCAGCACCGTTCAACCTGATACAAGATGATCAATTGTTTCTGGATATTTATCACAGAATCTGCATTTTGGGCTGACACAATATTTTAGTATATGTGCTTGATAATTCCTAGTTAGCAAGCATTGGTCCTGCGCAGCAAGAATAAAACCTTCAGTTTCCGATTTCAACCCTGCACTACGTAGCCACTGATGGGTACGGGTTTTGTCTACGTCAGCTTGTTTGGTACGGACAGGGTATTGGCCATGAAGCGATTTATCTTGCCATCGCTTCTGTATCTGGTCGGTTGCATTCGTCTTTGCTGTCTTTTTTAAGTATTTTGCAGTTTCAGCCGGTGTATTGTGCTGTAGTTGCATATCTACGCCCATTTGAAACTCCATTTTGAATTTGTTGGTTTCTTTCATTACGGAGTAAAGACGCTTACTACTTTCATGTTCCTTGACGCATACCATCATCCAGTCTTCTGTAGTTTCCAAATATCTTTGGAGGCCAATTGTTGTAGTTTTGTAGGACAGTTCTAGTTGAACTAATCCTCTGCCTCCTTCGGATCTGGGTACATACAGACGATCGACATCAGCTTTGGGATGGTGCATGCGATAGCAAGTGAGGAGCTTTCTCGTTTTGGCGTCCATTCGCTTAATTTCAGCTATTTTCCAGTTAAGGACATTAAAGCTATATTGCACCACAGGGACAGCCAATGTGTTTATGGCTGATATCCTGTTTTTTGAGTTTATCTCAGCATTTAGTACCAGACGTACACGACTGTAGTACTCTTTTCTTATTTTTTCCTTCATTTGGGGGTGTTGTATGCCATTTCCTTCGCTAATTCCTAGGTACTTATACGCTTCACCATGCTCCAGTTCCCTAATCTTTGTGACAAATTATAAACCTATTAAGGGTGTTTCTGTAATTCTACCTTTCTTGAAAGTTGCTTTTGCACATTTATCTAATCCGAAGTCCATACCTATGTCGTCACTGAAATATTTTACAATATTGAGGAGGCCTTTCAGCTCATTGTCGTCTTTGGCAAAGAGTTTGAGATTATCCATGTAGAGTAGGTGATTGAATATTCCTTATTTATTTTGTAACAATAGCTACTGTTGTTCAGTTCATGTGTAAGAGGGATTAAGGATAAACAAAACTGAAGGGGTGACAGAGAGTTTCCTTGAAAGATTCCACGTCGGATATTCAGACGGTTGGATATGGCAGTGCCCCCGCTGTGACTAAGGTATAGTTTGGTGTTCCACATTCCCATGCTGGGCTTAAGGAAATTTAATACCACAGGGGAGACTTTGTACATTTCCAAAGTCTTAAGGATCCAAGAATGTGGAACACTATCAAAGGTTTTATGATAATCAATCCACGCTGCACTTAGATTCCTGCGTCGTCTCCTACAATTTTCCAGGATCATTTTATTTATCCTTATTATCTTTATTATTATATTAGTCTCTTCTAAAAAAGATTTGTTAAAATACCTGTTTGATTTCGATACTGCAATTAGTGTCGGTTCTTCATAAATTTGATCAATTTATTATTTTACATTGTTGTTATAGATCTTCTTTTCTTTTTTCAATTCGTAAAATAGACAGTTGATTTTTTTTATCAATTAGTAAATATTTTCTGTTAATCCAGCAAGATTTAAATTGGTTAATTGTGTTATAATGTTTTTGTCACTGTTTGTATCGGAATATCCAGAAATTTTCCTTGTCTATTCTTCTGGGAATTTCCATTTTGGGATCACGTGTTCATAATACTTACCACCAGATTGAAAAGCCGCATTCTTTTTATACAGTTTCCAAGGAATCGTTCTTCTTAACTCCATTTCCATTCTGCATTTGGGCCATATTCTTTGCATTCTGATACAATTTGACTGAAAGTATCATTTCTATCATTAAACAGTGGCCTTTCAACGTGAAGTGTTTGCCTTTTCCTGAACTACCATTAAAATTTCTCTGATCTCCTTCGGAATATTTTATTTTGATCGATAGAACCTACAACGTTTTGTATCGTCTTGTTCTTTCGAAAACTTTGAATAAACTTTCTAATCCATGAATTTGTTTTTCCTTTGGAATAAATTCAATTTTGTTTTTTAGAGTTATATTTCCGCTTAATTCTTTTCCATATTTTATTCAAATAATCGTTCCTCGATAATATTTTCTAATATGGCGAAAGCTACATGTTTCAATTTGACAACATTACCTCAACTAAGATTTGGTTTTCCAACCTTTTCTCTCTGTCAAATAAATTTTGTTTATTGTCTACTTGAGGTTTCATAGTTTCTACAAATGGTGATCATTTTCCTTGTTTTTAACTTATGTTTTATAGATTATCTTGAGTCCAATCTGACAACGGACTTTTAATATAGTTGATTTTAGAAAACAGTGCCTTTGGACATTCATAG
This sequence comes from Acanthosepion pharaonis, assembly GCA_903632075.3. Taxonomy (NCBI): domain Eukaryota; kingdom Metazoa; phylum Mollusca; class Cephalopoda; order Sepiida; family Sepiidae; genus Acanthosepion; species Acanthosepion pharaonis. The sequence goes on from CAHIKZ030001042.1 coordinate 384,822, forward strand.
GATTTTGATATTTTCTTTAATCTGTTGAGATATATGTTTAATATTTTTTTTCATTTCTTCATTCTGGATTTTGTATATCTAAGTCGTTTTATACCTATTCTAACTTATTCTTCACTGATTTTATTTTCATCAGGTAATTTTCTGGAAATTAAAATGGTTTCTCTGAGTCTTTTTATAGTTGGGAGATATTTGATTTCAAATTCCTTAACCATAACATTTTCATAAATTTAAAGAAATCTGTATTTAAACATTCGGATTAAACGACGTTAAAAATTATGGGTTATATAGTATTTTGCTTAAAGAATAATTTTACGGGTCATAACTAAAAAAAACGAAAATTGTTGATATAACAATTTTATTCTCAGGTGACGAATTCAATACATACTGAGTGTATCAACTTTTATATTTTAATCATTTCCCATGCCCTTTCCTATTTACCATGTTTCCATTCCAACATCTTCCTTAAAAATTTTACTCTTAGAACCACATGTCAATTTCTCTAATGTCCATTTCATACAACTTTAAGTTTTCTTTATATAAAAGATTATTTATCATATTTTTTTTCTTTGCGTAAAGAATATCCACTTTTCATCTTTAAGATCGTAAAGGTATCTTAGACGAATAAAATAAAAGACTGGTGTCCTCTTCTGAAAAATTCCTCTTTTTATTTCAACCTGTTGTCAATGTTGTTTTCCAATTTCTCATTGATTTTTTCAACATTCTTGGATACTTCTCTGCTTTCAACATAGACAGATATTCAATAAGCCATGAATGGTGAGTCAGGTCAAGATTTTTTAAACAATATCTCTTTCATTTATTAAAACTTGTCAGAATTTTTCACAATTTGTTAGTAAACTTTTTCAATGAAAAGACTATACTAAATTTTGTCCCTGGATATTTATTTTGCATATTCAGTTCTATGATATATATATATATATTTCCAAGTGTTGGTAAACATCTTCAGCCAACGATATTAGTAAACATGTCCACATTAGTGGCAACGACATGTTATTGGCCTGAAGTTTGAAAGAAATGTTATTATTTGCTCTCGTCTTAGGATTATTTTTATTTATTTTTATTTTCCTGATTTTTTGGTCGTTTACAGTTTTGAAAAATTTTATTTTTTAGTCATTCCTTTTGATTTTTGTTTTACCTGCATATGTCTCCCCAAATTAACACATTTTCTTCTGTATTTGGCCTGATGTCATTCTTGTTTGTTTCCAATTATTAAAACGTTTATTTGGATTCAATTTCAAACATCCTATTCTGAAAATAGTTTTATCGCTTTTTTAAAAAAAAACAATTGCCTTGAATGATCAGTTTCAGTTCTTATAATACTGTTATGGTCCGGTTCCTAAACATCCACGGTGATGGTTTAAAATTAGAACCAATTAAGAAGAACTTGAATACGGATATGGAATAACACAGATATAAAATAAACAGGAATATATACATGTATAGAAAATGTTATTACGAACAATCAGGTTTAGTAATAATCGTCTGAACACGACTTGTTTCGGAATGCTTCTGATTCAGAATATCTGACTGATTTTCGCTTTATTAACTGACTGACAGACTTCTGAGTGTTTGATCAGACATTCAGAACGGTTTATTTAGTTTCCAAAGCCCCCACGAGGGCATCCGCAAACACAAGGCCGGTTTAATCAATGTTTTCTTCGAGCCCGTGGGCTCGTTAAAAAATATGCCCTTTGAACCCATTATAAACGGAAAGAAGAACCTGAATTAACTTCGCCCTTCGGCGTAGCCTCGTTCGGGTTCCTCTAATGTCCGAAGGCCAAGAAATTCAATTGGTCAGCCAGTCAGTCGGTCAACATGTGTTTTGGACTGAACTCCCTGCTTCCTCTTGAGGCAAACCGCTGTCCATCTGGAATAGTACATTATGCTATTATGGGTAAGGTCCTATAACAAATACCTATCACAAATTCTTAATCATCTTATATTTTTTAATGAAGAACAACTGAAATTAATGCATGTTAGGTTGCCACAAATCCACCTTTTGTGGCCTCATATTTTAACATCCTTTTCTTGAATCGACTTATGTTTTAATTTTCAGGATCGCTCCTCGGATAGCAAATCTATTACAATTTTATTAAGCTATTTGTTGTTTTTTATTAAGACCTCGTTTTTCTTTTTTTTGTATAAGCTCATTTTCTGTTAGGCTTTTGTTCTTTAATTAATATTCAATTGTTCTTCTTTTTATTAATCCTTTTGTACTTTTGAAAATTTATTGTTCTTTTTATTAAGCTCTTTCAACTTTTATTGTATTTAATAGTTCTTTTTTTATTATTATTTCCTTATTTTTTTTTAACAGGCACATGATGATCATCAGGTCTTTCTAGTGATCCATGTGGCACCTAGCTAAGGTTGAGACAACTTCACCATTTGCACTAGTTATATTGAATTATTAAAAAAAAAAAATTTGACATAAAGTCATTAATGAATCGTGGTTTAAAATTATCCACCAAACAGTTTTTTTTTTATTTTATTATTTTAGACATCATCTCTAGAAATTATTATCATTAGCCTAAAGAATCATTCTGCCTATGAGTATTTTATCCCACCGGTGGGCAACCTGGGTTCTGTTTTATTATTTGTCTAATGTAATATTTTCTTAGTATTTGTACCTGGCGATGTTCCTAGTATGGCTATTGTATTTGATGTAGTATGGGAAACTTAGTAAAATTATCCATTCCTTTTCTAACGAGGCCCAGAGGTCCGATTACTATTGATACAGTATCAGTCTTCATTTCCCACATCCTATTAATCTCGACATACAGGTCCTTGTATTTGGAAAATTTTCGATAATTTTCATGGAGTGTTTCTTTTAGATGGTACTTCTATGTCAATAAGCATAAAATTTCTAAATTTCTTGTCTTTTATGATAATAGGTCTGTTGGCTTTTATTTCCTTGTCAGTTTGAATTGGCATGTCCCAGAGGATAGTTACAACATTATTTTGGGTAACTGTTTCTGGTTGTTGCTCATACCATCCATCTCTCAGTGGTTTTGATTTTTTGCTTCTTGCGTATTTTCCAGTTGAAAATATTTATTTACATTTTGATGCCTTGAGTATATTCATTTTTGCCAGTGTTGTGGATTCCGTGAATGGAATATTGTCGACAAATAAATAAACAACGGCAATAATTGAGAAAGGAAAATAATTATGTTGTTGAATATTTTCGCAGTGGATCTGTTTGTAGGCTTTTGTACTAAATCGGTTCGACTTACAAATCGTTAGGAACTTGATATAATAGGTTACGCAGAGTAATCTTGTTGTTTCATTGACTACTTTCGTATTGTTTTAACGTCTTGTCGTCCGACATCGAAGACAGACTTGAAGTGAAGATTAGTAGTCCAGAAATACGGGTTATAAAAAGTATATGCACTAGTCTCTGTAAGTAAAACAGTAATATATATATCTCACGTTCTCTCTTTTTCTTTCTGTTGATAGATTTTCTCTCTCCTCTCTCTCTCTCTTTGTTGACGAATATAACTTCTTTGTAACTCTGGGATGCACCCTGCGTTGTCTCTGTTTCTCAACCTATCTGGTTTTAACAACACCAGGTATTCCTCTGTCTGTATTGTTATACTTTGGACGAGTCCATCTTATTTAAAAGGGGGATTAGAAAACAGCCAGTTCTAAACATCCTGAGATAATATGGTCGATACAACCCATCATATTTTCCGAAGATCCTGCATTTTGGATTGGTTATTTTTTTTTTGGTCATGGCGTCCACTCTTTTAATGTCATTCAACTTCCATTTAATATATTGAAGTTGTATGTTACTATGGGTATAGCTAAGATTTTGATACACTTCATTTTATTGGCCCCATTATGTTCGCTTTCTAGTATCAAACGCACTCTCCTATAATATTTTTTCGGATCTTTTTCTTTAATTGAATGTTATATTCCGTCTCCATTAATTCCTCAGTATTTGTATTTATACCATCTTGGTCTAGTTGTTGATATCAAATATGTAAATATTTAGTTTTCATTAGTTTACTGCCTTTGAAGATGGCTTTTGTCACATTTGTCTATTCCGAAATCCATTCCAATGTCTTCGCTGGAGGTTTTGACAATGGTGAGTGGTTTTTTTTGCTGGTTGTCATCCTTGACAAACGTTTTAAGATCATTAATATAGAATAGGTAATTCATTTTGCCATTATGTAAATCCGTAAGTACTGATGTTCAGTAGGAAGCTGAGTGGCACTAATACAAGGCAGAAAATAAGTGATGACAATGAATCTCTTTGGAGGAACTTGTACATTATTGGAAGGCAGCTGATGGCCTTATATTACTTCAGGTTCTGCGACTTTTCTGCTTTTGTGATTTGGTATGTTACTCCCCGGGTGAGCGATTTGAGACATTTTTTTCTGGGTTTATTGGTGGCTGTAAGATAGATTTTTATCCAAACATTAGCTATTCGTTTTATTCTTGGTGATTTTAAGATTTTCTTTTGCCGATGGCAGCGGTTGATTTAGTAATATTCATCTCGCCATTTTTTGGCAATCTATATATTTGTATCGTTCCTGTTGTTGCTTGATCCATGTAGCACTTTCATGGTGCATTTTACAGTTCTTCACCATCCTACACCAGAACTCCTCGACTTCCCGGAGATTAAGTGAATGAATTAACTTTATTTTACATTTTCCCTGTTCTTAATATACCTTCTTAGCATCTTTTTTATAGATCTTATTCTGCCAGAAGAATGTGTTTCTTTTTTCGTAACGCCGAATTCAGTGTGTCGCCGCCTGAAGTTGTCGTTTCAGTTCCTCTTTAATTTTGGTAGGTCAGTTTTATTCTTAATGTCAAGGCTTCGTTTAAATTGACTCTTCTTTTGCTTGTCTACTTCACTAAGATGTGTTTTTTTTGTCTTCTTAGTTTATTAATTTCTCTTTTTCTATTTTTTCTTTCCAGACTACGAGTTGTCTTTGTCGTTTAATTTCTCATTTTAATTTTTCACCTATTGTTTCTGCGATGATTGCCGAGACAGCGTATAGAAAATTAATTTCTGTTAGGTTCATCAGTCTTTCCATTTCCTCCTTTATTTTTCCAATTGTTTGTTTAGTGAGGTTAACGATTTCTTTCACTAGACTGTTCTTTCTTACTTTTGGAATTGGTGGCTTTTCCTCGAAAGACATTTCCTTTATATTACCCCATTAATATGTTATTTTCTTATCATCTCAATTTCTTTCTCATTATCCTCCTCTATTTGCTTCTGTATTATTATTATTATTTTTATTTTTATTATTATTTTTATTATTATTCCTATTATTATTATTATTATTATTGCCAAGTCCGCTTCGTGGTTTATGATTAAAAGGGCACTGTAGTAGAAGTATCTATGCATATTATGGACGTTTCGTTCAGATGGAGAGGGATTTGCGGTTGATATGTTCGGTTCCGCACGAATTAATAATTTGTAGATGCTGATGTGACAGGGAAATTTACTCGCATGATTCTCGGTACACTTCTTTATCAAACACGATTCCCCTATCACAACATGGATAGTCGTGGTTTTAATTTTCAATATATTGTTACTTCTGTTTGCAGATCCTTATAATTTGAGAATTTCGACAAGCTTGGAAGTCCTTATACATTGACAGATGTTGAAATTGCTATTATCATTATTATTATTATTATTATTATTATTGTTGTTGTTGTTGTTACATGACATATCGCTGTAATCGGCTTGATGATCTTACCAGTTTCTAGCGCTCTCCTTCATGTAAAAGCTGCATATATTCCTGATATTCTCCCATTCTATCATGCCGAGTATTATATTCAGTAGATGCCATCCACGTGCGACCTGTTACAAGATGGTCTATTGTTTCTGAATATTTATCATAAAGTTTGCATTTCAGGTTCAAGAAATTTTTCATTATGTGTGCTTTTGATTTGTAGTTGAAAACATTGGTGCTATGTAGCAAGAATAATACCTTTAGTTTCATCTTTTAATCTTTCATTACGTAACCACTAATGTGTACAGAGTACGTCTGCATCAACTTGATTGGTGCGAACAGAGTTTTCACCATGAAGTGTCTTATCATGCCATCGTTTCTGCATTTGGTACATTTATTTTTGCATTACTTGCTAGTTTTTTTGCATCTTCAGTATGTATACTATTATTGTTATTATTATTATTATTGTTATTATTATTGATGTTGTTGTTGTTGTTTTTTTGTCATCAACCTTTTTTTCAAAATTCCGATAAAGGCACTTACCTTATGTCACATGTCTTTGTTCCCATTTATATCACATGACTTTGTTCACATATCTATCTATCTCTATACGTACATACGTACAATTTTCCCTCTGGTTAAGGCAGTGGAGAACTTTCAGAGGGAAAATTAGCAGGAGATAACTGATAACTGACATCCATCAAACATGGCACGTGGAACTAGAACAATCTACCCCAGTGATCGAAATAAAGGGTTCAGTTCGAAATTCCAACCACCTGAAGAAGGCCGGAGCGTACAACGGCCGAAACGTTGTGACAAATATGGCGACAAAGATGAGGACAATAGTCCGACTAATGTAAATACTGAACGAGTAATCTGTGTTAAAGTGGCCTACACTATGTATCTGTATTATATATATATATATATATATATATATATATATATATATATATATATATATATATATATATATATATGCGTGTGTATATATGAGTAAGTTTGTGTTTTGCTAGTGTGAAAGAGAGATCATCGAAACATTAAATCAGGGATAAAATATAAATAAAAACAACTTACAGCTTTTTTCAGGTTTCGAAAATGATAAGAACAGGTTTCATGCTTCAGGTTTTCAGCACAGATTAAAGATGTCTACAGATCAAATTCATCTCATTATCAAGCAGAAAATATTTAGGTCGAGGCTAATTACAATTCTGTTTTATTTATATCTTTAGCTAATTACACATAATGAATAATACAGTTTGCTTGTAACACATCAATACACACTGAGTGAAAGTGCCATTTTACGAATGTTTTGTACTGCAAGCAAATATGATGATTGTCTCAGAAATAAATCAGCGGTAATTGGATTCTTGTATTAATGATTGTCGTATTGATTAATATAATTAATTTTCTTTTATGCATAAACATCAATAGACACATATTTCTGTTATCTTCATTTTCCAGGTGTATGACATTTGGAATAATAATTATGTTTTATCAAATGTCTATGATAATACAAAAACAGGAAACTAGGATCATCATTTCTTAAAAATATTCCTGAGATATAGATACTCATATAAATGCTAATCACGTTCGGACAATCCTAAAATCACAGCTCATAAGACCCTATTCTCATATCACTGATTAAACATGGTTTCAAGTTAATGTAACTTGATGCCTCATGTATGACACTACTTTTTCAGAACTCGTAATACTGCTCCTGTTCTACCACAAACGAAGAAATGTAACAAATGACAGAAATCGCATCACTTGCAGACGTTTAACAGTAGCAATAATTATAATGAAGTGAACATAATGCCATACGGAAGATGTCGTTGTGCACTTGCATTAATTAGCATGAATAAAAATAAGAAGTTATGAACTAATATTAGTAAAACCAATAACGCTTCGAACTGATAAACCTCTCTTGTATAAAAAGAAAACTTCTTTACGGAAAATACAATTTTTTGTAAATTTCACGCCAACCATCGCATTGCATGTCGAATGTTACCTTGATAATTAACAGCTACACTGATCAAAATGACACTAGCCGTTGTTTTAACGTTTCTAAACATATGCCATGATTATAAGCGTTAATTTGCAAATGACAATCATTTGATTTTAATCAACATAAAAGAACAAAAAGATATAATTATTGATAGTTAAATCGGGCAATATATTAAAATATAGCATACTGTGATGAGCATCTGAATAAAATTTCCTATTCATATTTCATAGGCTCGCTCAGATAACACTTCACTACAATGATTTATTATAAAATATTTAATACATTTAGGTCCATTTAAAAAAATATCGATTTTTATTACCATACGAACTTCATTATATATATATATATATATATATATATATATATATATATATATATTTCATTGAATACGACAGACAAAATGTTTTTATTCAGTTTTTATAAAATTTCTCATGCAATCTGATATTTTCTTTTCAGATGATAAATTATATAAACACTGTCCGAATGTTCTTTTTCCCCATCGGATATACATTTACCCATTTTCAAGGATTAAATATTTTAACTGTTAAATAAGAAATAGTTTGTTGCATGTATGTATTTATATAATGATTGCATTTTTAAAAACACGGTCAAGATATTGTGTCCATGTTCATAATTGATATTATTTTTTTCTTAATAAGGCTTCCATTATTTTTAGCCTTTTTATGTATGTACATGATGCTATTATATCTGTGTTGTTAACAAGTATGTTACGAATAGGGCTCGGTAGAACTCCATGGGTATTTAAATGAGATGTAATTCAGCTATGATCAGAAAGATGTAAAGTGTGTTTTAATGTCAAACATGTTGTAGTGTTGCCTATATAATATTGTACGAATTTTGATTGATCGAGAAGACAATTCTTAATGAGCATTTAAATTCGGAAATAATATTTGCTCTATTTAATTTATTTCTAAGTGGTTAATTATTATTTTTAACTTTAAGTGTAGAGGTTTTAAATGTTTTGTAATAAATAATTCATCTAAATTTTCCTATTGTCCACTGTTTTTTTCCCATTTAAATCGCTTGTAAAAATAGACCATTTGGACAGGTCTTATATGTGCTGAACCAAAAAAACTGGAAGCTTTTACCAATCCAATAAATCCAAGAGTGATGGAAGAAAAATATTTTATTCATAGTAATTGAAATCTTAAAACATACCATTTGATTAACAATGATGGAATTTTCATTTTTTAAAAATTACGTCCTGTAGAGGGCCTCCTCCTGTACGAATGCATTCTTGAAATCTGCTGTTGAGATTCCTCATTGACTGCTGCAACATCTCAGTTGGGATACTGTAAATTTCATCTTGAATTAGAAATTGCGAAATGTTTACTTGCTCAAGATCAATGTCTCGCAGTGTTGCCACTTGCTCATGCAATAAGCCCTTCAAAAATTCCCATTTTTTGGGTCACCCAGTATAAGTTATAATCTGAAAAGTAAAAAATATTAGATCGCATGATAAATTGTATAAAATACTAAGTAAAAGCAACCTGTCTGTCGTATTGAAAGAAATATGCATGAAAGAAAAAAACACACACACGCACGAACAACACATACACACACACACACAAATAATATATATATATATATATATATATATATATATATATATATAGAGAGAGAGAGAGAGAGAGAGAGAGAGGGAGAGAGAGATGTATTTATGTGTATGTGAATGATACGCATGCAATTTGTATATAAATTAGAAACTTTGTATCCTTGTGAGCAGTAGATGTTAACCAACTTATATTGTGATTATCCATATGCGACTTTATCATCGTCATATTGTTTGTGAAAATATTTCTGAAATTAGAAAATTGCGCTGAATGAAGACGCGCGAAAAATTATGTCTGTTCGTTGAAATCTATTTGATAAATGTATGAGTATGATACAGAAACACAATTCCTAACCATTCACATGTTAACTCACCATTCAGATATTTGTGTCATCTTTTAATATTGAGCTCGTCACTGAAAATCAGGCCAAAGTTTGCAACAATACAGGAATGTAGGAATTTTGGATCATAGGAGTTTTCCTTTCTACGTATTAAACAAAACAATTTAAATGAAAGATAACATAACATAATACAGTATGCTATAATATAATGCGTATATATATATATATATATATATATTTTGAAATGAATACATATTTGTCTGACACAAAAATTAAAATAACGCTATAATTTCATGTTTACGAAACTTACACAATAATATCCTGTAACACTAAAAAGTAAATTTATTCAATAAAATCGACATTCGCTTCAGCCACGAACTCCAGAGGACTTCAGTAAATCCTGCATCTCTTCTGGATGGTCTCCTTGTTTAATGCTCCTATAATCATGGCTTCAGTTCACCTTTGGTATTGCAAGTATTTTTGTTTCTCTCGCTTATCTGTAGCACATACCTCCCACTTAATGACGTTGCAGACTGCGGAGTTAGGCGGCAAAATATAATTGTTGATGTGGTCACAGGAGTAGTCTGACAGCCATGAATTTTTGCTTCTGCTTGTGTGGCATAGTGCAGAGTTCTGTTACCAGACATAGTGACTTCCATCAGACACGTTCTTGAGAACTAGTGTAGCTCTACATCCTAAAGGTAATTTATGTAGGTATCCGTGTTCACCAACACGTTCGGGTGTTTTTGTTTTTGTTTTGTTTTTGTTATGTAAAAGATGAGAGTGAGTTATTCAGGCTAATGTAGACACATTCAACTATCTGAATAGGACTGTGCACCCTGGAGCCATGACTACTCCCACCAAGCTGCTCACTCTAGAGCATTAGAAGCTGGTTCAAGCAATGATATACATAGATGGAAATTATTAGGAAGATTTGATAGAAACCTCAACAGAATGCAGAAAGCACTGGACGGCCGTTTCGTCCTATATTTGGGACTCATCAGCAGTGCGCATCCACTACCGAGAATTGAAACCCTGACAGTTAAGTTGTCAAGCAAACATCATAGCAACTGTTCCAATGGGCCTCGGTGACGAAGAGATCGCAAATCAGACTCAATATAGCGACGCTCGCTCACATATTCCGTGGTGAGCGGGTTGGTGAGAGTAGTCGTGGTTCCAGGGCACACAGGCCTATGGTTACAGAGAACTCAGTAGAGTTCCACCATAATTTTCCTATCTTAATCGTTGTTTACAACATGTTTTAGGAGAATCCATAAAATATGTTTAATCTTATACTACCTAGAAAGCGACATAAATTCTACAGAAACAATGTGAAAATTCGCATAGCTAATGCCAGAACGCGTTGAATTAAATCGATGTAATCTGTAATCTGATCTACCATAAAACATCAGATGAATATTCTTTCCTGTTATTGTAGAGGAAGTTTTAATGTATGCTGAATCTACTTGAGCATTAACTAAAATTCTTGAGTCTAAGCTTCATGGAACCTACACTCTGAGATCTATAATTAACATTTGTTTAAGACAACATTCAACTAAATCACATTTCTAGGAACCTATTTCTGATATTTCTATAATCTTACTTGACTGCAGAATGCGCTCTGCAAGACAACGCTGCCGATCAAATCAAGAACTGCTCTGTACATCTTGCCATGGCGTAAGTCCGGTTGTTTGCCTAGCAATCACCTACAATGACAAACTATGTAGCGACACAAGATGCCAACTTAATGACATACCGACCTCGATGCTGGACCGTAATGGTCGGCGTGAAAAACCCATGTAGAAACGCAAGCGAAACAACAACGGATTCAACAAAATATATAATAAATCAATCATTTTTTCTATGTAAGAAATATTATTTGGACGTTTTATCGAGAGAGAAAATTTTAATTTGTGAGGAAATGTGAGCTTTGGTGCAGAAACATTATTGATAGAAAGTGAAATGGCTATTTCGTAACAAATACGTGTTTATCTGAAAAAATCAATTAAAGAAGCAATGCAAAGTGGATAATTTACTGGATATTACATGCTTGCCTAATTTTAATGTTAATCCCGAAAATATGAAGCACCATGATATGTATTGTGAATATCCCTATAATATTCTTTACGGCTAAATCGATATTTAATGGCCATTTCAAAATAATAAGATCTGTTTTACTCAATAAGTGAGGCTTAAAATGATTTTGCTTTTGACATAGAAAACAATGCTGTCACTATTAACTAATATTCTGTCACTATTTCAGTAGAAACCAAGATTTTCCAACGTAGCAATGTCATGTATCAGGTCATCCCATAAGTTCTGTCCGAATTTTGAGTAAAGAAAACAAGTGACCTTTTACAAGTTACATTTAATTAAAGGTTCAATCAAAATGTATTTTCCTTGATTATCTATGACTTCCTTCCATCTATTAACAAGCTTACTAATTCCATTACTGTAAAATTCTTTTGGCTTTGAGTCGAAGAACACACAAATGTCAGGTTTAACCTATTACTTTGTTACAAAAGCTGTTTCTTCGAAATGATTCTGTAAGCTACAAAACAAATGGTAGTCTGAAGGAGCAAGATCGGGAGAAAAAGGTGGATGAGGAATTTTCTCTCAAGTTCTTCGATCTTTGTGACGCTATTCTTGCTGTGTGGGGTCGCGCATTGTCCTGATGAAACATCACCTCTTTTCGATTCACTAGAGCAGGTCTTTTTTTCCTCAAAACTTGGTTCAAACGCTCTAATTGCTGACAGTATATTTGAGCATTAATTGTTGCATTAGGTGGTAAAAATTCAAAGTGTACTATTTATTAGTGATCCCACCAGATTGCAAGAAGAAACTTTTGCCCATGAAGTTCCATTCTCGGCTGCCTCTGGGGTCTTTCCCCTTTACCAAGCCACTGTCTACGACGCTTAACATTTTGATAACGGATCCATTTTTCGTCGCCAGTCACAAGTCTATCCAAAAAAGGTGAAACAAGTTGGCGAGAATGGAGAGAAGAGATTTGAGGTTGGTTTCAGACAATTCATGACGCAACCATTTTCCAAGTTTAGCAAATTTTCGAAGTTGTTGAAGATGAAGATGAAAATTTGTATGGTTTGAACTGAGAACTACAGCCAATTCCTCAACTGATAAAGCAGGATTTTCTTCAAGGCCTGCTTCAAGAAGCTCTTCATCAAACTCAACTGGACGTCCGGTTCGATCTTCATCTTCAAGGTGGAAATCTCCACCTCTGAATTTTGCAAACCATCTTCTGCAAATTCTTTCATTCACACATTCCTCTCCATAAACTGAGTGAATGTTTCTAGCCTCTTCGGCTGCTGAGTTTCCTTTCTTGAACTCATAAAGCATTATGTGCTTCAAATGATTCTTGAGTACTTCCATGTTAGCATGGGTTTAGTCAAACAAAATTTAATTTTATTGTTCTCTGAAATAAAATCTGATTAGTTTAAATGCATCTAAACCTAGAAATAATGTTCAGCTCCATTAGACATTATAAAATACTATTTAAATATCGTTCATTTTAAAAAAAATAAAATTCGGACAGAACTTATGGGATGACCTGATAATTTGAGTAGATGCATCAAATCTAATATTCAAAGACAATATTCTTTGACTCGTGCGTCTTGAAACATACATTATGATTACATGTAAGATTAAAAACTTTCCAATCGAACTCAGAATCACATTTTTCTCTTAGAACATTTGTTTCATTAAAATCACACACTTCATGTGAAAATTGATGGTAAATATTTTTTTAAAACATTTCACCCTAAGAAAGACAGGGATGCCACCAGTACACAGGATGGGAGTACAGTGAATAAAATTGAAGGTAAAGACTGGTTATAGGGAGAAATGAAGAAAGGATAAAACATGAGTGGACTTCCACGGGTGAGGAGTACGAAAAAAGAAACTGTTGTAGTAGAAATTGTGGTTGCCTTTAGCTATTTAATAAGTAAACGTGTAGGCCTTGATGTCAATATAGTAGATCGCATAAATTCATGTATTTGGAGCACCAAGGTAAAAAGGTCGTCAGATCAGTTGCCATGAAAATATTTGCAGAAAAGACACAAGTAAACCACGTCATTTCGGTAAAAATGTGACTGTTGTTTTGATACCAGGTCAGGATCGGTTAAAACACCGTTCATTCTTTAGATTTTGCCCAGAAAATCGAGGTAAATTGCAGGAGCACAAGAACAAATAAGCCAACAGTATTCAATGTACAGTCGAATGGTAGATGTCTACAAGAATTTGTGCAAGATTGACAATGACGATAAAATTTTCTGGCAGAGACCCAGCTTTCCTTGCTGTTGATGAAACCATTAAATCGATGGTGTTGCTGTGTCTTTCCAGGAGTCTTGCTTCAGCCATGCTGACTTTATACGGAATGATTTCAATATAAATGGTTAAATGGGAGTAGGTTTGTTGTGGAGACTTCAAAATTTAAAAGACATTTCCTGGCAAGTTACCGACTGATTAGATGTACTTTTAAGAGAACCAGCCAGCCTTATAAATTTGTCAGAAAACTGTCATCCTGATTATGGTACAAATTCAAGTTTTTTTTTAAGTTGAAAACTTGATATTTTAATGAAGATGATTATAACGCTCATTCGAGTAAAGATTTTGGGAAGTTATTTAACATTATGAATGATATAGCGATGACATTTTCATCATGTTGCGTTTATTTCATTCAGGTCATATAAGTACTAGTGGCGTTTCGTTGCGCAGGATTAACACATTTCATTCGCTGCATTGAAATGATTTGTCTCTGTTGCCGGCCTGAAACATACGGATTTACCTCAGTCAAGAGGCATATTTTTTTAAAGGGAAAAGTAATAGACAAACATTAGCGCCTATCGATACACATGCAAATCCAAATGTTCTTTGCTGCTTTAGAAGCTGAACAACTATAATTTATGCGAATATGAGAGCGATTTAAATAGAAAAAATTCCGGTGAAAGCATTCAATAGTTGTTTAGGAAATTAGCAAGATAAAAAAAAGATTATTTAGTAACTTGCTCCTCAATATCTACGTTTTTTTTGTCTGAACACACATACACACACACACACACACACACATATATATATATATATATATATATATATATATATATATATATATATATATATATAGATAGAGATAATTGGGTGCGGGACTTGCTTCATGAACCTGAGCGCTCTCGTCAACTTTTCTAGCTATTGTCAATGTGTATTTTTGAATGAAGCATTTCCGAGTTTGAGTGCTACATAGTAATTTCCATACTGCAAAATTATTATATAGCAGCCACATACAGAATTTAAACATCCAAGAATACATATTTGATAATGGCGAGAATTAAGCAACATAGCTCGGAGGATTTATAACTATGGAAATTTCTTATACTCTTTAAGAACTGAAAAGCGGAAAATGTTTGATTGTTGAAAAAAATCAATAAAAGATTAATTTAATATTCCTAGTCGATCGTTTTAAATGGAAGATGTATATATATATATCTTTATATATATATATAATTTTTGTATTTATACATTCATTCATAGACACAAATATTTAAGTAAATGCACTTTTTATAATAAAGAGTATTAGTAACATTTACCGGTCTGAATGTCCGAGAAATTATCATAGAAAATATTCTTCCTCCGACAAGAATCGAACCTGTATCCTATACGAAACCGTCATATAGCCTGACGTGCCTTAAGCGATTGGGCCAAAGAGGATCGTCCGGTTGGCAAGGTCGATTTTACTGTCTTTAAAATGAAGATTGTAGCTTAAGGACAGTAAAATCGACCTTGTTAACCGAACGATCCCTAGTGGCCCAATAGGTTAAGGCACGTAAGGATATATTCAGTCGGAGGACGAATATTCCTATGAAAAATTCTCGGATATTCAGGCCACTAAAAATATTATTAACGCATTTTATCATAAACAGAGCATTTACTGAAGTATTTATATCTATAAAAATAATGTATACGCAAGATAAATACCTTAAAAATAATTGTCGGACTTTGTCCATTTCATTATATATATATATATATATATATATATATATATATATATATATATATATATATATATATATATATATATATATATATATATATATATATATATATATATATATATATATATATATATATATATATATATATATATATATATATCTTCATATGAAGTCTAAGACTCATATGCACATAACAAAATTTATGGCATACGTGAAAAACAAAACCAATGTGCATAGATCTTATATTTATTAGGTTATATCTTTCAAAAACTTTATGAAATGCTCCAAATCAAAAATATAAAATAATTACCAGCGAAAGCACCAATTGGATTTCCTCATCATCCAAGAACCGGATGATATCGATTACAATTAAATTAATTAATATTCACAATATTAAATAACGTTAAGGAGCTATTGGAATGATTGGTCCAGACTTTCCTAGTATTTCTTACTTGTTCATTTCTCAAGGAGTTCACGTTGCCAATTTAAGTACAATTTGTAACCTAGTATCCCAAATGTTGAAATTTATTCTGACTACTGACAGACAATATGCACTCTTCCATAAAGTCCGTGTGTATAGGAAATATCAATTAATATCTATCTATCTATCTATCTATCTATCTATCTGGTTCTCTCTCTCTTTATATTTATATATATATATATATATATATATATATATATATATATATATATATATATATATATATATACAGGTGGCACTAATGTCATTATACAGTTTCTTAAAATAACAATTAGCCCAAAACAAGTAATTAACAGTCCAGAAATTTATCATTAAAATTGTAGTGTTTAATTCTGTATAACAAGAATAAATTTCTGTCGAAAACTATATTAACTAAATTAGCGATAATTCTCGAAATGCTTTTTTATTATAAACAGCAGAATAGTAACTTTATAGCAACCCTGTATATCTCTCTGTCTCAATGTGAACACACACTCACACACACACACACACAGACATATATATATATATATATATATATATATATATATATATATAGTGTTGGTGTTATTAAAAATGTACCCAATGTAATATACCAGAGTTATTAAGTATGTATTAACGTATGTTGGCGCAGTTATATACCATGCAGAGATTACACGTTTTAATTTAAAAATTATATTTGGCAATTAAAATAAGGCTGATTTATACACATATGTAAATAAATTAAATTAAATTGTATATACTTTTATTTAACTTAAATACCACAAAATACTGACATATATACAAGAGACATCACCAGAGGTGTTGAAACAAAATGTCTATTTTTGTAGTGATTTTATAACATATGTAAGTCTAAATTTTAAATAAATAATTATATATATATATATATATATATATATATATATATATTGACAAAAGAGAGACAGTCAGAAGTAGGATCGCCAACAAAATAATGTTCCCTCGTTAAAAACAAATTTCCTTCATTTTAATAAGAATCTCTATTCGATGACATGCACTCCACGAGTAAGAAATGTCCTCCTTCAGTACGATAATGTAAGTCTCTTCCCGAAAAATCTCTAAGAAAAATGAGTGTCTGATTAATGGCGTGCAAAACGATCGATATTTCTGAAAACATTTTTCTTAGGCTAGCAGTATAATTTATGATAAAAACAATTATCCATACGACTAATTAAAAAGAAAATGTGTATAATAAAATATGATTAGCTTTGTGCTTTTTTTTAAATTTTCAGCCACTTACTTACAAACAAACACACACATATACACGCGAGACATGGTGTAGAATTCGAATCGCCCGTCCGGCTTCATAAAATTTAATTAAAATATTTAAAATCGGATTTATGTTAGGAGGACATTTATCTATTCAGAAATTTTCTGTAATCTCTCTGTACTCACACATATGCGTATATACATACGTACGTATATATATATACGTATATGCATATATATATATATATATATATATATATATATATATATATATATATATATATATATATATATATATATATATATGCAAGCAAAAGACTGTCTCCTTGGGCTTCACGTTATTACATTCTACTTTCCCCTCACACTCCCCGTTATATTATTTTTTTCCCTCGTGCTGTGCATATTCGCACCGTTTGAAATATATATATATTTTTTCCCTCATGCCATTAATCATTTCATTTGATTGTTTTAATTATATGTAGGGTGTTTGTGTGAGTCAATATATATTGCAATAATTGTTAAATTGTTCCCAGTCGACCCTGATGAGCTTGGGAACGAAACCGTTTGGTCAGCTCTGTATGTGTTATCATCTCTTATTTTTTTACTTTTTTCATTTTTCATAATGCCTTTAGTAAATAATTTGTATCTATTCCTTGCAATATATATATATATGTTTATTGGGGATGTTGTGACCAACCATTTCTTTTATCAGTGATGAGATTGTCAGTATATAAAAGACTCGATATGAGCATTAAGAATTTTCCTCTGACATTTTATTTTGATTAGTTTCTGGAAGTCATATTTGCTACTCATTCTGTTTTCTTTTCTTCTCCGGGGTCTCTTACCGTGCAACGAAGTTAGGTAATATTAATATGTTCTTCGATTTGATACCGCTAAAATTGGCTCAATAATTGAACTACCTTCATTCAGTTTAATTCACTCTTCAGTCTTATCATTGAGATTGTAACAATTAAAATGTTTGGGTTTTTATACAGTAGTATGGAGATTTGACTCATGATGACAGAGAACTCAATGAATGTAAACCTTGATCTGTGAATTATAAATTTCTTAGGATCAAAATTTCCAGACTTTTAATGAAAATAGCTGTCACATATAGTTGGTAGTAAAGGCAATGATTTTCAAAGAATTAAATTGTGCAAAGTTGCGGAAGTAATATTTTTAGATTCAATACTGATTATGTTTTGAACAAGGAAGAGATAGCATTAATATATAGTACAATATATTTAAAAGATTTTCGCTTAATCGGAAAATCAGAGTAGTGATGTTCATTATTACTTCAAATAAACAATAAGTAACGTTCCATAATGTTTGATTCTCAGCAGTATATAACAGAAAATGATTTCATTTATAAGTGGGCAATAGACATTGACGCAGTCATGGAAATATATCAAACAATGTTTATACCTACTAGATTTACATCGACAAGGATTATCTTTCAAACACATATTTGTAACCCCGTGAGCTTTAGAGATGCAATTTCCTGGAGGAATTTTTCTTAGTGACATCAAATGTCTCGGATTGGAATGGGAACGCCAACATAAATGACATGTTGTTTTCTTGTCGTGATTTTAAATTCTGAAATCAAGCACGTCTGCCTGTCTTGTAACGTTTGTGAAACTGTCTTGATCTGTGTAAAAACTCTGGTGTCCACTTGCATGAGGAAATATTTAACAAAGAAGCCATGAAACGAAATGACAGCGATGTAGGATATAATAAAGTTGAACTTGCTTACATCAAAGTATGACGGGTCTGTTCTTTTAATACATATATATATATATATATATATATATATATATATATATATATATATATATATATATATATATATGTGTGTGTGTGTGTGTGTGTGTGTGTGTGTGTGTGTGTGTGTGTACCGTGTGTGACATCAAAATTGTCCAAGTCGTGTAAAAAGCAAAATTAAGCTCTGAACCGTTGTATCTTAGAAATGATTAAATATATAATACTTGAGTTCTCCGAGGTTTTATAACACTACTGACTCTACTTTAAGTTGTTTTGTTAGATTTCTTTTGTGCTTATAGATGCGTTTTTTTTTAAAATAATTTCTGCTTGTTTTTCCAATCTACTAATTTCTCTCAATGCTCAATAGAACAATCGCGATGAAATCGATAATAACCGAAAAAAATTACCTGTTCATCATTAATTAATCATAGCTAACGATCGGAAGCTCATGAAGGATGAAAATAAAGTTCAAAATATATATATATATATATATATATATATATATATATATATATATATATATATATATATATATATAAAAAAAAATGCTTAAAAACTAATATTCCATGGTCATAATTTATTCCTAAATACGATCCAATTCATCAGACCAACAAATTCAAAAAGAAAACAGAAAAAACAACAGAATTTAGAGAGAGTGTAAGTACGAGAGTGTGGGACGAACGTTATAGCTAAAGAGAGGGGTAACAGACGAGAGAAAGTGGGAGATTAAAACTTATCAGACAGAAATTTAGTAGTGGTGAGTGGAAGGGGAAATACATTATATATATATATATATATATATATATATATATATATATATATATATATATATATTATTTCAGGATAATTTTTCAACTTGTTCAAGATAATCACGCCCTCTCTAAAATTCTAAATTTGTCCTAATATAACAAGTTCTGAAAGCGGTTTCATGTACCTTTTAATTTTCAAGAAGTCTTTCTTCACTGCAACTTAGACTTTCATAGCTGAAAACCTTCTCTCACTGGCCAAACATCTCATGGGTTGAGTTGGATCTTTTCTAATTGATTTCTTCAACTTCTAATTGGAAATGATGAACTCTCCTTCTTTTGTGACCTCCTGATCCACTTTTGCTCTCTACTGTTACCTCTTTTTTAAACTTATTCCCAGGTCTCTTGATAGTTCTTGAATAGACGTTGAAGATGAGACACAGAGTAAGAATGTTGGTACTATTACTAAATGCTTGAATTATCTTTTCCCTCTCGCCACTGCTCATTTTTATTTCATTGAATAGTTGTGTACCTTTGCATTGGAGAGTACTAATTCTCTCAGCAAAGGTGATATTGGGAAAAAAAGTCTGGTCGTAGATTAATATTTGGATACTATTCAATGGCGGCACTCTCGAGTATTTTCCTTCTGAGTGAGTTATTTTCATTTTTATGAGTGTAGCATTTGTAAAATCAAAATTGTGGTTGAATTTATTTCTATGTATGACCAATGAATTAGTTAAGTTGTTTTCTGTGCACATAGATGAGTTTTCTGCTTGTTTCTCCAATATATTGGGAGGAACAGATTTGGCAATTTATTTGAAAAATGTCTACTCAGATATATTATTGCTATTAGTATTTGAGCATCTGAGTATATCCATAATGGTTTTGGTAGTGTTTGTGAACATTTATGATTATTTAGATGGGATTAATTGTTCTGGATAGTGAACGTTAGGGTAATATTATGCATCTGTTATAATGCTATTTATTATTAAGGATTATTTTATTTTTGTTTCGGTTATACATTTTGTATGCCTTTCTTCTTGCATTGTGGATGAAATGATATTGTAGGTTTTTGAATGTCTTTTCCATGTAAATTTATTCTTTAAGTAAATATTGGGGGCTGCAGATTCTTAATGCTCTCAGATAGAAACATATCATAATTCCAGATTTAATTTTAGAAGAGTGGTTTGAGTCGAAACTGCTCCTGTCATTTTCCTTTGTTGCCTTTCTGTAAACGTCAAAATTGAGTTTGTTATTATTTCTATGTAACATGATATCTAGGAAGGGAAGAATTATAGTTGGTTTCAGTTTCATAAGTGAAGACTGTTGTAGGTTCAACATTTTTAAGTGGATTGAGTCATATGAACCAAATTGGACAATAATTAATATAAACTGTTTTATTTCAAGCAAGTGAATGAGAGACAGATTTTAGTGGTTTACTATCAAGGATATTTTATGGTCCACTTGATTACTGAAACAATTGATCTCTTATCATCGTTGTTTATTCCAAAAGAAAAAAATAAGATGTTTCTCGATCCTTTTCTGTATTCTTACATCTTTTATGATTCAAACGACGTTCTTCCTATTTCCCATGCCTTGTTTATGGTTTCTTTCTTTCGATATTTCATTTCCTATTAGAGAATGCATATACTGTTAGAATATTTTACTTCATTGATTTGTTGTGAATACATGTCTTTACTTATTTCGCTCAGTAAAATGGACCATTCTTCATCTCGGGTATATTGTTTCTATTCTTTGTTCTTCCTATTGAAAATGCACTTTACATTGAATTCATTCTGTGAGGAAATATCATTATTTACGTGCATATTTTTTTTTTGAACAATAGAAACATTTTTGAGAGAAAGTGTCTTTGGGTTGGGGGGTTTTTAAAAACCCACGTTAAGAAAGTAGATATTTGACCTAGATAATTAAGTGATCTCAATTGTTTTGGACCACAGAGGGCCCAAGAAGGCGGATCTCTAGATCGGCTGTTGACAAAGTCCAGGGTGGCCGAGTGGGAATCTCGAAACCAAACACTTTATTTAATATAAGCTGGTAAATTTGTCTCGTCCTACTGCGCATATGTAGGGATATTACGCACTAGTTCCTATTTATTTCGTTTCTTAGGTTATTTTCTTATATATTTATGTGGTCAATAAAACGAGAACAAACAGAGCCAGTATATTAAATTAAAGTTTCTTATCGACATTCCTTGTAGGTTAGCCGAATAAAGTTACATCTGAAGAAACCAGAAGTAAACAATTGCCAAAACGTTATGATAACAACAACAAAGACGATATTCAGTTGCACCCCCACGAGGGTGTCATGTGGCACAAGGCCTTTTTAACGTGGGCATTCCGAGCCCGTGGCCAAAAATATGCCCATTGAACCCGTATAAACGGGTTCAGGGCCGGTTTACCTCCCTGAAGGTGACTCCGCCCTTCTGCGTAGCCTTCTTTCGGGTTCCTCCTGTCCGTAGGAAGAGAGTTTAACCGAACAGTCGGTTCAGCAACAACAAAGACGTGGACAATAGCCTTTATGTAAATAATGTATATAATTAATATTTACTGCGGTAGAGAAAATAAGGTTTTCATTTAGTATCAGTCTATATTTTCGAGGTGGGTTATTACGGACACTATTTACATTATTCGGCCTTTGGTCCTCATCTTTGTTGCCATATTTGTCACAACGTTTCGGACGTTGTACGCTCCGGCCTTCTTCAGGTGGTTGGAATGTCGAACTGAACCCTTTATTTTTCTCACTATGGTAGACTGTTCTAGTTCCACATGCCATGTCTAATGGATGTCAGTTATCTCCAGTTAATTCCCCTCTGAAAGTTCTCCACCGCCTTAAACAGGTATTGAACCCACGCTCTTTGGGTCCTGTCACTGGATCTAATTAACGCCTTTATCCACTGTGCTTTTCTTGACCAATTTTTGTAAAAAATTACAAGATGTTGGACATTTTTCTGCATTATGGTTTTTTTGTATTTTAGAGTCTGGTGATATTAAAGTGACTAAAATTGGATATGTATGCTTTTGTTGTGTCAACAAACTCTCGTGCCACGTTTGTCTTACTAGTTGTTGTGAGAGGAGATATACACTTTGAAATCGCAGATACAACTATAGTACATCAATTGCTCAGGGCAGGTGCCAGAAGCCTTCGTATATCGCTCACACTAATATTACTTAGTCGATAATACTTGCTTGCATAGTAATCCGTATAGAGATCCGAATAGAGAAATAGTATAGTGAATAGAGTAGAGAATAGCCGTCCGCATAATAATATAGAATAGATTGGCAACAACGATAGTTAGTAGTGAGTTCATTCCTATATATGCGTTTCCTCTATGGTCACGTGTTCTACTTTATTCAAGAATGGGATCGCCTGTGTTTGCTCAATGGCGATCTCTGTTCGAAGTAATATGTCAACAGTGACACTTTATTCTTATATAATATCTGGTTTTTATACAACAAAAGAAAAAGCATACTTTTTAAGTTTTATATAGTTTCGCATTGATTTTCTGTAATTTCACACAAGCAAGGCAATGATGCAACTAAGATACAAGAGGTTATTGAGTGTGAGTGAATATGAAATAAAAATTGTGTTAAGGAGCGAATACAATAAAAAACAAGGATTTAAGCAGACGATATAAGGATTAATATTGCATCTGTTTTTATGCTACTGAACAAATAGTTAGGCCAATCAGGTTAAGGAGATATTTAAATTTTTTTATCGTTTCAAGCATGTGTGATACCTGGCTAATTAAGAGCTACAAAGGTGAGGATACTGTGTAGAGCGACGATCGTCAATGTCCTGAAGAGACATTGCACATAGAAGAAGAATCATAATACTCCATGAATCTTATAAAACTATAAAATGTTAAAAGTTAAGAAAAGGGAAAAGTTCTAAACATAAATGACCAAAAATATGTGAAGACGAATGCGCATAAAACATTCCCTTTTTTTATTCATGCGTATCTCCATGGTTATCTTGGCAATTCATAACTCTTAATCTCTCAATATTTTTGACACTTCACATTTCCCGTTATTTTTTGCCGGTTGGGGTGTCATCTCCTTGCCCCCCTATTACCAGATGGAAAAAGGTATGTCATCAATTCAGTCAATTGTACAGAATTACACACCTATTAGTTGCATTTCTTACTGTTCATTTGACCTCCATTCTTTCAGTATGTCCTGTGAGTATCAAATTATAGGAAAACATAATTGCATCGTTTGAAAGTGTCACATAGATGAAAAGTTAACAGGCGTCTTGAATTCTCTGTTGTCACTTAGAACAGAAGAAATGAAAAGAACATTTCAATTGAACAACATATGCATTACAGAAGAAATAAGTAACAGAAGAAATGAAAAGAACATTACTCAAACAAAAAGAAATGTCACAGGCTGAGGATGGTATGCTTTCCAAAAAGATAAAATATTCGTTCAGACTCAGAAAGGTTTTGCATATCTTTGTATATGCAGATTTTTTGGTATGATACATTCTGTGCTTCTGAGTGATTTTTTTCTTTACATCGTATTTCAACACCAGACCAAAAGTATAGGTCAACTAATAAAAATCGATCTCCCGTCTAAGCACTGTAGTTCCCTAATGATCCTGACACAATTGGACAGGCGTTGAAAAATAGGTACGCATCATTAAAATATCCATATAATTAAATATGCATATTATTGCAAAAGAATTCAGAAAAAATTGTGAAAAATAATTCACAAATACAAAAGAATATACTAAACGCGGTAGCTACATGCTATCCTTTTTGCATTTGTTGAAAAAAGAATTCGTCAGTTTCCAGTAGGCTACGTTTCTGTTCATATTATCCCGAAACCGGATATAAATTCCATGTATTTGTAACAGTAACGTCTTGTTGATTGTCCAGACAACGTAAACATCTGTTAAATATGATAATTGCTTTAATATTTTGTAACGACATATTAAATTAAAGGTAATTTTTTATAAGTGTTATTAATGTGTCCAGAAATGGAGGTACGAATAATAGAAAGAGTTATGCAATAATAGTTAACAACCCTAACACATTAATGAATAACCATCTCTAAATATGCTGCTCGATAGCAATGTGATTCCTAGTGTAAGGAAAATAAATTTAGATGAAGAGTGGGAACCTATGTCTGTCCATCTACTCTCAGTACTGAACAATACCCGATTCGACGTCTTTATTGACTTCTGACGGAATATCCAGATAACAATTTTCGTAGAGCTATTTATGTTATATTTTACCTCTTTCATTTCTGTGATGAATACAACCACTGTTTAAACATTCAAAGTGTTTCCACTCTGTATCTTCAGCAGGTATTTTTTTTAATGTGGTGTTACTACCGCACCACACATTGGTTTGGATTCAGATTTGATTTCTAGTGTCATTGCCAAGCAAAAGTATAGTTTTAATCACCGTGGAAAACAGATATATTCTAACGTTCCTAATGTATATAGAGTTTCTTTACAAACGAAAATTAATCTTTGATAATTTGCAAAACGCCATCTAGTGTACTTGAAATTATATTATGCTTTTATTAATGTTAAGAATTTCAACATAAAAAAAAATATTGCTCTTGTATAAAACATAGCGAATATTCAAATGATTATGATGCTTTGGATTGATTTCCAGCCATTTCCCACAGTAATAGTAATAACCCAATATTAATTCCTTCAGTACATACTGGTATTATAAATAAAATATGGTCAAAGACCTCCCACCCACGACAATGTAACTGACGTGTGGAATTATTATAAATAATCTCATTATAATTGTTTACATGAAATATTCAGTATGGGACTAGATGTTAAAGATTTAAACGCAGTACTAGATTGGCTGCAAGGTCTCATCAATTCAAAATTGAAGTAGCTAGATGTAGCCGTATGTTTTATTCCAACAGTTTGCTTTAACGCACATCTTGCTTCTGGAAATCTATTCTTAATCTATGCTTTCTGGCCCAGGTTGATCGTGAAAACTTTAAATGCTATGTCAATATTTATCTTCTGTTTTCATGCTTATCTTCTATTGCTCTTCCTCTTTCATATTGTTTCCCTTATTTCTTATTAAATCACACGAAGTATCAATTTGTGTCTTAGTGGCTTTACTCTCTTGAATGTGAAATGAGCAAAACAATTATTCTGTTCCACAAAAAATGTATGCCATTTTATTTATTTTAATATATATAAGATAAATTTTACTATTTAATTTAAATTCAATAACAATAGTAAATTTTAAATTGGTATGGTCATAAAAATATATCAAATATTCTAGAGGGAAAAGTATTTTTCTTTACAAGGGTGTCACTCCATGCAAGGCATTATAGCCACTAAGACTAAAAGGGTTAATGGGTCTGGAAGAATTAGGAACAGAAAAAATAATAATGAGCGGGATTTGAAACGAGTAATCAGGAGGAGTGTAGATAGTAATTGATAATGCATTTAAATTTTTGTAGATTGAAGTTGGTTGAAAAGAATGTTTATTTAAGGATGACGATAACACATTGCAAATTATTTACATTATTCAGAATATTATTACAATGTTACTCCCCGTGCTTCTTTGGGTGGTTGGAATGTCGAACTGAAGCCTTTATTTCGCTCACTGGGGTAGACTGTTCTATTTCCACGTGCCATGTTTCCCTCTGAAATTTCTCCACTCTCTTAACCGGGTATTGAACTCTTTGTTTCCTGTCACTGGATCTAACTAACGCCTTCATCCTCTGTGCCATGTGTCCATGAGCACATCTGTGCATGGATTTGTGGGTATTATAAAACTAATGTTTTCAGCAACCATTTTTACCAGTGCTTATATTGCATTATTTTGCTGTTATCATTCCATTTTACCAGATATCATATTGCAACATTGTTGTTATTATCGCTTTTCTCTGGCACTGCTTATTACTGGTTCCCATATTGTATTCATTTTTATGCTTGATCGGCTCAGGTTATTTTTGTGGACTAGCATATGTGCTTATTCTTTAAGTTTACGAATTTTCCAGTAGTGTTCCTCATCTATGATCTCAACCTGATCCCACAGAGGGTTAAGTTCCAACCACCTGAAGAAGGTCGGTGCGTACAACGGCCGAAACATTGTAATAACTATGGCGACAAAGATGAGGAAAATAGTCCGAATAATGCAAATAATGTACATAACACCTCATCTTAGAAATATAGACAGACACTGAAAACATTGTAAATAGTGAAACAGGCATTCACAATACTTGTCACTACTTACATGCGAGCAATATTCCTCATCGTTATAGTTGTTGCTCTCAGAATGTTTCGGCCTTTGTGCCTTATGCCCTTCATCGGGTTTATGTGCTACTCGTGACACAGGTATATATGATATACCTGATGAAGACTAGAGGGAACATCGACCGAATTGTGATAAGGACAGAAATGAGGAAAACTGCCCATATGTAAAAAATGTAAATAATGAAAAGACATTGTCTCAGAAATTCTGAATGATACATTTGCAAGCAATACAAGAGACAAATTGAAAACATTCTGCTGATATGAACAAATATAAATATGATTTTCGATTAAAACATTATTTGTGATTGAAAGAAAAAAGGAAGGTTAATAAGAAAATTAGTTTGTTATCCCCGAATATTTCCTGTACAATGATCGCGTTTACCTCGAAATATAACCATGAACGGTTTCTTTAATCATAGACATATTGGGAAAAGATTTTAAATGATTCCCAGAGAAAAAAATAATATTCAAACAAAAAGTAGTTTAAGCGTCTATGGCTTTTAAAACAAATAGTTGTGTAATATTTAAATAAATGGCGTTGTGCTTTTTTATAAAATTCAATAATTTTTAAATAAATATCAAACAACGATTATAAAATC
>CAHIKZ030001042.1:417500-557500 GCA_903632075.3 Acanthosepion pharaonis
TGCAATTTAACAGAAGAGAGTTGGATTTTCCTCGTAAATATATATTTTTTATTCAAATATTTTCTTGATTTTCTTTTTCAAATTATTTTTTATAATCATAAATATTTGGACTTTTAAATATATATCGTTCCAATAATTCTGTGAAATTAAAAACGAATATATTAATTAATTTCAACGAATATGACATCGTTTTTTAGTCACACCATTAATTTAATATTAATCGATAGCATTTTCAAATGATTTTCATAAGTCCTGGATCATACTTAATCCAGAAGAAACAGTTCTTTCAAATTTCACAAAATTTGAAGGGTAAATCAAAACGTAAATTTAATTTCCTTACAGGGCAGTTATTTCCACTGAGGAAGAACTAATTTAATGCCACTTTTCTACAAAGCTCCTCATCCTAAATTCAATGTTCTCATCACATGTTTCAACGAGATGTTTCGTCCAATTCGATAAAAAGCATTTCGATTTTTCCCTTTTCACGTACTCAACGCATGCTTGTTTGAGCAACCAATGGGCATAACCACCGTGCTTTATATGTTTCGCAGTTCCTTTGCTGATAACCAGTTATCGGCACCTGTGTTAGTTTTTTTCAGTCGTCCATGATCAAGATATCTTCCTGCTCGATATCTTGTTCTGTGAGCGAAGTTGAAGCTGACCAAATCTGCTTTCGTACGTTACAATTGTTCT
The DNA here is from genome assembly GCA_903632075.3 of Acanthosepion pharaonis. Classification (NCBI taxonomy): domain Eukaryota; kingdom Metazoa; phylum Mollusca; class Cephalopoda; order Sepiida; family Sepiidae; genus Acanthosepion; species Acanthosepion pharaonis. The sequence goes on from CAHIKZ030001042.1 coordinate 418,194, forward strand.
TCTCACTGTAAAGAGTTCTATCTATTCCCCACTTTGATAACTGGTGGATGTTCCATACTGTGCTAGAATATGGTGATGCATTTCCGCAGACACTATTACCTCTTTCTTCTTCGATGATTAAATTGCTTAGTAACTTGTCCATACGTCTGACATCATTTCTCCTTGTCAGACGAAAGTAGAAGAGAATGCTGCCGGTAGCTATATCGCCGTCATCCAATATGAAAGCATGGTGTTTTGTGCCAGTGTCTCCTTGAGGTTTTTACCGTATAATTTAAAAAAATGTCTCTAGCAGCATCGAAAACGATTCACAAAATTCGCTCTGTGACAATTACTTTTTCACAGAGCGAATTTGGTTACTCGTTTTCTAATTGTTAGAATATAATTTGAAAATTCCGAATTTTATTTCTCATTGTGTTCTGCTTCTCTGTAAAAATCTACTTTTTACTACAGTAAACTCAAATGATATCAAATCATAAAATTAAACGAGACTAACAAGAGAGAAACAACTAAATATTAAATAAGAATCGATATTTTATTACGTTAAGATGGAATCGAGATGAAAAAATATAAATGAATATATGAAGGACAAACGCAAATTGATGAATTAACGAAAAGTAAAAGATAAAAGCAAATTAACCACATTTTTCAGCATTTAATTTTTAATATGCTTTCAAGAATCTTAAAATGTTAAGAGCATTTTTCAATAGTTTATATTTTTTAAATATATTTTGAAATATTTTGAAATGAAGAAATATATAATCAATTGAATAGATTCTTGTTTGCTTGTTTGTTGTTTTGTAAATATCTGTATTATATGATGCAAAAAATTTTATCCCATTACAGGGAATTTTGGATAGACTGGCATTGACTCATTCTAAACATTTTCGTAGATATAAACATTTCAAATTTGTTATTCGATTTTTATTTTCAGTAATGTAAATATACGCACATTTTTTTCTTTAATGTGTTAATTTTTAATAAATTATATTTTAAGCTATATTCACACTGAGAAACTTTTTCACTTTTCCGTGTTTGTTGGTTTGATCTAATTTCAAATGAAGTAATGTCTGCTCTTTACTATTCGTTTATAAAATGTTAAGTGATGTGATCGTTTTACCTTCATTTTTATATTGGTATGGAGTGTATAGTCATATTTTACACAGGTCAGTGCATCGAAATAACTTTCATTCATTTTGACTGAATCGAGAATCATGAGTTGAGAAAGCAAATTAAAATAGGTTATCTGCTTAGAATTAATTTACATCTTTAGGAAACGATCGATAACTTAGAACCTTCGAAGCGGGAACGACTCTTCTGTAAATATAATTTATCGCACTGTAAACCGGATGTTTTCTTCTTCTTTTTTCTTTTTCAATAATATTTCATTCTTCCTAGTGTAACCATATCATATACAAGACTATACACAAAATAGTATGTGTATCTGTCTCGTAGCCACATAAAAAAATGCGCTTTCTTTTTGAAAGGGGTTTCAAAGAAAATAATTATACGTTTGGAAGAAAAACACATTCGGAAATATATATTCGCATAATTATAAAGTGATTCAGCACCATTTAACAGTGCTCATTCTCAACATTACGGCAAATTCATTTCTAATGTATAAATTGTATTGTCCTAGTTGGAGTTCGCTGGCTGTAATTATTTGAAAAAATACTGCGACTATGACAAAAGTAAATAGTAGCCTCGGTTTTATTTTATGTGTGTTATATTTGAGGTTTATATTGAATTATATAGAACACTTCTGAAGCCACAACATAAAGTACACTAGAACGGGTGACTCGTGCACTGAGGAACACGTCGAGCCAAGAACAAGAATATAAATCTACAATTCGATCAGAAGCAAAATGTTGGGCAATGTGGATATTGGAAGAACTTTGTCTCGCCTGATGAGTCTGGATTTCTGCTTCAAAATAGAGAAGGTCGGGATAGGGTTTGGTATAAATAGCATGCTTTGATTCAACGATTTTGGTTTGTTTTGATTATATGGTAAGGGCAAATATTTATTGGTCTACATTCGAAACCATAATAAAATGGGTTTAACGCCACAAACTAAATGATATATTAGTTGAAATTAAACGACAAATGCTGACTATTTTTCACCCATCGTCTGCTGTCGTAGATGTAGAAAGATAACGCACCATCTCACTTATAAAGTGTGGCAAATTGGTTCCTGAAACATGTAAATGTTCTGTGTTTGATATTAAATTTAAGGGAACTAAAGAGAATAGTGAAAGTTTGTGATGTGCAGGATCGATAGATTCGAATACACAGGATTTAATTCCATCTCTATTTATAAAATATACTCAGATTATAATTATGATAAAACTTGGTCTAAATATAGATCAATAGTATTCTACAGTTTACATGAATTCTTAAACCAAACGTTTTTTGGGTACAGATAGCAATAAACACAAGTTCCTCATTTGACCCGCCGAAGTCATATATATATATATATATATATATATATATATATATATATATATATATATATATATATATATATATATATATATATATTGGTAGAAACGTTTTTTAAAATATCTTTCATTGAAGATGGCCAACAAGACTTAATTCAATTTTAGTAGGCTTTTTCCAGAATCGTAACAATTAATAAAATATAAAGATGCTAAAAACGAAATTAGAATTAGTTATGCATTCAATGTTTGATGAGATAAAGAAACATGACAACTCATTAAGTAAAACATATTATGCAATGCATATGAATAAATTCGAAATTGCAGTTAAATCTTCCCACGAATTCTGAGATTAAAAAGCCCCAGCTTTTCTTTTATAGTAGGTATTTAGTTGAACCCTCATGGAGTCAGTTTGTGACAAAAGTTCGGTTTAATGTAAAGAACCCAAGCGCATACATTCTGGCTAAGGACAAAGATTCTTCGAGCTCCCGTAACCGTCAGTTCCAAAGATCTCGGTGCGAGCACCAATCCTTCTTTCGGGAGCGAAGATTGTGTGCAAACACGGTCACCTTTTCGCCAGGGCCGGTCAACCCTCAGTATAATTTTCCTTAATTCCGACTCTGTCCATTGACGGAGTCTTCCCTGAATGCACTCTGCCAAAAGGCAGAGACGCAACTGAGAAATGATAAATAGGGTGTTACGAACTACTCAAGAGAGAGTAATATACACACGGTATTTATTCTGTCCCCACTAAAACGAGATGCGATAGAAGGCCATTTTTAAGGTGGGGACCATGAGAGGGCGCAGACTCGGGCCGCTATTCTCCAGGGCTGGGTACTTCTCAGTATAATGTTCCTCAGCTGCAACTCTATCCTTTCACAGAGTATCCCCTGAGCGCACTCTGCCCAAAGACAGAGACGCAAATGAGAGATGAGAAGTTATGTGTTAGAAAATACTCAAAAGAGTTATTTGTATTTACACAAATCTCAACGAATTCAGGTTGTGAGACAAGATCGGTTTAATGTGGGGAGTCCGAGCGCGTACACCCGGGCAAGGAATAAAAATTCCCCGAGACTCCGCAACCGTCGTTTGCGCTGGCGTTGGTACGTGCACCGATCCTTCTCTCTAATGCAATGAGATGGCTCGGCTTCCGTCAGCTGTTCTCCAAGGCCGGCACCTCTCTATAATTTTCCTCAGTCACAACTCTGTAATTGACGGAGTCTCTCCTGAGTGCACATTGACCAAAGATAGAGACACAGCTGAAAGATGATAAGTAGTGTGTTAGAAACTACTCAAAAGAGTAATTTGGATATTAGAAGCTCAATATCTGTATTATATTGTATCTACTTCTAGAAAATATCATTCTTCAGGTATAAATATTTTGCATATTGGTTATTATCATTAACTGTTCTTCTATTCGAGGAGAGTTCTGTTTAGGAATATCGTCTTATATAGTGCAGAAAATTCTTTGAAATTTGCATTTTGCTTGTCATTTAACTAGTCGGCATCTATTTGTAATACTTTCCTTAGCTATAAGAGAATTTATGAATTAAATATTAATTTAAAATTTGTGTTTCAAAGATTTCAAGTAGTGATATATATTTGCGAAATAGAGAGCAGGCTTGCTAGTATCTCTCTCTCTTTCTCTCTCTCTCTTCTCTCTCCCTCTATATATATATATATATATATATATATATATATATATATATATATATATATGTATGTTACCGCGGGTAACAGCAAAATTTTCAAAATTGCGTAATAGAAAAAATGTTCCCAATTGTCAGTTTAAGCTCTAAACTGTTCTATTGGAATTCTACAAGGTATTTAAAACAATAATGGACGCTACTTTAAACAATAAATATGTATTTAGCTCTAAGTTGAATTGATGATCGTTCCTGATGATTTCAACTTCCTAATCCAGTTTTCTTTTTTCCAGTTCTCTCTTTTATAACATATTCACTGTTCTCTTGATGGTTCCTGAATAGATTTTGAAGATGGAAGGAATAGTATGAATTTTGGTACGATTAGTGGAGGCCGGAATTATTTTTTTCTCACACAATTGCTCATTTGAAAGTCAGCGGGTCTGACACAACACGATATTAACCTGTCCACTTTCAAGGTGAATAAAGTCTTTTTCAGTCATTCTTACGAAAAAATTGTATGGCTAAACGTCGTATCTGCAAACCTGGAAAAAAAACTCAATTTATTTTGTCTTATTTTTTATTTTTTTTACATATTAAAAATTTTCTGTGATGAACATTTATGCTATAATACGATTTGGACAATTTTCCTGTTACACACCATGAGTGCATACATATGACGCTGTATCGCTGTTCATAAACGTATATCTGTATAGGAATATATTTTTTGTTTACCGCTTGTACAATTCTACTGACAAATTCTCATGTTCTTATAGATGAGGAGTCATGCATTATTGTACCCAGGATGCATATCGTCCTACCCAAGCAAATGATATATAGGTAGAAGCTACATAAATATTTATATCATTAAGTTTATAAGCGTAGATATAACATATGTAAGCGTTCTGGGAGAAAATGTATAAGTGTTTGTATAGATTTGAAACAAGTTTTTTTATTATTATTATTATTATTATTATTATTATTATTATTATTATTGCCATCTGGTGTGTTGTTTACGCCAGAATGTAGAAGTAGACTGTGAATAAAGATATTTGCCATACCTTCAAGGCAAAAATATTGATTGCGGGACCAAGAAAATATAAGAATATCAACTTGACATTTATCATAATGATAAATCTAGACATTTATATAGACGGTGATACATACGTTCTCTCTCTCTCCTCTCTCTCTCTCTCTCTCTCTATATATATATATATATATATATATATATATATATATATATATGTAGAGAGAGATTCACACACACACACACACATATATATATATATATATATATATATATATATATATATATATATATATATATATATATATATATATATAAATGTATATACTGCGTGGTCATATATATATATATATATATATATATATATATATATATATATATATATATATATATATATATATATTTTTAATCAGTTTCAACCTAACAATATAATACAGCCACAAGCACGCAAGTAATTACAGGCTGCAGAGCAATTAGGAAAAGAAAACACAGTAATAAGGAGAAAGATTAGATCAGTCCATAGGACAATAGATAGTGATTCACATCGCATGTAAAATGTTTACAGATTAAAGGGGGTTGGAAAGCAAGGAGCCAGGAGTGAGTACCACAAGCGAGAAGGCGAGGTAAGAATTTCTTAGCATAGAAGTTACGGCTACATCTAACGAGCTCAAATCTAAATTAATGAGATATCGCTGCCAGCCTATTATTGCGCTTAAATTCATACAATCTTTGTCCCATAGTTGAGAGCTATACAGAACTGTTACCATGACAGTATATATAAAAAATGTCATAGAGAGGCAACCTTACAGTCCTGGGAAAGTGAATGAAATTGTGAGGCCATATCAGGACCATTAATGTTCATGAATCTTCTTTAGATCTGATCAAGTAGCCCGGGAAATATAGCAGGGTCATCCGACCACATATGGCAGCAATATTCTAAACATGGACGCAACTGAGACTTAGAGAACATCAAAATATTTTTCGCTGAGGAAAATTGTCTTGCTCGAAAGAAAAACCGACATTCTTAGAAGCTGATCTTGCGATGGATCCGGTGTAGTAATTGCTCATCATTTCAGCTGAGATCGTCAGCCTGAGATGGCGCAATGTCACTTTATTCGAGGATAGCTTCAGCACTGCTGATGGAAGTTAGAGAAAGGTCTCTCAGATGATTAATGGAGAAAAATTTAGTATTGGGATTATTAAAATTGGCATACCATCCTTTGGTCTAGTTAACGACGGTCTTGAAGTCGCTTTGTACATCAGTTGCTATTTTGATCTTCATTAGATTTACTATCGAGGCAGGAGTAAATGGCAGTGCCTTCATCGTAAATACCAAGATGACAGCTAATGTTATCGGTAATATCGTTAAAGAAGGGTGAAAGCAACACAGGTCCAAGTATAAAGCTATGGGGGAGACAAGCTTTAGTACGAATTGAAGTAGACGAGGAAATCTTTTATTTTACGATTTGATAGGAAGGATTGGATCAGATGAAAAATGGACCCGGCGATACCGTAGTTTTTAGAATGTGGAGAAACCTTGAATGCCAGACACAGTGGAAGGTTTTCGAGATGTCGAATAATACAGCCTCAGTTTCACCATTTTTTATCTAGAGCTTGATAGATTCTTTCCGCAATTATCGTTACTATATTAACAGTTGATTCGGATAAACGAATACCATATTTCTTGCTTTGTGATGAGATATGTTGAATTAATTCATCAATGAGACAGAAGGCTAATAGGCCGATATTTAGATGGGTCAGATGTTTTACCATATTTCTTAAAAACTGTGACAATTCACGATGATTTCAAGCAAGCAGTAAAGCAGGAGGCAGCGTGGCTTTTGTTATACAGTTTAGATAGAACATTGGCTTGTCCAAAAGCACATTTTTTTCTGGGTTTTAAAGGGATGTCATCGGGTCCACATGCTTTTTGTTGATCAAGGTTAAAGATGATGGCAGAATCCATTGTAGGAGCAATATGCTATATTATTCAACAGAGAATCAGTTCTAAGTGTGAAGTTAGATGCATAAATATATATTTATGTGAGGAACATTTACGATGCTAAAATATGTGATAGCGTAAGGGTTTTCATGCAAATAAACGCTTATGTGCGTAGTTGTATCTACGATAGTAGAGTTAACACATGCAAATGTATAAGTGTGTATGTGAGGAAGTCTACAGATGTCACCTTCGTAATTCATCGGTGAAATGTAGCGACATATTGCAAAATAATTTTGTATTTGGTTGGATTTTTATATTGTGTATATGTAGAGGGAAGTATCCGTTGTTGTCAACACCGTCTGGGTTGGACAACGGAAGTAAGATATAGTATCAATCTAGGTTTCAATATATTTATCATGAGGAATTTTGAAAAAATGAAATCTGTAAAATCCTTATAATTTAAAATAAAATAAAATCTTCATATATTGTTTGCATTTGCATTTCCTTTCTCGATCTCTGATGAAATCTTATTAATGGTTAAATATGTTAAATTGAGATTCGTTTGCTACTTTGTTTTTCTTTATTTCATTTTACCAATCCATCATTTATACATTCAAGACGATTGAGGAAGTAATGCCAGTGAGCTTTTTTTCTTTTTACATTAGGTCGTATAAGTGTTTTCTTTACTGGGCATAAAGTGAGTCAAAACTGTTTAAATATTAAGCATATTCTAGAGCTTTTACAGACCCTGTTATTAAAATAAAACATACCTGTGACTCCAGACACATACATAAAAAAACATACATTATATTAAAAAGAAGAAAATCGCTCCTGACAATGACTAGAACAATAGCCAAAAGCGCACTGACAATATCCTGCATAAAGCCTCTATGAAATAATCATAAAAAATATTATTTTACATGTGTATTTTTTTCGTTTAATTACCGTAACCATTCATTCAATTCTGAATTGATACATTTTATATTGTTTTCAATAGAACAGTGTTATTTGCACCAATATATAATTTCTCATTAATTCTATTTTAATACACATGTCATATAGTTTTGGAAAGATTCGAGTCAATGGTAAAATTTGGGCTTTTTTTACCGCCTGCATATGGGCAGAAAATAAATTCTGAAAAAATAAGAAAGGGTTTAATAAATGTATGTCTATTTTCACGTATTATTTTCCGTAGTGAAGCGGTCCTTGGAATATTAGATGTCTTACAGAAGTTTTTATTAGACACCTAGGCTGGAGACACAATGTTGCTCGCATCATTCAGGACTAAATATTTATTCTCAGACAGAATGTATGGTTATCAGCAGAAGCAACATCCCAAAATGCTAGCTATAGGCACTAAAATTTTCGGTATATGGGAGTGTTTTAATACAGAAGGCAAAATCAAAAGGCGCAAAGGCATAGCGTATATTATGCAATAACTATAAAAACATTTCGTACAAAAATAAGAAAAGGGTCCGGAAATGCTATGTAATATCGGTCCTCCTACATGGCAGTGAATGCTGGGAAATCTCCCCGCACAGAAAGTGGATAAATGAGGCAACATATTTGTGGTTCTACATAATGATCCTGAGAAAGCAATGGGATGAACATGATCATTACAGGAATATTTCCTGAATAGATCCTTAAGTTCCACATACATGATGAACGTCTGTAATCTCAAAAAACAGGCTCCTTTCTCTTAACGCCATTGTGTCGAATGGTCAATCCAAATATAAAGATGAACTCTGAAATATGTTTCCTCATTAAAATGATGAATAAATAACCTTTTTGTTTTTCCGCTCACTAAACAACCTGGCGCAACTTGCAATTCCCAAGAATTTCATCAAACAATGTATATCTACCATATTTAGGCTAAATATAACAAAAATTTATATTGAAATGTGCAAATGTCCTAACGAGCTATACAACAAAATTCCTTGTGTTCAAAATATACAACGCATACAAGTTCAAATGAACATTCTTCCATTTAGATAATATTTTATATATATATATATATATATATATATATATATATATATATATATATATATATATATATATATATATATATATATAAATTATATTGCATATATATAGAGATGTACCATATATACATTTATACATTATATAGCTATATTCATAGACAGTTTGTGTCTATATATATTGTTTATATATATATATATATATATATATATATATATATATATATATATATATATATATTTTATATGCTGTACATATATATATATATTTGTGATATATATATATTTATATGTTTGTATATATATGCACATTCCATATTATATATATATATATATATATATATATATATATATATTTCTATGTTGTATATATATATATATATATATATATATTAAATATATTTATAATATTATATTCGATTAATTTAAACAATATAACTCTTATTAATCTTCTCTATATTTTGCATATATTTCATATTTGCACATATATATATGCATATATTCAAATGTTGTATATTTGTATTTATATATTTGAAGTTATATATCCATTTTACATATATATATATATATATATATATATATATATATATATATATATATATATATATAATTATATGTTTATATATTTTATTTCAACGAAATATATATAATCTCATTTATTTTATAGGTTCATGTTTTTATAATAACACACACATACAAACACACACATACAAACATACACACACACACACATATATATATATTGTGTGTGTGAATATAAAATTCTATATAATTAGAATAAACAGTTTTGGCCAATGTATTTATTCAGAAAATTTTAATCAATTTTTATAAAATCCTGCTTCATTATTATTATTAATATTACTATTTCGTGTAAATTAATGTGGGATGACAAAAGTATGTAGGAAAATTAAGAACCTATAAATATTGCAGTTTTGAAACGATGTTTTATATAGAGATATATGGGTTATCGAAATATAAATTGTATTGTTTTGCTATTTTTCTGTGTGTTAATCGTAGTTTCCGTCAAATTCTTCACTTTTATATATATGATTGATTCAGTAATTAATAAAAGCCTGATAAAATCCATTGTAAATTTCAAACTCGACGCTAAAATTTATTCTCGAAAATTTGCACATGCACATGTATATGCTTATATATATATATATATATATATATATATATATATATATATATATATATACGAGGGTCATACAATAAATAAAGTGATTTTCGATATAATGACTTCTAATACAGATAGAAGCTTACTTTTTTATTTTTTTTTTTGTTTTACTTCTTTTTCACATGGATTTAATTTCTTTTGCAGATTTAAAAAAAAAATTGAGAGTTTTGGCGATTAACAAAGATGGCCGACCAAGAAGCAAGCTCCAGGACTGAACAGCGGTCAGTTATGAAGTTTTGGTTGCTGAAGGGTGCAAACCAGTTGAAACTCATAGGAGAATGTCAACTGTGTATGGTTCCACATGATTCAGCCAAACAAATATCTACAAGTGGGCTAAATTGTTTAAAGAAGGACGGAGCAGTGTTGAGGATGAAGACAGGCCTGTGAGGCCTACAGAAGTAAGGTCTCCTGAGGTGATCGAATCAGTCAATGACCTCATTCATTCTGAAAGTGGATGACATTGCAAGGACTTTGAGCTTATCTGTTGGGACAGCACACAAAATTGTCCATGTTGACCTTGGCTACTCGAAGGTCAGCTGCCGGTGGGTGCCAAAGATGATTACTGCATAGCACAAAAAGAGGAGGGTCGAGTTGTCACAACAGCGTCTCTCCCGCTTTCAGAAAGATGGTGATGAGTTTCTGAAGAAGGTGGTCACATGTGACGAGACATGGGTTTTGCACTATGAGCCTGAGTCCAAACGGCAGTCCATGGAGAAGAAGACCGTAGGCTCTCCAGCGAAGAAGAATTTCAAGTCCCAGCGGTCCACGGGGAAGGTGATGCTCACCGTTTTTGGGATATGCAGGGCCCAAACACCATTTCATTCCTTCAGAAAAGAAGCACTGTGAACTGTGTCAACTACTATGTACTGCTGAGGCAGGTCAAAAAAGACATAAATAAGAAACGCTGGTGTCATGTCAGAAGGAGTCATCTTGCATCATGACAACGCAAGGCCTCACACAGCAGCCCAAACGGTGGAGACGATCAGCGAGCTGGGCTGGAAACTGCTCCCTCATCCCCCTTACAGCCCAGATCTTGCCCCTTCAGACTTTCGCCTGTTTCGTCCCTTAAAAGCGTTCACAAGTGGCACGAAGTTTAAAAGTGACGATGAAGTCAAACGTATTGTGAGTGACTGGCTGAGACATCAGTCCAAAAAATTTTACGCTGAGGGAATACGGAAGCTTGTGCACATATGGGAAATGTGGATGACAGTGCTGGGAGACAAGGTTTAAAAAAAAAAAAAAAAACAAATAAGCTTCTATCTGTATTAGAAGTCCTCAACTTATTTATTGAATGACCCGTATATATATATATATATATATATATATATATATATATATATATATATATATATATATATATATAATAGATAGAGGGAGAGAGGGTGGGTGTATGTATATTATAGAAAACTAAATGCCGTTGGCGGAACTTGCTAAATGGCACATATACCCTTAAACAATATCAAACCTCAGCAAGTTCAACAATTTAATCTGGGAAATGTTTCAATAGACGATGGAATCTGTGAAAGAGAAATCTAAAGGCGCATTTATTTGAATAGCCAAAAATGTTTTTCAAAAGATAAAGAAAGTGTTAAAAGCCTGAAAATTTGGCTAGAAACAAAGAATATGGGCTGAACCGATTCGTAACAGGCGAAGACTAGAGTAGAAAAAACATCTGACTCTACACAAGGATGCTTAGAATTCCTTGAACGGACCATATTAGCAATTGGCTTACAAACATATATTGAATGAAAGAGATTTAGTGACGAGTACATATTTTTGTAGTGCTATGTTCTCTCCTATACTGAAGAAGTTCGGTAATGTGATGACAATCGTATTTCATAATGAAAAGTAAGTAATTCAGTCTCCGCAGTATTGTTCGATAAACATTCTTATAACGTTGTGAACAAACTACATCTGTTAATGTCATACAATTACCCTTCAAATAATCTTAAAATATGTTTTTTCATGGGATTTACTCCTGGAACGGAAACGCATACAGAAACAAACGCATCCGCATGTTATTTTTTTTAAAATAATCTCTATGGAATTAAGCAACCCATAAAATTTCATTTACATTTTCAGATATATTACACGAATTTTGTTGCAAGTCGCTGGACTCTATCTCTGAGTTCGAATGCATATACCGAAAATTTAATACGTATTTCTTGCAATATTATGGCTTAAATATTAACCCCGTATATGGTATCTAGTCATTGAGTTTTGCTTTTGTTATAATCTCTTTCAATGCAAGCCTTGAGAGACACATTATATAGAGGGCTATTTTGAAATACTTATGATTAATTCTGTGTGTATGTAGTAGGAAGTGATAATTATGAGGATATGTAGGATAGAATCTGTTGATCTATAACTTGACGGAATTAAGATTATTGGATGAAGACCTCCGTACGGGAGATGGTTACATGAAATAGTATTACTTGGAATAAATTTTCTGATGAGAATTTGTACTTGAATTTGTAATAAGGAGGTTCGATGGAGATTCAATTAAAGAATTATATCATCTGAATATTTGCCATATAAATATAGCATATGCTTGCCTGGTTTAACATGTGAGAAAGAGGATACTGACCACACAGTGAATGTTCGTCCACAAGACGGTCTAAAATATTTTGGGTTTTTGGAATGTGAGGATAAAGCAGGTTCGGCTAAGTTGTAGCAGAGATAATCCATTATTGTCAGAATTGCATCTTCGTAAAATTACAAACTGAAGAAGGATTAATGGATGCTTTTTTAGTGCTTACCAATTTTCAAAGCCAGGAAATTGTCGATTTTAAGAATTGGTGAGGGCGATAGTAATGTTTTATTGATTCACGTCTTAATAATTAATCCATAAATGTCGGGTAGAATAGATACCATTTCCCAGGGATATTTACGCGTAAGTGAATATAACGATGCCAACGGAAATTGGAACTCGACTCTCCGATTAAGAATTATCTATTATATTACCAACACATCCGAGCTGATATTCCCAAGCGTTCACCCATCTCGGTAATAACTAGGGGCGACGTTGCTTAACTTCGATTATCGTACTGGAACCGGTGTTTGAACGTGATCTGTCCTTAAGAATGCGGAAGAAGGTGTCAGTGAAAGAATGAGATCATCATGTCTCTATCATCTTTAGAAATGTATCTTATATAAGTGTTGTACTAGGAATTTTGACTGAAATTGAGGGCTGAAAAAGTTCTGATCATGGGATTTCATAAAGAATGCAACCATAGAGATAAATAAATACCTGAATAACGATTGTGAAATGATACTAGCTTGGCTTTTAATATATTGAAATTTACAATCTAGATTTCCCAATAGAGTTTGGATGGAGCTAGAATTCAGTTATTTAGCTCTAGTCTTCCTGTATATTGCAAGTGCGTTCGCATCTTGATTTTTTGAAGTTTTCATGAATTATTTTTCCATAGTTAAAATCTTGTGCAAAACTAAGAAATAATAAACAAATATCACCTCGGTTTGGAATAGGAAATCTGATTTCTGTTTAACTATATTAAACATAGAAAATTGCTTTTTGCAAGAGATTAAATGCGTGTGAGTTTGTACTTTGCCAGCCAGTGTTATTACTTCAAGTAAATGTGATATACGCAAGGATTGATATAAACGCGCAACGAAACAACACGTCGAATTTATTCCTCCACACAACGCTGGTGTATATGTGAACAAATTTATATTCTGCCAGCTATTTTGAAAAAAAAATAATGGAAACAATTTTCCATGCACATCGTGTTTCATTTTAGCCGGAGGGAATTTTTTTTTCTCCTCATATACATTTTGTATTTTCCATTTTATGATTTCGCTAAATGTCGTTTACTCACGTTTATTTCATTTGTATTAATCAGATTCGGTCTTTCTTTTCTCATTCTATTCCATTTTATGTTTATCCTAGTTCCTCAGAGAACCGTGTTTGAATTTATGGTAAACTTCCTCTCAACATCTCTCTGTGATACAATCATATATATATATATATATATATATATATATATATATATATATATATATATATATATATATATATATATATATGTATATAAAAAGGGTAGGTAGGTAGGTAGGCAGGTATGAGTTCCGAATAGTGGTAGGTAGTTATTTCCGTGAAGTATTATCAAGACACCTCGCTTTCCTGATAGCGATGTTTTTTTTTTGACTGGATCCGGTTGTTTGATTTATATCATTAAATGTTGTTTCTTTGTTCGTCAGTAAAAAAAAAATGAAGCGTAATTTTAATGGAACACACAGAGCAATGGCAGCTAAACTATAAGATGAAGGTGACTGCCAAATATTAGAGAAAATGTTTGAAACGAAGAAGAGAAAATATAACTGTGTAGAACATAAGATTAACACAAAAGTAAAATGATAAAACCTTTTAATGAAATGAAGATAGAAAAGGAGAACAATACAAATATGAAAATTCCATCTGTGTCAAAAAAATAAAATAAAATTGACGAAAGAAGCATTAGAAAGAAGAGAATTGAAAATGAAAGAAAAAATGGCGGAAAAAATTTGCACCGGTAGAAATATAAACAAGAAAAACCGAATAACGCGTAAATAAAAAAAAAACCAAAAAACGGATGCTGGATGAATTCGAACGAGTTGGAATTTAAACGTAAAAAGATGTATGCTTCTTGAAGGAGCTGAACATGGAGGAATCTAAATAGAGGAAGACAGATGCTTGAAAGATTCAAACGAAGAGGAATGTAAACGCTTGTTGATGAACGCAAGAAAGACTCGAACGAAGAGTAACGTAAACTGAAACGTAGAGTGAAGTAAGAATGTTTTGAAGGAAGTAGAATCTAACCGAGGAAAAATACAGCTGCTCCAACGAAGAGGGAAATAAATGAAAAGAAAAGAATGAAAATGAAAACTACAGAAATATTATAAGTGAATAATATAAACAAATATGAAATTTTTTTACGAAAATAATGGCTGTATATAAATGTCACAATTCCAGATTACAACATATGCTTCCTATTTTAAGCGCGTATGTATCTCAAGTATGAACACGTTTCTACATTTTTTTTACTTTATATTGTACTCGTTTGTTCTGTGTCGAGTCGGATCAATTTTAATAGCCTTTGTCGAATGATTAAAAATATAGAATAAAGAAATGAACAGGAGAATGTTAGAATAAGGCAGTATAAAAATAAGATTAGATAATAGCTTTTTCTGTAAGCTCTAATATAATATATAGAGAGTCTTTGATATTCTGACAGTATAATCATTGTAGATTCTCTCATATAGTTGTAAGATAAGGACAGTATTATTATCAATTAACAGATGCTGGGTAGTTCTGCGACATTTGTTTTAACTTCAGATCATATTTGTGTGCCTACAAAAGATTTTTGAAATAACCAGCAGGTAAAACAGCTGTCGATTCGCGAATCTCTGCCAATACCCTACGCTGATCATGATAAGCAAAATAAACTTATTTCAAATTTTGATTTACAAGAGAGACCTCACCAGGCTTTAGTCATGTCGAAAAGTACCTTCCGAAATCCATTTTTTCCTTTGCTTATTTAAGCCTAAATATCATAAACTAGCGACAACTAAGCTGGAATATTAACGTTGTTATATCCATTTAAAAATACAAATATATCTCAGAGAATATTATTAGATTTGATAACGTATAAAATGTGATTGGCTTTCTCGGTTTCCGCTGGTAATTTATTTATGGCAAAGTCGTTGGCGATATCGAACCTGCTTTTGGACGTCGATATGTTTTCTTTATTTTAGGTGTCCTTTTTTGTCATGTTTTTGTTTTGTTTTTTACACTGCCGATCCCTTTTTTATTTATATGCTTTCAGTAATGGATTAGAATATACCGAAAACCATAATTAAATTTGCTGTTTCATGATTACATATAGACAATATGATTACATATTGACAATATAATTTACAAACAACATCAAATATCACAAACACTAACTTTTGGTGACGTATCAAAAATAAGAATCCAAATTTGCACATTGCTGTCGTAACATTATAAGCAAACTACTGAAATAACTGATCAACAATTGCAACTTTTTATACGTCTTATTTCACGCGTATTCGACAATAAACTTGTGAATACGCTGCTTTATTATTTTTCCTTACACATTTGGAAGTGTAAGGATTAATTATAGAAACAAAATAAATAAAAATTACTTTTTATTTACAAATAAATCCTACAGTTAAAACAATAGACAGAGAACATCACTGGAAAATACGAAAACTTAAGGAATATGGTAAGCCACAGAAAACTCCCTATTCGACCAAGCATAGAAATGAATACATTATGGGAACCAGTAATAAGAAAATGCTAGATAAGAAATAATAACAAAAAATTGCAAAAGAAAAAAAATGGTTACTGAGTAATTAAGTTTATAAATCCTCCAAAATTCTCACACTGATGAATTATGGCCCAATGGAAAAAAGAGTGTTCGCTTTATCTAGTGACTTGAACCAAAGAGTGGTGTGTTCAATACCTTGCTAATGCTGCAGTGAACAAATAATTGGAGAGTTAAGTTAAAAGGTGTTAACAGACATCCAGAAGAGGCATGGCACGTGGAGATATCTAGCACGGGTTACTAATGCAATAAATGGATCAGTTCCAATCAAATGACAAAGGCCGAAACATTGTGAATATGAAAATAAATATAAGGACAAAAGTCCGACCAATGTCAATAATTACAATATCTCATCTCACAAATATAGATAGATAAACAAACATAAAAATGTATTCTGTATGATTAATATAACATATACTTGATTTAAATAGTTTTGATACCGTAAAAACATGTTAGAGGATCAATAATTTTACTGACAATAGATTTCAACGCAACCATTAACCAAGGACACTGATATTAATGTCGTTTATGACAATAACGGAAGAAACGTCTAGAACAACCATATATATATATATATATATATATATATATATATATATATATATATATATATATATATATAGCTCCAACTTCAAGTTAGTTTCATATATTCTCTCATAAATTATAAATGGCTGTTTAGTTGATATGATGTTACATAACTATTTAATTTCCTGGAATTTTTTTAAAAATCTTATATAGTTAAAATTATTCCTTTAAATATTCTTTTCCCACATATTTTCCTTTTAATAATCTTCGAATATCAATGTATGTTATTATTTAAACTGTTTTTTGTTGTTCTTTGTTTACCAGTGCTTCAGTGTATGTTCCTCTGTCGTATGTGTTCAATGATATGAGTTCAATACTGGCCGTTCTCCTCTGAAGAAATAAGTGGTATGCATTCAGTGACTCACCAATGCAACGGACAATGATAAGTCAATTTCTCTATTGTTCTATTCCTTGTAAAAACTTCTAGACGATGCTGATATCTTGTAATATGTTTATTCTAATTCTGGCTCATCATCAGCATATACCAAACTCTTCATATGTTCCGAATAAAGGAAAGCAATTATCACTTTGTAGCTACTTTTGATATTCGATATGGAATGCTTAAAGCAGTAATGCCCGTCTTTTCACCCTTCGGCATTTATATGGAAAGAGCATAGCCTAATAAATATTTAAATAAATTCAGGCATTCATTTCCTCCTTGTTGTAATAGTGGTGATGTTTGCAAAATGGCGTCCACGGTAAGCATCTATAGCTCTGAAAACAAATATATATCCCATGGTTTGGTACGCAGTATATAACAGTTGAGAAGAGGATGTCTCTATTGATGTTGTCATATGCTTTTGTGGAATTAACAAAGAACTCATAGCATTTTCTATTGGACAGGTGTGCAATTTCAATATTTATGGCAAAATATATATCTGAGATTAAAAGAAATACATAAGTATGATTGTCACATAGGCAAAAACAAACAGACAAACACAGAAACACAGAAACACAGAGACACACACAGACACAGACACAGACACACACACAGACACACACACACACACACACACATATATATATATATATGCGTACGTGTGTTTGTGTGTGTTTGTATAGCTTATACAAAAGGTTTCGGTGATTTAATCCACCATATGATAAAATGACGTTGCATGATCTATAAGCCATTCGAGAAGAATTAGTAAAAAACAGAATCTCGCCTATTATATAGGAAATGAAATCGAAAATGAGAAAATAGATGCAAAGTTGTTATATAGTTGTTTAACTCATGCTTGCACAATATTACCATAACCAGTGTCATGGTTAATGTTGGTAAAATGCATATCGCGTTGGCAAAAGGCAATAGATACAGACACGTAACCATAGCAATGGAGGTAAAATTAGAATGATGAAATGAATCTTCACCATTGCTTTTCGATTTATTTGTTTTCATGTATTTTCTTAAATAAGTCACAAAAATCAATATATAAATAGGAAACAAATATTCCGCATCTTGAACTACAAGGGAATAAGAATGAACTCAATTTGTCTAGCTTCATCTTTCATGGATAGTCCAATGCAAATGTGATGATTACCAATATTGAGGATTACTTTTCTTTTAACGTAATTTTCCACTACGATAGACAAATACATTGAACGAGTTCCGTTTCATTTTAAAATTTTGTAATACAATCTCAGTGTTAGGTTCAAAGATTTTTTTGTTTTTTTTTATAT
This sequence comes from Acanthosepion pharaonis, assembly GCA_903632075.3. NCBI lineage: Eukaryota > Metazoa > Mollusca > Cephalopoda > Sepiida > Sepiidae > Acanthosepion > Acanthosepion pharaonis. The sequence goes on from CAHIKZ030001042.1 coordinate 437,009, forward strand.
ATATAACCGTCAATATCTAGTCATTATCCGCAGAACTAAATTCTATATATCGCTGCCATCCCCATAGACAAAATAGAACATTCAAGAGTGCAAGTATTTCGGTTGGTAAGTTTGGTGCCAGTTATTTAAGCGTATTTAAGCGTATTTGGGTATTAAAAACATGTAATTTAATTTGGGATATGGGGTGTGACATTACTGAACAGAATGTAATATTGCATGAACATTTTAATGGAATACAGATGTCTTGTAAGGTAACATGGGATTTTAGCATCATAACTCATGGCATCATATGTTAAAATATATATTTTAATGTATGCTATATTTATGGCTTAGAGAAATCAATGTAAGGGATAGTGTGTTTAAAATATAAATGTGTGTGGGTATGTTTGTGTACACACACACACACACACACACACACACACACACATATATATATATATATATATATATATATATATATATATATATATATACCTATGTTTTGAGGACCGCGTTTCGCATGGAAATATTAATGTTGCTTTGGTTTGAGAATACCTTTGCGCTACTTCATCGATTATTTTCACTTGTGGATATTTCGGTCTATTTTAGGTATTTTTTGGGGGGATGGGGCATGTTTATTATTTTAGTTTCTTTGATTTCTGGAGTGTACTCATTTCTTATCGCGTCCCGACCAGAATCCTAACGTCAGAAATGTCATCATGGCATTTTACACTGAGCAAATAAACAAAAAACATACATTTTACATATATAAAAGTCTTCGTAAAGTGTGGGCTGTACTAGTGAGAACAATTTTTTTGTAATTCTTCTAGTTCTTGTTCTTATTATTATTATAAATATTTTTTTCCTTTTGCACGGTTTTTCGTTTTCAAACGGGGATCTTGTGTGTTCTCCATGAAGTCGTACAACCTCTAAAAAACAGAGCACATTTTTCAGAATATTGCAACCCAGAATTCTGAGGCAATAACATGCTGGGATTTATTCGGATTGTCTTAATATTTGTTAGTTTGTATAAGCCACAATATCCCATTAATAAATATGACAATAGCAAACGGAATATTATGGCAAGATCAATCAGCATATCTTCATATTTTAAGCTATTGAAATACTTCCACTTTGATATTATGATATTATTATAGTAACAGCTTTATCGATGAGGATGCCTTTTCTAATATTTTTTCTATTCAAAGTCAGTTATGTCTCTTTTTCGATGAACCGGTTTGTTTGGAAGATGAAATCCCATATGATATTCACTTCGTCATTATTTATCTCTTTCTCTGCTTTCTCTTGTTGCTCTGCGTTGTGGGGTACTAGTACCATTTTTTTCTAGACATAAACCAATGCAAATGTGAGGCCACATTATCAGTGCAGATTTTGGTTTCCTTCGGCACAAGCATTCCGAAAGCGTTAATTATTAATATTATTCTTTATAATTATTAATTGTCATTAGTATTATTTCTGCGCAGCTAAACCACAAGTTCCAATTATTATTATTATTATTATTATTATTATTATTATTATTATTATTGTTGTTGTTGTTATTAAAACAAAAGGATTGATGTAACTTTTCCAATATTTTCAATACTTATTAAAACCGTATCTTAAAAAAGGAAAAAAAAAGACAGAATATTGTGTGAAACAATGTTTACCAGTATTTCGACAGTATGTCTTTCTTCTTTAAGATATATTTAAAAATTGCCTGCCTGAAAAAGTATATAAAACAAATGGTTTTTCATTCAAGCGTCGCATGTCTTGAAAAAGACTGATGTACTGGTAAGCAACGAGACAAGACAAAAAGAAATGCAAACATCATGAATGAAATGCAGGAATCATTTTTACGATCTTACAGACGTTTATAACAAAAAGTTTGAAGAACATTTTATTAAAAACAACTGTAATTTAGACGAACACTTCAAGAGCCGCATTCAAAAAAATATCCAGTATCTACCGTCCTTTGACCCTTAAAATATAACTACTAACTCTGACCCCCGGAGAAATGAAGAGAATGACAGAGTTCCATAGGATTTATACTAAGATGTTTCCACTTAGTATCTAATCAGCGAAAAGAATATCTAACGAGAAGCACTCATGTTTCAGTTGCATGCCATTCACGCTGGCTGAATTTCATTCGTTTTGACGAATAGTAGTTCGGAGCCCTAATTCTTGCGTAGCGTCTTGAGCGGTCGTTCTGATCAACAGTTGTATAATACCGGGGTATTGTAGTGCCATGTCGCACATGGAAATGTGTCCCTGCAGTCACCTCCGGTGGGTAAACCTTAGGCCACATTATGATGCAGGCTGTGCCAAGGTCGATAACTTCTTTTACTTTGGGACTTCTTATCTTCCAACCAAAATTCTACATGATGACTTAAAAAGGCCGAAAAGTAATCCTAAACCAGCCCCTCAAAAATCACCTAAACCCCTCAACATTTCGTTCACCAACATCCGTGGCATTAAAACAAACTTCTGCAGTTTCTGCAAACTGACCGGATATACTGGCTCTCTGTGAGACCAACCTTGTCTCGTCTATCCCCTCCTCTGATCTCTCGATCCCTGGCTAACTTCCTCTCCTCGTAAAAGACTCTCTAACCTACATCCACGGTCTTGGTGTCTATGTCAAGGTTATCTCCCTTTGGCCAGAGAGTTGTCTCTCGAATCGCCAGAGCAGTCCTACATGTGTATCCGACTATCTCTTTTCAATTCAGTAAGCTATCTCTTCTTCCTTTACCGCTCTCCATCCTCTCAAGACTGTGGGATACTCGATAGCATTTCTGACACCATAGACAAGGCTCTCTCACTCCACCCGTTCGCTCTCATATTTGTGTTTCGCGACTTTAACACCCATCATGCTAAGTGGCTTAAGAATGCTACTACTGACCACACAGGCATACAAACAAAATCCCTCACGCAGTTTTGCCTTCAACCGGGAAGGTAAGGCCTCTCTCTCGATCTGTGTTTTACCTCCGTCCCCGAGTCTTGTAGCGCCAAGCAACTGTGTCCTCTTGGTTATTCCGATCATGCTGTATTATTCGTTAACATCTCCTTCATCTCCACCCACTGCAAAGAACCTCATACCACTAGAACTTTGTTCTACTATCAACGAGCTGACTGGGACTCATTCCGTGATTTCTTCCGCGATGTCCCCTGGGATGTTGTCTTTACGCTCCACGTCCAAGAATGTGATTCTGAGGTCTCATCCTGGGTTAAAGCTGGAATCGACGCTTTCATCCCATCAAGGAAATATAGGGTCAAGTCGCGCCCCAACCATTGGTTCTTTGCTGCTTGCTCAACTGCCATTGCCCATAGGAATAACTTCTTTCACCTATTTCGTAGCGATATGTCAGACTGCAATAGACGTCTCTTTGCCTCCGCCCGTAAAGAGTGTAAGCGTGTCCTCAACGATGCTAAGTCACTATTTGCTGCTTGGATGAAGGAGAGTATTGTATCTCGCAAATTTGTCTCCAAAGATTATTGGCGTCTCTGCAAGAGCGTACTGAACAATTGCATACCCACTAAACCTCCTTTGTTCAACCAGTTCGAAGTCCTGACCTACTCTGCCGACAAGGTTGAATGCTTTGCTCGGAAATTTTCATTCAACTCAACGCACGACTCTTCCGATGTACCCATACATGAATTCCCTCTTAGAATAAGTCCGTCCTTGGTATTGGGCATTATCTCCAATTTAGACCCCAGCAAGGCTAGTGGTGTGGATGGGATAGCAGCCATTGTCTTGAAGAAATGCGCGCCTGAACTGGCGCCCGCCCTCTCTAAACTATATAACTACTGCTTCAAGGAAACTTGTTTTGCTGACTGCTGGAAGACCTCTTCGATTGTTCCTGTATTCAAGTAGTCTGGCGACCCATCTGACACTTCTAATTACCGTCCTATCAATCTCCTATGGAAATGTCTTCGAGGCCCTTCAAAATAACGGAGAAGCTCGTACCGTGGCCCTAGATATCCCCAAAGCGTTTAATAGGTTTTGGCATGCCGGCCTTCTTTGGAAGCTCCGAGCTTATGGTATTACGGGTCGATTGTTTGACCTAATACAATCAGTCCAGTCAAATCGTGATTGGAAGGTCGTTCTCAACGGATTCTCCTCCAGTCCCTATCCCACGAACGCAGGTGTTCCTCAAGGCTCCATCCTAGGCCCCACTCTATTCCTTATCTACACAAATGACCTTTCTGACGCCATAAATTCCCAAGTTGGCATCTACGCGGATGACACCACAATTTACTCCTGCCTCAAAAACAAATCTAGTGTCGCTGACAAAACTAACCAGGCCGTGCGTCTCGAAAAAGAACTCCAATCGGTTGTGAACAGGAGCAGGAATTGGCTGGCCAACTTTAATGCCTTTAAAACAAACCTACTCTTTATTAATCACTACAGAGATCCTTCCCTGCCCTCCATTAGAATGTCTGACGCTCAACTTCTCAAGAGCACCTCTCTGCGGCTGCTCGGTCTCACGTTGACTGCTGACATGAGACGGAACATATACATTGTCAATTGTTTCGTCCACCGCAAGGGAAGTTGGCTCCCTGTGCCGCGCCAGGAAATTTTTCTCCCCGTAATCGATCCTTCAGATTTACAAATCAACAATTCGCCCTTGCATTGAGTATTGCTGCCATATATGGTCTGGAGCCTCTTCTGTTTGCCGGGGTTCTCGAGAAGTTCAAGAGGCGGATATGCAATAAAATTGGCCCTGTTCTGGCAGTTCGTTTACAGTCGCTCTCTCACAGGCGCAACGTCAAATCTCTCTATATTTTTTACAAATATTTTCATGGTAATTGCTCTGAGGAGCTGCATTTGCTGGTTCCCAGACTTCATGAATTCAAGCGCCCTACGAGGCTGGCATTCCGCTCTCACCCTTTCACTGTCGAAACTATAAAATATAGCCGCCTCTTCTATACCAATAGCCTTATATCTCTAACCTCTCGCCTGTGGAACCCTCTTCTTTATTCTAGTTTCAATGAGAGCTATAATCCCTGAGAGTTGCCTTGATCTATCCTCTATCCTTCTCCCCATCCTCTCCTCTATCACTCCTATCTGATCTTGCTCCAAATCTTCTGTAACCCCTTGCGTCCTAGTGGCTTCCCGCCTTTCTTGGTTTGAATCGCTTAATATATATATATATATATATATATATATATATATTCACAATTTGTATCGCTATTTCAGTCTCTTTCCTATCGAACAGAAAATTCCTATGACGTTCTGATTCTTTAGTATATTGCTAAACCTAGAAAATAACATCTGTGCATCTGTTCATACTAACAAAATAACAGAAAGAACTGAACGAAGTTTATTATATTTTCAGAGCATTTAACATCAAGGGCACATATTTAGTTATATAAGAACTGAATTTATTCAAAGAAGAGAAATTGAAAGGAAAATAATAGCGTATGAAAACAAATAAGCAATCTGTGAAGCAGGTACTTTGGAAGATGACAAATGAGGTAATATTCATACAAATTAAATGAAACGGCTTAAAACGTTTCTTTTGAAAACGCTTGAAAACATAACGCCATAAATATTAAGTGTATGATGAGAGTAAATGGCAGGCTTGTAGTAAAATTTCGAAATATGAAAATTTAACAAAATCATTAGGTATACGTGTAATACTATACATCTTACACACTGCACCCAAAATATCATTAGAGAAGGTAATATGGAGAAGATACCCAATGTGTGCTATTGAATCCAATAACTGAAGTAGTCAAGAACAAATTTGATAGATTGTGTTGCAAGAACAAATCGATTTCATTGTGCTCTTCATGTGAAAGTTTAACTCGTCTTCTCGGTTTACGGTCACGTCACGTTAAAACATCTGCTTTTAAATAATAAAAAACAAATAATGGGTTAATAAGCCATAAAAAAGTGATTCAACATTCAATCAGTCTTTTTCATATTCATTAACGCTCAGTTACTGCCCTTCGTGAATATAAGTTTGCACTAAACCCCAGGCATAGAAACGAAAACACTGCATAGCTCTAGATTAAATCAACGGTAAGGTTCGGAATTCACTAAACGTTACAAAGATTGTAAATTTTTATTTATTTATCCGCGTGCAAGACAATAAATACAGTGAAACACAAGTGATTTGTGCGTGTGAGTGGATAAGAAAAAGAAAATAATTATTCAGGAGCGAGAACTACAGAAATGTAATCAAGAATACAGTACGAGTGACATTGCATATAAATTTTTGAAGATGCAACTTGGCTAGAAAGGATAGCACCGAAGGAGAGGTCCACAAGCAAGAAGTTCGAGAAAAGAAACATTTAGCATAGAAATTCTGGTTACATCTAGCCAGTTGATTGAGCAATTTGTTTTGATTTTTTTTTACGGCTAAGCAGTATTTTTTGCAGATCATTTAAACAGAAACATATTTCGGATAGTAAAAATACACAAATAATTTCAAGAATAAGTGATTTTGTCCAAAGTTTGTTATTTAACCCATAGCTGATGGGAGGAGATGTATTCAGCTCTTCTCCATCGGTATTTGCGCATTAGTAAATGAAAGGTGACGCACAGGAAATAAAAATCATCCGAATCGACAAATACCTGAAGATAACAGGAGGGTTGCAATTGGACAATCTAAAAACACTACGTTAACCAATTCCATTGACACGGTCGATGTATCTATAACGCTCCACCGCATTTAAGCTGTCACTCTTATTCTAAGTCCATGCTACCTCCTGAGTGTTCTCATTTCTATACTTATCGACAAGATCAAACTCATCGTTAAAGTCCCGAAACCAATTAACACCAGGTTGTTTGTACCCGATCTTTCCCTTATACGATATATATCGGAATCAATGACGACATTTCCAATAACCCGCTAGAACTACAGGACGAGATGTTATCAAAAACGTATCGATCCAGCGAGAGAAATCAAGCCGCTTCGAATCGTCATTGGACACATTCACCTCAATGATATGAAGAGCCTTATCATTTATGGTAATATCCAGCACGCAAAGCCGGCCTGCTGGATCCGCGAAAACAATGGCACACGCCGCATTCACAAGCTTCCTCACAAGCTAGGAAGCACCCCTCGAAAGATCCTCAAGCCATACTGGTTAATGAACAAACCTTCATGGTCGCTAGCTGAAAACCGAGTCTCCTGCAAACAACATACATCCATCCCGAGACACTGAAGATCACGAGCATGCCTCGCACTGCGTGATTCTGATCTCAGGCCCAGAGAATTTAAACTTACAAGCCAGAAAGCTATAATCAGTTAGATTAGGGTTGGGAAATTGGTTTGAACATGGTTGGAGTAAGGATACCATTAGGTTCTCCCATTGGCCCTTGGTGTATTTCAGTCTTGAAGGTTACATCATAGGAAAGACCACTAATATCCATTTTAGTGTTTTTTTAAAACAACTTATGGCCTTCTAGACCATACTCCATGTCTGCCCCGCCCCGACTCATTTCGGTTAACTGTCAGAACACATCTGGATTATGGGAAGTTTTATGAGACTTCTACATATTTGTCCCCGTACAATTTGCCGGAAAAATAGGTACTTCAGTTCTTTTATGAGATTTCCATAATTTCGGGATCTTACAGCATGGTCCGAAGAAAATTCGGCAAGTATTCTTCACTTAATTGTATGGATATTTGTTGGACATTATTCTTTTCTCTCTACAGAATGACTTCTCTGTCTTTTGGAAGGTGGGGTAATTTCACGGTGTATCCTGGAGTAAATGTTGGTAATAAGAAAAAGTGTGTATCAGGACCTTTGTCTGAATCGGTTGGCGTCTGTCCTGAGGGGCATATTCTTGGCTGGAGATGAGCGAGATTACAAATGTTTTGTTATGCAGTAGTGAACCTTGTAGGTGTCGTGGAGAGAAGAAGCTTTATCTTTTCAGTTTTTTCTTATCTGGGATCAGATTTCTTTTACGTATCCTTCAATGTTATAGATTAACATTGATAGAGTGAGGGGTTGTGCCTTTAGTGCTGGGGATTCAGGCGAATGAGGCCCCGCTGCCTGAGGCTTCCCTCTGATACTACAGCAAAAAGCCGCTCAGCGACTTCCTTATCCAAAACTGCACTAGCATCGGGCAAAGCGTTTTCGGGGAATGGGTGCTGAGATATTAAACCAACAGGAGATTTAACCGCACCAGTTCCTGAAAATGGCATGCCAATCACAGGCGTGGCGTAATTTAAAGACGTGATCTGATGGGGTTCTTGGTCAACCGGAGCATGACATTCAGAGGTCTTCTTCTCTAGGCAGGAAGAGGAAAGGTAAACAGCCACTGTAGCAGGTAATTATTACTGGCAACTTCAGAACCCCTACTTCCAGACAGTTGGATATGGAGTAAAAGGCTTTTCGGTTTAACATGATCAGATTATCACAGAATGCTCCCATTATCTCGAAAGAAAAACAGAAATATGCTCCTCGATAACCTGTTGCTACAGAGTAGGGGCTACGCCTTCTTCAGTACTAGGTCAGTAAGAACAGACCTTTCGTAATCAGCCCCCTACTCGTATATTTTCTGGCGTGGATAGCAATTTATCCCACCTGAAGAAGCCTGGATAGTTTATTATTCTCTGTGGTTTAACCCTCTGGGACACCTGGGTATTTACCACGAGCGAGAAAATTTGCGTGTGCGCTTGTCCACTACGAAGACTGACATAATTATTTTTTCAATTTTTTTCAGTTTTTTCTTCCAAGAATTCACCTTTTAGCACAAGATGAGGTTATCTCGCAATATTGATAATGCTTTTTGGGCGGGGCGACTTTCAATAGCAGTGCGATTCTCCGGCCGCAGCAAATTTTCTTTCTGGTCCGAATGTTATTCCATAATTTCATTGGATATATTTTGGCCATTCATGGCTTCCATAATTTTCTTGGTCAACCTTTGGCTATTATTGGCTTCAGTGCTATTTTGGTCCGATTTTGGCCATTATTGGCCATGGAATCAGATTTTCTGCTGACATTTTTTGGGAACCTTTTTAATTACGGGTACTCCACAATGATATTTTATAAGGCGTAACATTTTTGAAGATTGATTCGAACAAATCTTTTCGGATTGACTGATTTAGTCCGCCATAATAGTCTTTAAACAGGCAAGGCACGCAGAATATTTTTCCTTGTGGTAAATTATACAGAAATGAGTGGAGGTGTGGTGGAAAGAAAATGGTAGTGGGAAATACAAATTAAAATAAAGTGTGAAAGAAAAAAAATTAACAATACAAAATTAACATTACAAAATCCAAATCACCAAGAAAACGTGTAACCAGAAATTATTTCAATTGAAAAATAAATCTAAGAAAACTTCGTAAAAAATAAAGAAATAATTAAAATCAATACAAAATTCAGACGATAAAAGGCAATTAAGAATCTGGCTCGTCCAGGAAATGAAAGTTGACTTTAAATTTATTAAAACTACCAATAATTAACACCGAAAGTCTAAAATAATTAAAGAAATAATATGAAAAGATACAAACTCTAGAAAGAAACTGGTTTGTCCGGAAAAAAGTAAAATGGGCTTAAATTAAACATAAAGTTTTGTAAAAGAATATAACGTTAGGTGAAAAGTATTAAGAAATATCTGGAAGGGATTAAAATAAAATATAATTCACCCAAAGACGGAAAATGAATAAAAGTTAAAAAAAAAATAGCAACGGAAGGAAACAAAAGCAGCGTCCTAGAGAAAATAGAAATGAAAATGCTAAGTGGAGAGGGATCAAATAAGACAGGGCGGACAAGGTAAAATTAAAAAGTCGAAAGAAAATAATTGGATTTCAGACCAAAGAAATGATTTTTAGTTTCTATCTATCAATAAAAATATAAATTAACAAATAATGAAATTAACAGTGATCTACTAAATTTTGTTTCACCAGAAAAATAAAATTGAAGATGACGGATCAAAGGCGACAAGGAGAAAAAAATTAAACTAAAGGTAAAAGAAAACGACAAAGGCAAAAATCATAAAATCAGTTCAACAAAAACATATAAAAGGAAAATAGGACCAGAATCATCTTAACTAAAGGAATACGATTTCAAAAATTTTTACTGGATTTCAAAAAGGAATATTTCGGGTGAAAAGTAAAGAAAATTGGTCACAGTTACTTCCAAAACGAGACCTCGAAAAAACAATAACAATAGCATTATATTCTTCTAGAAAATTCTTATAGACAATTATCCAGGACTACTTATGAATGGATTTGTCCATTCACGACAATAAGGGATCTTACAATAATATCTTCCCTTTTGAATCTTATATACTACAGAAGTCTTTTTTGAAAGCGGGGTAAGATTCAAAAGTTGTTTTGGCGGTTTCTTCCTTTTATTGGAGCGTGTCGTTTCCGGGGCTATCTGGGTCATCGAAAACGTCACAGAGAAATACCATCGGCGCCTCCTCACGGATACTCTCTTAGTCCGAGTGCCTTTTTCTTATTTGATTTATATGTTTTTTCATGCACGAATGTAAACCGTTTTATTATAATAATAATAAGAAGAATAATAATAAGAAGAATTCTTGGATAAGCCTTTCAACTACACCATGTTCCCAAAATTCCTGTTCATTTTTTTAAGATCGAAAGAATAGATTTTCGCTGGATTTGAAGTATTTCTGGGTGTCGGTTTTTTTTTTATTTCCGAACATTTTTTTCGGCAACAATTTGTCAAACACCGATCAAATTCTCCCTTTACTACCGGGAACATTCTTGATGCAATGTTAGGATTTGGTGTAACCCCATATACACGAAAAATCTGCCATAATATAATATCCTTTGTTTCACTTTATTTAGTTATTTTTAAAATCCTTTTGACTATATTGACGAAGCATTCTGCTTGTTTTATAGCAAAGGTTTTACAAAATATTTCAGAATAATTAGCAATGAATTACTTGTCGTCCGAAAGGTTTGTATCCGGATACTGTATGTAGCAAATAATTCATACAAGAAGTCCATCGTAATTGTAAAAGTTGGACTCTTGCATTTTAAAAAGTCTGGTCACATGGAAAAAAAGTTTAGATAGTACACATAATTTATCGGTCCCGCGAAGTCGATGCGTAATTTCGAGCACGGTGTGTCTGTTTGTAAACATTATTGCTAAACCTTCTATTTGTGAAATTGGTGCACAGCCAAAATTATTGTTAATGTCTTTTTATCTATCTGGCTGTAATTCTTCTCGGCAAATAAAAGTGTTCTTGACGCATATGCTATCGCTTTTACAGAACCATCTTTGTAATTATGCAAAATCATGGCACAGCGACCGTAGTTAATAACGTCGCTCACCAAGCCCGCCATTAGAATCTTTTTTAATTTTTAGAATGTTTTTTGGTATTCTGTAGTTACATTTCACAAGGAGTTAGCTTTTATTAAATTATTTAATGGTACTCGCAAAAAAATGCATGTTCAGAAGAAAAACTTTATAATAAATTGTGAAACCTAGAAATGCTGGTAAATATGAAATATTTGTTGGGTTGAGCATATTTTTAATCGCAATGGCTCTGGTTTGGCCTGGTTTTCTTTCATTTCTGTCGATGATTTGGTTAAATATTTAATTTTGGTCATGAGAAATTCACATTCTCTTCATTCACTTTAAAACTGCATACGTTTATTTTACTAAATACCTCATTTGAGTGATGTATAGTCAGCTCACGGCCTTCACTGTTTAATTTAAATGTCACCTAAGTATGCGATCGCGAAGATTAGATCGCTCAGCATTGTGTCCATTATTTGATGAAAAATTTCAGGTAATACCTTAAGTCCGGAATGTAATCTCTTACATTTGTATAATTCCTTGTGGGTTTTGACAATATATTTTATCATTCTTCGTCAACCTGAACTAGCAAATATGTCCAACTTTGTAAAGACCTTTCTGCCACTTAACTTTGAAATAGTTTATTTCTGACTTGGTAGGAGCTAATTGTAATCTTGTAGACAATCATTCGGCCCCGTGGAGAAATCGTCACATTCACGGATTTTGTTAATTTTATTTTCACGCAGACGGTCGGAGAGGCCCAATTGACATAATCCACTTGAAAGAAAACTCCCATATTTGCCAAGTAAACTAATTGCTGAAAAAGGTACATTTGCCTTTCATCTAAAAATTTGTATCACATTTTTCTTTAACTGGAATTTGGCGTTAGTTTTTTTGCATCTTATTTGTTCAAGAAAAGTTTCTAGAAATTTATATTTCAGTTCTTTTTTTTAGCCTTTAAGTGTTACTAGAAAGGCCATCCACTTTATTACAAAAAAAGATTTTTGAGGAAAATCCCATAAACTAAAGAGCTGCATCTAATCTGTTCGGAAGAAGTTATAAGTTCTTTCCATCACGAATATTTTAGCCTTAACCGTCTTCACATAAATCGATATATCAGATGTGAACTCACCTTTAAATTTAGAATTCTGCCCAGTAAAGCCCCGAGCAATTTTGCTAATGTTAATAATGTTTTACCGATTCTTTCCCACGTAACTTTGTTTATAATAGTCACATCTGACCCTTTGTCTAGCTGAAACATTGCATTTTTTTTTTACTGTTAAAATGTTTTTTTTTTTTTTAACTCTATCTGCGTTACCTGTCACCGACTACGCTGGCTTTATAGTACACTCGGATTTTGACTTTTTTTTTTCTTTACAATGTGAACTACATTTTCCTACATTTCCACAGTTGTACTATTTTTTGTACTTAAAAGGGCAGTGTCTCTTGAAATACAGTCCGCCGCATCCGTAAAATATGTTTAGTTTTGTAAATTATTTTGTTCTCCCTTATTCTTTGAGACGAATCTAATTTATGTGAGGTACATCGCTTTCATTAATTCTAAACGTATAGGGTCGTACGTATATTATTCTTTGAAACGCCTCTTACAGCTTGCAAGGTAAACTTTGACTCCTGTTCAAACTTAGTCAACACTCTAGAACACATCCCTATTTGCTACCAAGCCTTGTAGGAAGTTCAAGCAGTTAAACATCGTCTGGTGTTCGTTCACTTAATCGGAACTTTTCACATTCCCGGTTTACTGGCATGAGTGATATAATCTTCATATTCTTTTTTTTTTTTACAAGAGAATTAAGCATTGCTAAAGTTTATTAAACAATGAACGTTCACTGAAAATTTGATTTAACAGCATAATATTTTCTTCAAACGGTAATTTATTCGACTTTTTTGGCAGAATGTAATTCACTTAGTTTCGTGTTCCGTGGATCCTTCATTGTTTAGTAATAGACGCACATTTTCTCGTCCGAACGGCTTATACAGTCTTTTTAATGATTTCCTAGTAGTGACTGTCATATGCTACAAATAGAACCTCTTCATGAAGTTTATATTTAGATTCACCAATTGCATTTCTTACTGAGTCTTGTGAGAACATGTAGATGTGATGTCGTTACATTTATTCGTCATAAAATGTCCTAGTAATTTTTTACTCTTGTTATGTTTGTCTGAACAAGGTTTCCTGTAACTGTTTTGTTGTTCTTATTGTTGTTGACTTTATTCTTGCTGTTGTTTTATTGATTCAAACGTTACTGCATTCAAGTCTTCCATTTTATTTGTTTGACTTGAAAATTTGCTTCTAATTTATATTTCAGATGTTGCAATGTCCCCTTGTTTCGGGGGTAATTTTTTCCAATGTACTGATTACACAAATTGAAAAAAAACGAATATTTGCCCACTAATATTCTAGTAAATAGTGAATCATCCTCGTCGCCAAATTTTGTGATGTGTGGTCTGGCAGGAGACAATATTTAACTCGAGGGAATCAGTCGTAATAGTAGTAACTAATACTCAGCATGAAAAATCACTGCAATAGTATTATCCTCTTCTTGTAGACAGTTACCCATGACTTCTTATCATCAATGCATTGACCCATTCATTATATTAAGGACGTAACCACAACAAATATATTTTAAAACTACTCAGTATTACATTGAGTGTTTTATTAACACTAGAAAAGAAGGACTCTTTCAATGAATGATTTCTACTCATTTTGTGAGCAGTCCAATGTCCTGATTCTCTTGTAGTTGCACATTAATGTCTTTCAGTATTGCTACACGTCTTTACACATTCAAGTACAGGGATGATGCAATGTAGTATCTCCTTCGCTGTTCAACACATTGCAATGTATTTTCATGTTGATTTAACTTTTTACAGAATCAATTTGTTCATTCTTCCCACTTTCATATTCATTCAGTTCAACTGTTGAAACCTTCAACTTTAAATATTGTTGTACATTGATTTTGCTATTTCTCTCTTCAGAAATTTTAAATAAATATTTTACTGCTTTTTCCAATATTTATTTATTCACGATATTTTTCTGTCATTGGTCAATCATTAATCTTTCTTCTTACAGCGGGTAATTTATGGAAAGGGATGAATCGGGACATGTGTTGTATTTGTTGTATGAAGATCAATGGCTTCGGCAACGATTTAGCGCATTCCATTTGTTTATTTAAGATAAAATGGGTGTCGAGCTATTTCTTATTTGAGAAACAAATAAAATCTTACCAGTTTATCGTATCCTTTAAGATTTTCCACAAAAGCTTTGTAGGAGTTGTCTGGAGATCAAGTCACAGTCAGTTCTCTCGCGACAATTCCCTCTATTCTGGCAGGAATCTATTTTTTTTATTTTAGTTTTCAGGGCTCCATATCGAATTTCCATGATTCTTTTTAATCATTGCAAAGGTTTTGCCAATGACAGACGCTTTATGTTTTACAATTGGTTTGCGTACAATGTCTAGACATTTGCCAATTTCTTCAACGACATGTAAAATCAGAAATAATTATCGTTTGGTATAAGATATATATATATATATATATATATATATATATATATATATATATATGAGTGGTTTTCTGAATTGTATTTGTTGATCTTTCAAGCATTACCTTCATTAAATCTGTTAAAGACTTTCTGTCTAGATTTGCTTTGCATTGCCTAATATATTTTCCTCTCCTCCTTCTCATAGTCATTTTCACACACAAAGATTTACTTCTTGTTGTCTGTTTCTGATCCTGAGGTCTGAAAAATTCCTTATAATCAAATAATGCAAAACTGCTACGTAATATCAATCTCCTACATATAAATAAATGCTGGGCAATTTCCTCATGGATAAAGAGGAGACTTAAGATATAACATTTGTGATACTACTGAAGGATGCTGAGGCTATCATGGAGAAGCATGTGTGCAATGAGGAACTTTTAAAGAGAAAGGAAATTAAAATAGGAATCTGAAAGTGATATAAATTTGTGGATAATTTGATATTCACCTTGTATATTGAATACAATAAGGGAAGAGGGAAACACCGAATAATGCACTTCAGCAGCTTGTGTAAATAGATGTTTGAAAACGTACTTGGTGCGATATTACAAGCTCTTTATGTAGCAACTACTCTAAGAAGCAGCTTATGAATCGTTCTTTGACAAATTCCAATTTAGCGCTGAAAAATATAATATTATTATAGTGGTTGGATACAGACTGTAATGTAGCAACAACACTAAGGAGCAGCTTATGAAGGTTTATTTGATAAATTCCTCTAGAGCGTTGAAAACATTTTTTTTATTATTATAGTGGATGGTTACAAGTTAGAGGGGGCTATCGTTATTTTATTACCGAACAGACAATAATTTCATCTACGAAAGAGAGGAAAGTGTGGAGAATCATATTATGGAGATAAATGGCCCATAAATGCAGGTGGCAGTCTATCACTTCATTGTCTACATCGATTCTTTTGATGAAACCATTGTCACTTGGAATTATTATTATTTTTTACCATTGTTTTTATATTATTATTCTTTTATTCATATCCGCTATCCATTTGTCACTTCTGTTCCCTAAGGCCTTAATAATAACCAATTATTCCTTAATAATAACCATGCATTCTCATCTTCAATTCATTTAATGCATATTTTATATTCTGTTTTCTCTTTGGAGAATTCTGTTATTCTTTCCATTTCCGTCCCATGTCTACTGATGTTTGACATTTTTATCTTTTTTTTTTTCGCATTCCTTCCAATATTTTATTCACAACGACTTTGTTAACTGAGTTGCTGCAGTTTCTAACGTTAGATTCTCTTTTCTTCACAGAGAGATGATCGACACCAGACCTTGACTTCAAAGATTTATATTTTAGAATTGCTTTCTTTTTAATTAAAAAAAAATATTATTTTATTTTATTTATATATTTTTTTTAGTTTAAGGAATATCGGAAACATGTGAAAATGGATACTGGCCAAGCGGCCATTTGTAGGAATCCTTCTACTCGCGATTTTGTTAAATATCTAAATTCAGGATGTTGGGATTTGATACAATAACCTTTTCTTTTTTTTTTTTTTTTTTTGGCGGAGTGCTCCTTTTAAAATAATCAGTTTTAAATGCACTTAAATAATCTTAGAGTTACTTTTGAGTTATTGCCTACAATTTGTCATTTGTAAGATTTCCTTTTTCGAGATTTTGAATGTATTTAACATGGAGTAGCAGTTCGGGTTATATTGGTTCAAATGCTACATTCCACCATTGAAACAATCGATCTTGTTGTCCTGACGTATATATTAAAATTCATGACAATGACTAGCGAATAGAAACGTTGTATGGCTTAATAACAGTATTCTTTTATTTCGTTGATAGATTGCCATTTTAACAATGATTCCCTCTTTTAACGAAAGTGAGGAAGTGAATGATTAATTTCATGGCATCAGACGTTAGGTGAGTAATTCTGAAGAATGCAACATTTTCTGTGCTAAGGCAGAAGATGTAGAGTAACATTCCTTCTTATAAAACATTTTCCGATACTTCCCCATCTTCGTTTAATTTTAAATATTTTATTTTGCATTGATCGCTTAAAATATATTTCTTAAACCATAAAAAAATAGTAATCACCTTATAGTTGCATAAATAACATATAGGCTGCAACCGTAGTAGCAGATGTTGTGACTATGTAAAAATAATTTAAGATAATTTAACCTATCCTATACTTTTTTGGCCTTGTTCCGCAAGGCTTACACAGTAGAAACTCACCATTTGGCCTTGTTAATTAAACTATAGCAAGGACGTTTTTGTTTCAGGAATTTAGCAAGAAGAGTAATGAGAACCAAGTGAATTCTGAATTCCGCCTTCTTCTGTAGAAAATCTTTACATTACAAACACATTGAGTAGTTCTTTTAAGCTGATATAAAAATTCACGGGTCATGTAAATCTAAAACAAATGCGACCGATGAGATAATAGTCAATTAATATTTTGCAAATACTTATTTTCGTCTAGTGTAGGTTAATATCAAAATGGCTTCCGACAAAAAAACGTACAAACTTTTCTCAGTCTATTTCTGATTACTTTCTTTCCTTAATTCATGACAATTGCGTTTGCACTTCATGTGTTTCTTCTGTTTTTATGTCCCTCAAAATACTCTCTGTTGGTGAATTTTATTTCAGGATATCCTCAACTACCGGAACTAAATTTTCTCATATATTTACTGATCCTATGCACTATGGTCGTCTATCACTTATTCAATTTAATTCCTTTCATTTCACATTACGATCATAAATATTTCCTTTGAAGTTAAGTGTTTTATATGTGGGTGGATTCAATTATGTTGCGTCATGGGTTATGTACCATTCTGGAATGCCATTTTGAGTAATCCTCCTTTAAAATAGAAATATTAATGGTGACTTCTTGATGTTAAAGGTCTGGAGGAGGTGATCTCAACTTGCGGCACATTTACAAAGTGACTGAAATTCAGATTACTGATTGACCCTAGCCATGTGAATAAAATGAGGTAGACAGAACACTTTGGGAGCCGTCGGTTGTTGTGCTAGAAGAAGGCACAAGTCATCGCGTGCTGGTCATGCTCAGATTTTTATCACACGAGATAACACGATCTCTCCCAGAAACTGTAATTTATGTCCGCTCAGCATAGTTCAAGTATATAGGTGGGCTGTGTACGTGTTGAAAAAACACAAGTATGGCTGAGAAGGCGTCTGCAACAGGAATCGACTAGACGCCTTTATTAAACGGGCATACTCGTATAGGAGTGGCCAGCCATTTTAAATGTCGCTAAATTTCGTGATATTGATAGAGCAGAAACCAATCACCGTTCGCAATAAGCGGTTGTTCGCTGGATAAGAGAGCACGCAAATTTAAATGGATTTAGCTAAAATAATACCACTTTCAATAATTATATAAATGCAAACATATCAAATTAATATGATAGAGGAAGGAACCACAAGAAAAAAAAAAAAAAAAACGAATATATAAATGCAAAAGAAAAAAAAAACAAATTTCTCTCACCGTTTTCTTATCTAAATTAAAATATTTACCTTCCCAATTTAGAGTTCTAAAAGATGAAAAGAAAACACCAGTGCACGTCGATTAGAATATACAAAATTATGCCTATTTCATTATATTCTAAATCTTGATGAGGTTTTTTTCTGCATTTTCTTAATTCTCCCTGGCTGTATCTGCATAATTGTGAGGGTTGAAAACCAGTCCAACATTAAAATTATATTATTCGGACTATTGTCCTCATCTTTGTCGCCATACTTATTATAACATTTCGGTCATTGTACACTCAGGCCTTATTCAGGTGGTTGGAATGTTGAAGTGAACCCTTTATTTCACACACTGGGATAGACTGTTCTAGTTCCACGTGCCATGATTAATGCATGTCAGTTTTCAGTTATCGCCTGTTAAATTCCCTATTGAATTAAAAACTCTTTGGATCCTGTCACTGGATCTAACCAACGCCTTTATACACTGTGCCATGTAACAGTGGATAAAGGCGTTGTTTAGATCCAGTGACAAGACGCAATCAGTGTGAGTTCAATACCTGGTTAAGACAGTGGAGAACTTGGAGAGGGGTAATAAAAGGAGATAACTGATAACTGACATCCCTTAGGTGTAACACGTAGAATTATAACAGTCTACCCCAGTGAGCGAAATAAAGGGTTCTCTTCCACATTCCAACCACCTGAAGAAATCCGGTGCGTACAATGGCCAAAACGTTGTAATAAATATGGCGACACAGATGAAGCCAATACACCGAATAATGTAAATAGTAATTTTGTTTAATCAGAAGCTTTTTTGACGTTGCCAATACCTTTTTTTGCCTTTCTATCAGATAGAAATTTGTGGATTAGCGCCAGGGCAAAAGAATGTGACATCTCTTTCATTATTATCAGAAATTAATGAGATCAATTGAGGCTCTTCAAAGGTATAACTATTTATAATAATGTCAAGCATTGATGGACCACGATGGGGATAATCATGTTGGATCTACAATGGAGGAAATGACTATCAAGATTTCTCGCATCACTAATATTCTGCTGTCAGTTTTAAATCTCTTTAATACATTCTGCTTTACTCTTCATTCAATTAGAGAAGTTCTGCTATATGTCTGTGAAAGCTTGACAATCACCTCACAGATGAATAAGACACTTGAAGCAACTGAATTGTGGTTATACAGAATGGTTTTCTGAATACTATTTGCAGAACATAAAAGCACTGACGAAGATGTATAGAAAATGGGAAGATAAATTGCAAGTATAGAAATAACATCAAGAATAAACATTTTAAATTGGGAACATAAAGGGGGAAAAGTGTGTCTCAATTTGATATTTACATGATAGAAAAAGTTAAGAGGAAAAAAAAACAACTCCTGACTTACCTAGGGTGATTGAATATATGGATGACAGAATAAATTTTGTAGAGCTAACGAACCATCATATTTTTTAAATCAGTTGCTAATTTTTAATTTGGCGGAAATATGGGACAAACTTAAGACACTAGTAAATAGCTGCCATCAGTATATATGCCTTATTTCCAAGATGTATAGCTGATAAAAACTATTGTCTTTTGACGCAGAGATTGAACGCGTCATTATTTAATTAGCCTAGAAAATCAGTTTGTTTATTTATATTCTATGGTAAATACTTAAATCATATTTTTGGTTGAGATCGATTATATTGGCAACATATTAATATGGATGAGAAGAACAACTAATTTAGCATTGCCGACGATTAAAAATCGATAGAATATAAGGTTAATATAGTTTTATATCAAAATTGTTAGTTAAATTCCCGCAATTTTATGAAGGTAACCTGTGCGAGAATAATTGTTGAATTCTAAATAAAGTTTGTCAATTTGTATACGTTTAAAAAAAATAAGAATTTGGAAATATTTTGGCAAATTATTATTTTTGAGTACTCTCTTAATGTTATTTAGCATATTGAACAATGCTCTATATGTAAGTATGAATTAAGTATATCAAGTTGCATTTCAATATATGAAATAATTATATTGAAGTTAGTATTTGTGCATCAATGTGTATATTGATTTTGGATATAATTTATTTTATGAAAATGTAGGAAAATAGTTGTTAATGTAACAAACAGTATCTTATAAAGCAAAAGTTCCTCATTTTTTAAAATATAATTCCACAGTTAAGAACTAAATAATATATTTGGAAAAATTACAGGGATTGTTTTGAAATAATTCTATTTTCTGAAATTTTAATATGGAAAACTCAATGAAATATTGTGTTTCTAGAAATTTATTAGATAATTTGATAGATTTAATTGTAAATATTATGTATATATTTAAGTTAGTGTTGAGTCCGGTAGAAATGTTACATCTTTAACAAATTTGTTAAAGACATATTTTCTAGAAGGCATCGATATTGATAATGGGGTCAGGGTATATATATATATGAATATAGAAACTCGGTGACTTAGAATTTGATCATATGCTGAGTCGATATTTGCTTGCAAATGGCATGGGACAGGTAAAATTTTATTCAAACGATAGCATTTAGTTTATTAGATGTAATGGGCCGCTGAAATATAGAACTAACATATATTATAATAAATCTGCTCGTCCCTCATAAGCAGGAACGTTACGCCCTGCCAATAGAGATGAAATAATGGACTATTTATTTGATCCCGTGAAGAGACGGAAAAACATACCAAGGACGGTGGTTAATTGTAGAGAAAAATAAATAAATTAATAAATAAAGTATAGAGGATAAAAGAGGCTGTGCCAAGTGAAATATAAAAATTTTTCACTTTCAAATATTCCAAGACACGACGATAAAACATAGAATATCATTTCATAAATACATCGAGAGAATATTGCCTTTGTAATGAATATCTACAAATATTTTATTGTTATTGAACTGTTCAGGAAAATTATACAATCATTCCTCGAAGAATTAATATTATGATAGGAAAATGGTGAAAATATTTTCACGCGTATTTCTTATAATCGTAATGTGTAAAACAACATACACACACACTCGCACACACACAGATACACACACATGAATTGAACGCTTGGGTTGATGCGCTGGATTTATATACATCACGTATATAATACGTTAAAAGATTCTCCTTCTCTGCTATGCGCTGAGAGCTTAGGGGAAGGGCTTCCAACTGATGGCAAATCGTTCGATTTTCGACTGCGGCTTGGAGCACTCAGATGTCTAGCCACACGGATGAGCTATGATGCAACGAAACAGGCCTGTATGCGTGTGTAATCACACACACACACACACACACACACACATATATATATATATATATATATATATATATATAAAAACAAGAGAGATAGAAAAACAATTAAAAAATAACATTTACTCGCTTAAATTTATTAGGCAAAAAATTATATCATCTCGCTTTCTCCATAGTTTACCCTTCCTTACACATTTGATTTTACGCTTAACAGAGCATTCATGCATTAAAAATTTATAAGCATAACACAAGATTCCCTCCAATTTTCTTTTGTTTATAAATATAATCTGCAAGAAAAATATTCTATATTATATATATATATATATGTGTGTGTGTGTGTGTGTGTGTATATATATATATATATATATATATATATATATATATATATATATATATATATATATATATATATATATATATAATGTGTGTGTTCGAGCGTGTGTGCAGTGATATTTTATATAATTATTTTATGACCCCAAATCCGTGTCTGCACACACAGACGTACGCGCGCGCGCCTGTGTGTGTGTGTGTGTGTGTGTGTGTGTGTGTGTGTGTGTGTGTGTGTGTGTGTGTGTGTGTGTGTGTGTGTACCTATATTCTTTAGAATCTTTCACCCCAAAACAGTATGTCATGAGTGAACTACGCCTAAAACGGATCTTGTCGGAGAAAAAAAAATACAAATAAAATATAAAAGAGTAAGATAAAATTACAAAAACAAATTGGAGAAATGACCATTATTAGATTAATATTTATAACAACGATAAAACTTTTTTCTTTTGCAAAGCCGAGGAAATATGAGTATTGGGGAAGAAGTATTCGCCCGAATCCATTGATACAAAAATATATTTAGAAACTAAGTAATTCATTCTTTCACTCATATATCCATATCTTTCTGCGTTTGATCGTCGATTTGGTCATTACCTCTGGTGTATATTCGACAGAAATGCAACAATGTATAAATTAGATTTGTTCTTTGTGTACAGCAGATTAAATATTGTCTAGAAATATTGCGTGAGTATATACATATCCAAGTACACATATACACACCTCATATATCACTATACTTCTTTCTTCCAAACTCGTTCTCTCTCTCTCTCTACACCTACACACCCACTTATATACATGAATCTATCTAGCTACAATTTCTTCCAATTACTTTCTCTCTCTATTTCTACATTTCTACCTCTCACACCGCATATATTCTATCAAACACATACTCAAATATATATATAATATATATATATATATATATATATATATATATATATATATATATATATATATATATATATATATATATAGGCATATAAATTCAGTTATATCCAAAATTTATATGTATAAACACAAAATGAATATCGAAATAAGGAAAAGTTATCTTAGCCTACGATTTTCGTAACTGACGGAATTTGCCAAACCAAATTCAATGATTTTATTCTCCAAAATGTTTTTATAAAAATAAGTAAATTTCGTGTTATTTATTCTGCTGATTTAAATTTAAGAACATCCATAAATATATTTTAGCTTAACTGAAAGTTAAGTTAAATCATGGTTGATAATATGATATGTAGTTTAATATCTAATAAACGAAAAATGAGGGAAGTTTTTTTTTTTTGTTATTGATTTCTTTAATAACAATTATATTATATTTCTACACAAATGACCTTATACATAAAAATTTCTCAAATGAATGAACCATATACAAAATAAATCCAACCAAATTTTCGATGTAAATAATGTCAATGTCATTTTAAGAAAAAAAAGTAATTACTTAGACACAAAATTTTAACAAAATATAATTTTGTTCCGCAGGTTTTAAACAATATGTCGTTTCCTGAAAGAAATATTCCTTTAACCACCAATATACATGACTGTATAGTTTTTATTTTTAAATTTAAGAAATGATTAAATTCAAAACATTCAATTATTTAACAAATATAACGTGTTATATTCACAAATTAAAATTATAATTATAAAAATTACATTATTAAAAATATCATCAACAACAATGACAACACCTACTGAACCTAAAGAAAATCTATGAGATTTCTTGTATTTAATAATTTTGTAAAACTGAAAACACTGTTTTAATTCTCTTTACAAATACTTTTTTTTAAAATTTACAGTGTTTATATTCTGAATATTGTCCTAATCTCTCTTATTGATACAATGTTATGTTTGTTGTATCCCAGTCGTTATCTTAAGTGTATATCGATCTGTGTAATTTGTAGGGAATTCTGAAATGAAACTATTTTTTATATAATTATTAATATTTCTAAGTTTATTATTACTATTTAATTAACTATGCGATACGTCATTTAAGAATAAATGAAAAAAAATATATAGTTTTAAGGTATACACTAATTATGGGAATAATGTTCAATATCAGCAATATAGCTTATGCAAATCCAAAATTGGACACTAATTCAATAACGAATGGCGACAGTATTTTTCATGCATGAAAGCAATATTCAACCCTTAGGATTGTTTTCAAGCATTAAACATACACGCGCACTCAGTGTTGATCTCAATGTCCACATTTAGACTTACATACGCGTTTTCCTTGATATTGAGGACATATACTCCCAATCTGTGAATAAACTTTCAAGGGTGAAACTGGTTAGTGTTTGCCAATTAATCAATGAAATTATCAAAGCCAAAATGAAATAATCATTTTATTCAATGCAGCAAGTCAACGTCATTTGATCTTTAATGTTGAGACATAGAAAATCGCCATAAACAAGGCGTGAAACCACTAGGATGCAGGGGGTTGCGGAAGATTTGGAGCAACAGCAGATAAGAATGATAGAAGAAAGGATGAGGAGAGGGATAGTGGGTAGATCAAGGTAACTGGAGATGTCGATTGACATTACATTTGAATAGTTGGAGATTATAGCTCTCAGGGAAACAGTAATTGGGAAGGGTGTTCCACAGGCGAAAGGTGCGCGGTATGAAGCTATTGGAGTAGAAGAGACGGCTACATTTAAAAGTTTCTACAGTGTAAGGGTGGAAGCGGGATGCCAGCATCGTAGGGCGATTGAATTCATGGAGTTTGGGGACCAGTGAAAGCAGCTCATCAGAGCAATTACCATGGAAGTATTTGTAGAAAAGTCAGAGATAGGCGACGGCGCGTCTGTGAGAGAGTGACTGCAGTCGAGACGCCAGATCAGGGCCAATTAGATTACATATCCGTCTCTGGATCTTGTCAAGAACTCCGAGGTAAGCAGAAGGTGATCCAGACCATATATGACAGCAATACTCCATGCAAGGGCGAATGGTTGTTTTGTATATTTGAAGTATCGATTTAGGGGAGAAAAATTTCCTGGCGCGGCACAGAGAGCCAACTTTCCTCGCATAAACTAATGTAGTAATTCAATATAATTTGATAATATTATTTTATTTCATTTCTTATATACGTTGTGATTGTTAAACTTATATGGATCGATTTTTTCAAAGTTTTCTGCATTTTTCTGAATTAGGATTTATTTGATTTTTAAACTTAGTCTCAAAATCATTTGTCTTATATATAATTTCTCTTTTTGCTTACGGATATTTATCGAAGTTGAATTTTCTTCTCTCATTTTTTTTTTGTCACTTGATAGTTTAATCATTAATACTCACAGATAATATAGATTTATATTGTATGTTAAAAAACAAAGACTAAAAATCTCATCGTATTTTAGGCATAAATCCAGATATGTGTTATTCTTCTAATTTCTGTTATATTTTTCAACAATTGGAAAATATTAAAATCTATGCGTTGGAGCTGCTTTCTTTATGTACAACTATTTTGTAATTTGTCTTGCATTTTTGTGCTTTAGTTTATAGAAAGTATATATATATATATATATATATATATATATATATATAGAGAGAGAGAGAGAGTGAGAGAGATAGATAGATAGATAGATAGATAAAGATATAGATATATTTAGCACTTGAAAATATATTATGAACTGAGTTCTGTTGAATGAAAATCTAGTTATAATAACAACGGTCACCTGCGTAAAAGCGAAGCTCGTCAGTAAAAAGAATGGAGCACTATGGCTGCTTGGCGTTTGTTTACGTTTCAGAAAACAATACGCTTTATTTTGGCTGACTCGTTCTGTCGAATTGTAAAACCTCTGACTGACACGAAATCAGTTGTGTTTCGATCCGGGATTGAGGCATTCGGTTGTCTAGTCGCACTGTGGAGATGTTCTAAAAATAATGAATACAATATAATGAAATGATTAAAAAATACTTTGGTCCATCTTCTTAATAATAACATAAACATTTAGACAATATTTTTTCATCAAGTTCGTGGCCTCTTTCTATCTTGGTATGCTCTTTTTAGCGAAGAAGTAGTGAACCCTACTCAATTTCGGACGCATGAAACTTAAAATATTGTTTATGAATATCATCCTGCGCACGAAATGTTTAAATCCCATATGCCTATGTTAAAAACGTTGGCATAGACTAGGTTGGTAATGCAGACAAGTTCCCACTGTGTATAAAATCCTCCAATGACATGCGTTTGTATTAGTCTCTGACATTTAGCATCCTAATTAATGCTAATAACAGGCGAAGGTAATCCAGTTAGGGGAAGGAAAATTGCTATTTGAAACCTCCGCTGTCTTGCGGACATATCCAAACACTAAAAAGAACATTCAGGATTTGGGCCTCGAGAGGAGTTGGCTGTAAACACTGACAAAAATGCATCAAATATTGCATCCAGGACAGCCACAAATATAGCTGAGAAGTGTGGGGGCACGTGGTCAGTGGAATACTTGCTTATAACATTGTCAGGGCCTGAAGCAAGGAGATATTATTTCAGTCTCAGATGCAAATGTCGGAATTTCGACAAAACATGACAATGCATTTCTAACATTCGAAATATAAAATGATTTTGCACACACACACACAAACATATACATACATATATATACATACATATATATATATATATATATATATATATATATATATATATATATATGTATATATATATATATATATATATATATATATATATATATATATATATATATAAAATATGATTATTTATTTATATTTATTGCTCTACTTTTGTATCGAGCACTATTTTTTTTAAAATAATAACTAAAATACTAAGGGACTTTGGATTATTTACCTAACCAGTTCCTTCCTATTTTCTATATATTTTCACATATTATATATATATATATATATATATATATATATATATATATATGATTCAAAAGGATTCGACACATGTCTTCAGTTTTAAAAGCTTAAACTGCACTTCCTTTTCCGATTTTAAATAGAATCATAATTATTTTTTTTTCGCACAATTTCAAAATGTGCAAATAATTGAACGAAGAATTTATTCCGATAAGGAATGAATTTGTTCATTAAAATATATAAAATTAATCATTACGAAGATGTTAAAAAAACTTTCAATATTCATTTCAGTAATCCTAATGATATTTTATTTTTTTCTAAAAATCGAGTATATTTATTAATTAATATCTGAATATTTACATATATATCATTTCATATATTTTATAAGAAAATCTTCGTTAAACATTTTTTGATTTTAATTATTGAATGAATTGAAAGGAGTTCCAACACACAAGGTTAAAACATACAAATATCATTTCATAAATAAATAGAATGAATGTCGCCTCTGTAATGAAGTTTGCAAAATAAGTGAGTTTATTTCATTTGGGTGGATAATTTGTGGTTTTATTAAATTTCAATTCACGGTCTGTTTATTCACCTTTTTATATCTTTCCCATTGAAAATATAGGAATAAGCTTAAAAGAGAAAATTTACTTATAAACTAATGATTACAGAAGATCTTTAACGAATTTAAAAACACATGAAATATAATAATTAGAAAGAGTGACGAATCTAATATTTTCATTATTTTGAATAGAGCTGTCTATAATATTAATCTGTAATCAAAATTACTGGCAAATTTAGAAAATAAATTACAAATACCTTTACACATTTAACGCGCATAAAAACAGATTAATTTCCAGTATAACGTGAATTTCGGATCCACGTAACTTAAAAAGTTGGTGGCGAAAAGCATCCGGGCTATTTATAAGGAAATATTAAAACCCATCTACTTAAAACCCTATATGTCTGATAAGATCACAAATTTGTATTACTGCAAATATCCTATCTACAATTATATGAACAAATTTACTGAATTAATACAGTGTTAATTCCCTCAACGGATTACTTGGTATATTGCATTCTAATAATTTTTTTAGCATATCATCCTAGCCTCGTGATACATTGAATATCTGTTTACATAGATCCCTGTTAATACAAATGCTATACAATCATCGTTTTTTCCACGCTCTAATATTAGACCAAATCTTTTAAGTAAACCTCGTCAGACTGGCACAATATATATATATATATATATATATATATATATATATATATATATATATATATATATATATATATATATATATATCTATTCTACGATCATTAGTGACGGCATAACTCGCATCTTGATCATAACTTACCAACTTTGTAAATGACCCTCGGAGAAAAAAAATTTTAACACTTTTACCAAACCCTCATTTTATGACGGTTATGTTGATGGCATTTTAAGATAAATATAATAAATTAAACGAAATAAATCACCATTAAGTAATCTTTGAGACTAACTCTGTTCTTCAATACACTTAAAAACTTAACTATATTAATACAACTTATATAACTGTTTAACCTTGTAGTATATGTCAGTTGTGATTCAATTTATCATTTCCCTATATAACAAAACAGAATCGAAAATTGCTGTTCTTCTTAATAAAATAAATTCAAAAGCCTTTATAAAATACCCAGGCCATTGATTTGTGGAGCACTTTCCCACTTATCAGTTTTAATTGAATAACAATATCAATTGGCCGCTTATAAATTAATCCATAATTTAAAATATTTTAAAACCATTTAAATTATTTTAGTTGAATTTAAACATTATGTAAACAATTTTGTTGAAAATTAATTATTAGTCAAAAACAAAATTTCTTAGGACAGTAGTGAAGCGAACATAATACTAATAAATATAATAATCATGTTTTGAAAGCATTAATAAATTCTTAATACCAATAAATTTTCACATCACCAAATAAATAATTTCAACAACAAATAATTTATAATATATAACCAAAAAACAGTAATCTATATCGAGATTACATTGGTTACATTCGTTTGTTTACACATTGTTTATTGTAAAACATTGACAAGCTTATGAAAATATAACACTTTATATTTAATAAGAAAGTAACAGTGTTATAGTGGAACTCTAACATTTTCTCTGCACATAGTACCTAATATTTTATATATGCATTTCTTTTTATTTAAGTATAATAAAATATAAGACAATTTTCCTTCTTCAAATAAAACCATCGAACTATTTTGATATTTTATTTAAAATATTCTGGAAAAAATTAACGCAGCCAAAAACGATAATGTTTTATTTTCAGTTTGCAATCCTATATTTAAAATTTAATTCCGATTTATAGACAGCAATATTTTATTTTGGGAATGCAGTTCTTTATGCGGTAGTATTTTTGCAAAGAATAAGCCATTTGTTAGAATTTTATTAGTAAACGCTTTTCTTTTGTTTCAAAACACATTTCTGTGCGCAGTAATATTAAAACTGTCCCTGTGCAGATGAAATCTACGGACCGTCGAATTAGCTGATGGCGTGCAACTGCCAATGCCATTGTCCCCATGATACTAAGGAAAACTTGGGAATACACATTCCTTTGTTTACAACAGAAAACGAGAAATGGAATAACCGGCAGGTTCTAGCTACAAGGTTGATGGAATAAACTGAATGTTCTGTCTTCGTTCTTCCAACGCATATACAATCTGTGGCAATAAACACGAATTTTAGAGGAAGTTTTTTCAAAAAATTAAATGCCAATTCCCATTTATATTGGAAAGTGTAGAAGTTAAAAACTATGTATAAAGAGAAAATAATAAAAATGTTTGTTTTTTTTTTGCTTTAAATTAATTGAACACTGTTTAATATTTTCACTTATTTTCATGTTTATTGGTGAAATCGCTGGGCAATTAGGTTCTTGGTCGATAGTTTTCTAAGTAAAGTGTGGTGAGCATTAGTACCTAAACACACGCACACGTACGTGTGTGAGGAAGGAAAGAGAGAGAAACACAAGGAGAACTTAGAAATAAATACTGCACATCGACTATAAAATTCAAGACAAGATGAGATCATCAGACCATGTGTCATTGATCATTCAGATATATTTATGCAAAGGGTAATGGTTGATTTACCAAAATGATGGTTGGCGGAGACCATCATTTTTCTTTAGGTCGAAATTATATATTTGTGTATGTCCCCAACCTCTAATATCTTTATTTAGGTTGCTTGTGTTCTATCTTCTTTACTTAAAATAAATAGACAAAACTTGTCTATATTATTTAATGAAACATGTATTACGGAAAAAATTGCTGCTTAAATATACACAATAATATATATATATATATATATATATATATATATATATATATATATATATATATATATATATTAAGCATTACGCCCCCAGAAAGGCGTGAAGCCATTAGGATGCGGGGGTTGCAGAAGATTTGGAGCAAGAGCAGATAGGAGTGATAGAAGAAAGAATGAGGAGAGGGATAGTGGATAGATCAAGGTAACTGGAGATATCGATTGATATTACATATGTGTGTGTGTGTGTGTGTTTCTGTGTTTATACATACACAATTTTCGTTGTTTTCGGTGTTAGATTTGGCTAGCGAATTTCCCTCTTTGTTGAAGCATCGAAACAACGAAAATTGCGTAGGTATACACATCACAGACACATGGATTCGTGTTTGCCACCAGTCCCACAGAGTTCATATAAGTATATGTTTTACGATGATCAATACGTACATCTGCATGTATGCATGTCTGCGTACGTATGACAAACATCCTGAAATGGACACAGAGGATCATTTCCCTCCCACTACCATCAAACACCCGCATGCATAACCATAAATAGATTCAAATTTTTGAAAATTAATCAGTTCGTCAGACCATCGCCAGCGCGTGAAACCCAGGGTCACGAACTCATCAATCAATAATATATATATATATATATATATATATATATTTATATATATATATATATATATATATATATATATATATATATATTAAACATTTTCCCCAAGCAAGGCGGGAAGCAAGGGGGTTACAGAAAGTTTAGAGCAAGATCTTTTGCCGAAGAGGGGTAGGAGACTGATAGGATGGTAGTTGCAAGGGTCAGAGGGGTCGCCGGAGTTCTTGAAGACGATCGAAGAGGACTTCCAGCAGTCAGGAAAACAAGATTCCTTGAGGCAGTAGTTGTATATTTTCGAAAGGGCGGGCGCCAGTTCAGGCGCGCATTTCTTCAAGACAATGGCTAGTATCCCGTCTCCACCATTAGCTTTGCTGGGATCTAAATTAGAGATAACGCCCAGTACCAAAGATGGGGTTATGTTTAACCCACTCAATATGGCCTCAGTTCTAAGAGAGAAGTCGGGTATGGGTACACCGGAAGAGTCGAGATAGATAGATAGATAGATAGATAGATAGATAGATAGAACTGTGTGTTGTAGAACGTTTGTTAATTTGATGAGTATATGTTGTACTAAACTGCATTGTAAATATAATGGATTTTATAATGTGGGGAAACAGATGCGCCTTGCTTTCGTTAGCGTAATGCGTTTGAATATGTGAGAAATCTGCAGATGCTCTTATCGATATATGTTTGAGCATGCACAAGTCTGCATGCTTTTTCTGTTGCAGATCGAATGTCGTACTCTTTTCCAACGACGAATGGCATTTCTTACTGTAACACGATGTCCGTGGCTCTGTTATATGAGCATTTTAATGAGTTTCCATTACTCTACCAAGTAGCAATACACTTTATGCTGTAAAATATATGATTTTATTTATCTCTTTCGCATTGTGGTTCGCTTTGTTTAATAATGTATTATATTTGTTGTGGTTAAGTAAATAATTTCGCCATTTGACGTTTCCTTGAGCTGTAGAGATTTTTTGTATGCATGAACGTAATAAGTATATCGTATCAATGAACTCTTGTCCATATGTATTTTTCTAATGTACACTATGCAATCTCATATTAGATTATCTAGATAGGTATGGCTTTGGAATTACCAGGAATGGAAATAAAATTAATAGACAACGAAGAAGAACAATTATTTCCATGAATATTTTACCTTTTAGACATTTAATAATTTGTCACTTTCTCTTATACGGACAAAAATAAAATTTATTATCAAGATTACTTGGAAGATTATAGCAATTTGAATTGGTTTTACTGCTCTGAAGTTAACATTAAATATGATAAAAGATTTATATACTTAAGTTTAGCTCCATTTTCACCTAAATACTTGCAGCTACGCGCAGTGAAGTATAGTATATAATATGCTATAGCAGTTAATTAGATATTGCTATGCAAACTTAAATGCTGTCCACACGTTATACCTTCACGGAATTTTGTGCACTCTGCGGCATGACACATTCATGCTCAACTAATTATTTATCAGTGTAAATCGTGGAGAGATACGATATTTATTATTTATCGAGATTATTGATTCAGTTTCGATCTTTGACTGCGTTATACTGCCGGAAAACACCATCAAATCTTCGTAATATGACGAATATATAAACTTCAGATTTATAAGTGTCACTTGTAAGTCGCAACCCAAGTAATCCACACAGTTATATAGTATAAAATATCATGGTCCACTGCATTATGTGCTCTCCTTCAAATATAAGCTCAGCGATGTGCCTGAATTCGTAAAGTAAACAGAGGAAGCTGAACACGATATGTGTCCAGTTTCAGGAAATGAAGACAAAAGTACTTAATTACTATTTTCAAATCATTCGGAGAAAATCCAATCACGTTATGTGGAGTTGTTCTGTAAGTAAATAAAAATATATTTACCTTGGTTTTAAAAATTTCTTTTCCGTCAGGTTTAATCCTCTTAAACAAACTTTAATGAGTGTACATTTCGCTCGCGGAGACCATTTAATAATGAACGCTAAGAAATCGTAAACATTTGCCGAATTCCACTGATTTCATATATATATATATATATATATATATATATATATATATATATATATATATATATATATATATATATATATATATATCGTCTGATCATTATCACTCACCAAAAATACAAGCAGCACAAGTTATGAAAAAATTCCTCCGAGTTTCTCTATTGTTGCTGATGCAGCAGATACGTTATTTTTGCCTTTAACCGTACACGATGCAGTTCCAATTTTTTATAGCCGTAAGCCGCAACTTTTCTATGCAATCTACAGTAGCGGCCATAATATAAGAAACGGAAACAAAAAGACATAAATATGTGTGTATTACTTAAAAAGTAATGCATGATTAGCAATGAAATTTTTACCGAATAAAGATTACAGTGTAATGCATAAATATTATACAATATTACAAAACATAATAGTTTTGTTTTTTTTAATAAAGATTAAAAGGAACAAAGGAAATAAGCTACTGGACAAAAGTTAAGGAACGATCTTCTTAATACTTGATTGTGAACAAAATTTAATATTTGGTAAACTTCCCCTTATTTTCAATGACTTCTCTGCATCGTCGACCACATGATCTAATTAATTTCTTGCAAAAATCAGCAGTAATTCCCTCCCATTCGTCTTTCAATAACTCCCATAAGTGATCCTGGTTTTTCGGGTTTCCTTTCTGATCCCTTTCTCCAATTATCTTCCAAAAATTTTCTATTGGATTCAGGTAGGGGCTCTGGACTGGCCACTTCATTACGGCGATTCTTTCTTCTTCAAATAAAGCCACAACCTTCTGAGCCTTGTGGCAAGGTGCATTGTCCTGTATGAAAATAGGAGATTCATAATGATTATGGTGTAACCTTAGTACCACATGCTGCTGAAGAATCCTTTTGTAAATCTCAGCATTGATATTGCCATATACGCGGATGATAGGGTCAAATCTTGCAGATGAAATCATTCCCCACACCATCACACTGCCGCCACCAAACTTAACGGTTTTCTTGACACATTGAGAACCTGTTCTACCGCGTACGTAAGTTTTGCACTCAGAACCAAATATAGTAAACTTAGACTCGTCACTGAAATGGACTGTATCCCATTTTGCGTCAGTCCAAACAACATGTTCTCTCGCATACTCCAGGCGTGCCCTTTGGTTTCGCTTTGAAATGAGAGGCTTCGAATCTGGAAAACCGTTTATGAAATCTTGCATTTTTTAACCTGCGAGCAACCGTTTTCCTTGAGATCTTATTATCTGTCTCTTCATTAAATTTTCGGGCAGTTATTGCAGCAGTTTCAAAACGGTTTCTTGTTGATATTCTAACAATTCTTCGATCTTTTCTTTGAGAAGTTTTTGAAAGGCTGCCAGTTTTTGGTTTTGCATCTAACGTTTTATCGGTTTTATACCTGCTAATTACACGATGAACGACACTTTGAGACCTATGAACAATATCAGAAATTTCTGATATTGACTTTTTTTCTTGATAGTTAGCGATAATGAGTTTTATTTTCTTCAAAAGTGAGCGTTTTGCGTGTAGAATTTGCCATATTGCTTAAAAATAAAGTCCTAATGATAAATGAATTTTTACTTATTGTTGAAAAGCTCCATCGAGTTTTTAACTATGTAAATAAAAAGATTATGCAAATTATTAACATCATTCCTTAACTTTTGTGCAGTAACTTATTTCCTTTGTTCCATTTAATCTTTATAATAAAAAAAAACTATTATGTAAATTTTTGTAACTTTGTATAATATTTTTGCATTACACCCTAATCTTTATTCGGTAAAAATTTCATTGCTAATCATGCATTACTTTTTAAGTAATACACATATTTATGTCTTTGTTGTTTCCGTTCCTTATATTATGGCCGCTACTGTACATCACTTCATAGTATTACACGTATAAGAAATCCGAGTGAACATGTTTTCGAATCGAGAGGATCGCATATATATTGTAACTCTGCTTGTTAAGTAATTAACAAGTACGATTCACTATTGTTTATTTGCCCTGTCATATCAAAGCGTGTTTTTTTTTTGTCAAAAGACTCATGAAATATTTATTTTTATTACTTATAATAAAAAAGTAATGGATTCAATTTTGTTAATAAGAAAATTATCCACGATTTATTGTTTTATTCTTGTTGTAGAGGAGGACTCAGCTTACATCCTTCTCTTCCCTACTATTGTAACAATGGACTTTTCCTACTTTAAATATGGCATGTCGCTACATATGAATAATATTTGAGGAGTAGTTGTTTTGCTCAAGTTTCTCCGTTCTGTGTATGAGTATTTCATAAAAATCTTGTTTTCCCCACCTAATCTTCTGTTCCTTCGATGTTCTCTCTACCTACGATCTTTTCAACAAAATCATGATTACAACTATTTTAACATTCGAGCATAGTAATTAATCACCTTTCTTTAGCTAATGTAAATCTTATTTCTAATCTAAAACGAACGGTATATGACCAGCTTCATGATGTATGTATAAAACCAAAACTAGGCTTTCTAATTCCTATACAATGGACATAAGAACTGCCAAAAGTAAAGAAAAATTTCCGGCAGTTGCTAGCGAAATATTGGAGAATTTTTTTTTTTTTTGGGGGGGGTTGCAGGAGCGGTGGTTTTACGGAGAAGGATATTCCGCAAAGAAAAATAACCGTTCACACTCCAAATAAGGACAAATGTATTTTTACATTATTCCGATTATTGTCCTCATCTTTGTCACTGTGACGAAAGCAGATAGCCTAAACACGCATACACGCATATATTAGGGTTAATTTCCGCCTAGCAACAGAATAAAGGTCACGTGGGAGTCTTATGACATTTTGGGAAGGCAGGTCCAAAGGTTGACTGACCCAATTACTCGTAGCGACAAATGTCTAGACACAAGCTAGACAGGGGACTGATGTAAGCTGGAATTCGCGCCAAAACTTAAGACACATGATAGAGCTTCACTCGAGAATCATTTGCTATCTTGACTTTGAAGTAGCAAGACCTGAAGTCGAAGTGCTGATAGTTTATGAACGGAAAGATAAGACTCATTTGATAGTGATGGAACTTAACCAGTTCAACCCGGGTAACTCCGGACAAGAAATATAAGCATTATATAAGTATTCCTATTCGATCGCCCCAAATTAAAGACGCAGAGAAATTTATACGCTGAGGATTCAGCCTGCGTTTAAAAAAAAGGAAAACCAGAGCGGAAAGTGTATACCTCTGTTACAAGTTGAATTATGTAAAGAAGAAGAAGGAAAGAAAAAGGATATCCAGAGAGGAAGAAAGTATATACCTGTGTTACAAGTCGAATTGTTTAAAGAAAAGAAAAAAAAGGAAAAGCAGAGAAGAAAGTGTATTTCCTCTGTTATAAGCTGAATTGTGTAAAGAAGAAGAAGGATAGAAAGAAAAAACCAAAAAGAGGAAGAAAGTGTACATCCCTGTTGTAGTGAGCCGGGTTTGGAAACCGAACTGTCTACAGAAGAAAAAGGAAGGAAAGAAAAAGGCAAAACAAAGAGAGGAAGAAAGTGTATACCTCTGTTACAGCCGGACATTGTGAAATTGTGTTTGTGTCGAAAAAAGAAAAGAAAGGACAATGGTAAAAAAAAAAGAACCGAATATAAAAGATAAATAATCATATTTTGGACCCGTAAATG
This sequence comes from Acanthosepion pharaonis, assembly GCA_903632075.3. Classification (NCBI taxonomy): domain Eukaryota; kingdom Metazoa; phylum Mollusca; class Cephalopoda; order Sepiida; family Sepiidae; genus Acanthosepion; species Acanthosepion pharaonis. The sequence goes on from CAHIKZ030001042.1 coordinate 473,173, forward strand.
AAAGATATACATACTTCCATGAATATTATGTTTTTGCAAACACCTTTCCACATGTCAAAATAATAATTGTAACTCCTATCCCATCACTTTTGTGTATGCGTTGGCTTCTGCATTCAATTCATAGTAATTCATACTTATATTTTTGTATGTTCGGGTTCAGCTGAATCCATTCGAAGTTAGGCATATTTTGATATCCCAACGTAAGTTTTGAGATCTGGTCGTCGGATGTTTTAACTCATACTTATATTTTCTTTTATTTTGATATTTGTATATTTGTACATATTAAAATTCTTGTATCAAAAATCCCTAAGCCTTATAGTTAATCCTTGTATTGTGGATCAGTACTCGTGTTGAAAACGAAGCGGACCTGGGAAAGATTACTGTTCGATTATCCCAATCGAACAGTGTTCTTAAAATTATTTTTGTTTACCAATTGTCCATTGTCACGATCTGGGAGAGATAGCCTCTATCTCTCCACAGGTGTGAGAATGTATATATCTTCTAGTCGGCATGTGATCGCCTTATAAACCCATTCGTCGACTAGGGTATATGACAGTCACCATATTCATTACAACGTTACGATCGTTGTACGCTCCGGCCTTATTCAGGTTGTCGGAATGTCGAACTGAATCCTTTATTTCGCTCATAGATGTATGTTATTTCCTATTAATTCCCCCCTTCACACCTTAACCGTGTATTTAACTCGCATACTTTGGATCCTGTTACTGGATCTAACCAACGCATTTATCCACTGTGCCATGTGTCATTGAGGACATATGCTTATGTATTTCTAGGTGTTATAAAGCTAATGTGTTCAGCAACCATTTTTACCAGAGTTCATATTACAATTTTGCTGTTATCATTGCATGTTTTACCAGAGCTCATATTGCAATTTTTGTTGTTATTATCGATTTTCTCTAGCACTCCTTATTACTGGTTCCCATATTGTATTCATTTCTATGCTTGGTCGGCTAATGAAATTTTTGTGGCCTAGCATATGTGCTCATTATTCAGAAAACTTTCTGCCTGCCATATATGTAGTGGTTATCAGAGAAAATACAAAAGAATCTGAGGTCCATATAACACCAGGACAAACTTCAAAAGCTGGACAACACTTCGCAGATATCTCACACGAGTAAGATGTATGAATCTAATATTTTATGATTAAAAATATATATCTTATGTTGCATCTAAACCAGTATTATAGATTCCAGCAAATAATATACCGGACAAAAATATATGTGTATCATCTATTTTATGATTAAAAATATATATTTTACGGTGCATCTAAACCAGCATTATAGATTTCATCAAAAAACAAATTATATATTTAATTGTAGAGCGAAATATAAACGCTGGTAATTATGACATTTGTGGTATATGAATGAAATCATTACACGCATAGAAGTCCATGCATTTCAATGAAACAGTGTTAGTCCCTTATTTTCCCCGCAGACGCATAGTTGCATGATTCCTGGGAAAGACTTACAAAGTCTCTACTTCCAGAGAAAATCATCTGATGTGCTTTGCTGTTACCTTGCAAAAATTCTGAAATTTGCAACAAGTATTTGCCATTGTAGGTCCATTGTATCTAAAGAGCCACATTTCTTTTCACTATTTTCACTATACTAAAATACTAAGCTCTTCAAGTTAATCCTCTTACTCCACTGATTTTCTTAAAACACATTTTATTCAGTAACACTCTATTATGAGTGTATGTCAAACTTATATTATGTGAAGCTTACTGATAGCAGAGGCGGAAAATAAATCACACTAACGCCTATAAAATGTAGGGAAGGGATGCGAGAAGAAGTGACTAAGCATAAACTACAAGAAGACAGGATGCATGGTCATCTGTTAACGAATGAGACCAAAATGCGATTTGCAGGTCGCGGACACTAAAATCAAGAAGGTGCGGAAGTTTAAATATATGGGAAATAGTTTGACAGAGGAAGGCAAATGGGACACTGAGATCCGCAGACGTATTGGGATGTTCAATGTCGCATTCCAAAAGCTGGCAGAGTTTTGCGAGCTTGGAGGACCTCTTTGGTAACAAAGAAAAGAGTACAGAGCTGTTACGTGACACCTGTCAGCGAATGTTGTACGGTCTCTCCAAACATAAAGATGATGCTCGTGGCGACAGAGAGATGTGGTTCTAAAGAAGAATGAAGAGGATATTATGGACCGAGCGTGTGAGCAACGATGAGGGCGTGAAGAGGAAGCAAACAAGGAGGAAGCTTTCACGTAACATCAGGAAGAGGCAGCTGTAGATTCCTGCACTCGTAATGAGGGATGTGGGCTTGGTGAATCCGATGGCATACCTGACGTGATTAAGCAAATGGATGACAGGACGTGGTTTGCGGAAGGTGCAGAAGGACGAAACTTTTTTTATTATAGAGAGAGTGAATTTTATTTTGCAACATATTCGAATTCAATCTAGTTCTTATAAAAGATTAATTCGAGAACTATTTCAAGATTCATTTGTGGAATTTATAAATGACTTCCCGATAAAAAAATATATATATATATATATATATATATATATATATATATATATATATATATATATATATATATATATATATTTCGATATATATATATATATTTCGGAGTTTGTCTATATTTCTGAGATGGTATTATTATGTACAGTATTTACATTAGTCGGACTATTGTCCTCATCTTTGTCAGGTGGAATTTGAAACAACGTTTCGGCCGTTGTACGCTCCGGCCTTCTTCAGGTGGTTCCAAAATTTCGAACTGAACCCTTTATTTCCATCGCTGGAAGAAGGTTCTAATTTCTGACATCCATCAAACATGGCCGAAACGGCATCAAAACAAATGACAAATATGGCGACAAAGATGAGGACAATAGTCCGACTAATGTATATACTATATATATTTATATATATATATATATATATATATATATATATATATATATATATATATATATATATATAAAGCCCCCCTTTACATAACTCTGATATTTAATGGTGAAACTTCACTATCCTCGTGAAGGGAGCTTTGTGCTATTCCATTTCCCTCAATTTTTCGATCATCTAGTTAATTAACAAAAAATACAATGCCTTAGTTTCTAATGTCATTTGTGATATTCACTATAGATGTTAAAACTGGGATGGCGTTAGTTTTGGGAGCAACCATCAAGCATCAGTATCATCAAATGTAATAGGAAAATAAATTACAAACAGATGTAATTTATCGAAGTTGAGCGCTTTAATAACTATACTTTTTACATCTTTCTTCGGATACATCATAAGTTGTGTAGAATACAAAATTGTTTGTCAAATGCAAATATTGAGTATTACCATTATTTATTTTCTTAATTATAAACATGTCGGACGAGGAAAATAAAACGATTCCATATCGGCATATGTTTATTTTTATGTGGTTTTACTAAGCGTAGGTTAAATGTGACTTAAACTGAGCTTCAAACTCAATATTCAACCGGAATTGTTTTAGTGTGTCAAAAATTCCTCTACATGACAGCGTATCAAAATACTAATGCGTTGCTTTAATGAGATTGAAATATGCAAGAACATCAATTTTTATGATTTTCTGCAACCTGTTATTTCAGTTCTGTTTGTGCATGGACGAGGAATCTTTTTTTCTTTTCATTTGATATCGAATATTAAATTGTCCATATTGCGTGATGATACTGATCCCGTTGTTTTGCCTTCGTGGATATAAACTTTATGCCTGTCAATCTTTCAATCTTAATAACATTGCACATGCAACCGCATTATAATAATTTTTTCTAAACTTTTGATTTAAAGAAACATGTGACAAAGTATTTCGTATGATAGTAACAATATAAAATGATTGATGATGTCTGGATGATTAAATAATTATGGTTGTTGCTCTTACTATGCATTTCGAGATTCTTGAAAAAAATCCAAAGAATGTAATTGATCATAACTTCAATCACTTTCTCACTGATATGACGTTTCTTCCCTCTGTCTTTTCTGCAAATATATTCATGGCAACTGTGCCCGGAGTACGTGAATTTGAGCGTACTATTAGATTGGTAACATGGTCTCATCCTCTTACTGTTGAAATAGCAAAATACAACCGCAAATTCTACTCCCAATAATTTCTTTTCTCGCATATCTGACATATGGAATTCCTTTCAAATTATTTTCTTCACTAATAACTATAATGTTCAAAATGTAAATATAATATCAATCGCCATTTTTTGTGTTTTTGAATCCTGTTCTTTTTGGTCCTTTCATCAATCTTCATTATTGTCAGTCTTCAGTTTCAATTTCACTTCTAGCCCCACTCTTCCCCCAGCTGTTCAAGAAGAAGCTACTCTCACACCTAACTGGAATAATGTTGCTGATCCAATTTGATGAACACGCTTGTCAAAACTTCAGTTAGCAGAAAAGGTATTAAATGCCCCTGTAATCCAATGCAATTAACGATTACTCAGATAATTACAACGAACTATGAAAGCTTTGGTATTGATCGTTCAGTAGAACGCTGGAAGATATTAAAATATAATGTATAATAACGCTCTGCTAATTTGGTGTTTAGCTCTCTTTTTCGGATGTGTCTCTTTACAAAACAGTAGGAGTTGCTTTGTATGGTTTACAATATATATATATATATATATATATATATATATATATATATATATATAAGCGTATATATATATATATGTATATATAAGCGTATATATATATATGTTTATGTACATATTTGTGCGTATATATATATATATATATATATATATATATATATATATATATATATATATATATATATCAGTTGATGATTAGTCGGGATAATTCCAAGGAGGATATAAATCAAAAGAGAGCTTAATGTAAGAACAGAACAATATAATTCTGATACAGACTCCTTTAAAATTCATCAAGTCAGGATTTAATATATTTCCTTGTGTCTGTAAATACTGAAATCCATTTATTAACGTAAAAATGTTCGAAGAGATAGACGTAGGATCCACGAATAAATCAAAACCTAACCTGATGGAATTTAAGGATTCTGTATTATATATATATATATATATATATATATATATATATATATATATATGTATGTGTGTGTGTGTGTGTGTGTGTGTGTGTGTGTGTGTGTGTACTGACTCTCCTGTCCAATACGACGTATGAGGGTCAAACAGATCAGTTCGTAGGAAAAAGACTGCCCGACAACGGCACATGAGATTTGATTATAGAGGTGATTATATATATTATAATTGTGAATTTTGGTTTGGGAGTTCAAACATTGGTATTGAATAAGATATCGCATTCACTCAATGTAATAATGACATAATATAAGGTGAAATATAAATCAATATTGACATGGTGTTACCAAAAATTGTCTAATAATTATTTTGGTGTAGCATTGCATTTAAGAAATTACATATAATACTTATATGTCATCACTTCACATAAACTATATAAATTAAAAATTAGATATGTATTCACTTTTCAATTTCTCAAATTTGTTCCTGTCTCTTGCTCTAACGATTAATTTTAAAAATTATCCTGCTTATATTTGAAAAAATTTGGAATAAATGATATTTCAAATATTTAACATAAAACAGAATAATTAATATCATAAACTAAAATCTCAAGTTTACATTTTATTTCTATGCTGGGAAAACAAATTTGTGATAACAAGAAAAGAAATGACGACAATAGTCTGTATGTAGATAGTGTAAATATTGTTCGTAATACATTATTAACTTATTCATCAGTCAAAATATATTATTAGGACAATCGGTTTGGATCACAATTGAAATTTGTTAGTTAATTGAGAATATAATTCGTATCAATGTTATTAATATTTAAATGAATGCAAAGACATCTATATTTGAGTTAAGCTTTTAATGACAATCGAAATTAATGTAAATGCAAATAACGAAAAATATAGTAATTTATAAAACGTAACTTCATGAGAAATTGATATTATTCAATTGATCATCCGATGTTATATAAATAATTGATTTCTTTGAAAAAATAATTAAAATTAGTTCAATAAATATATTCTCAATATTTTTTATACTTAGTCGGATGTCACATAAAACTAACATTCTCGACATCGGAAGGTAAAATTTTGTTTATAAATTTAAGTTTAAATCCTTTTAATAAATTTGCTTGAAGATGTATAAATGTAATATGCATGCAAAATTTTGTAAACATTATTTAAACATTCTTTGAAATAAATTGGTTAAAACTCTTTGGTTTGTACTATAGGTAAATATTCACATAATTTAATCCAATGTTTATGTTAAAGTACTATGTTCGTAATTTAGAAATTTTCCTCATATTTAAATATCTATTTTGTATGCGCAAAATTTTTACAATATTTAAGCTTAAAGTGTGTTTTGATGTTCTGTTTGTGTAGGTATAAAATGGACACTCTCGTCGTTCAGTTCAGTTTTTATGTTCATATATATATATATATATATATATATATATATATATATATATATATATATATATATATATATATATATATATATTTATATATATATATTTATGTATATATATATATATATTTATGTATTTATATATATATATATATGTGTGTGTGTGTATGTGTGTGTGTATGTTTGTGTGTGTGTGTGTGCGTGTTGTAACATATGGAAGGTTACTGAATAGAATAATTACAAAAGATTAGTAATGAACGATAATACTTAGGACAAGAAAAAGACTTATAGGATACGCCAGCGGCGCATAGATCTAGTCAACCTGGAAGTGAGTCAAGTGCATGCTCACTCTCGCCACCATTGAGCCATGAACTGTTCTGTGGGCCATATATATTAGATGAGGCAACACCCGCAAATCGCAGTCATTTTCGTATAGGAGTTCTCAATCTCCCAGTTTCTTGCTCATCACTGTGTGTGTATGTTTCTGTGTTTTTGTGCGTGTGTCTCTGTCTATAATATCGATTTTTTCAAATCGATGTTAGAATACCAACTGATGAACTCTGATACATTTCTGTTTTATAACCGTGCAACGAAATCTGATTTTATCTTCACAAAAAAAGATGTTCCTGACTCTTTATCCCAGCCACCCCCAGTCTAGTCAGATAATTAATTCTAACCTTTATTATTCTGTGAGTTAACGAAAATATATTGGATAGAATATTTAAAAATAAAGCGGCTTCGGAATAATATTAGAATTGATAATTAATAAATCATACATAAAGAATTCATCGGAAGTGTAATGCTACCCTATTCTAACAATTCACAGGCATGATCAAGAAAACATTACCAATTGCTCTAGAGCCATAGCTAAAGAAAACGGCAGCAGATATACACTAATGGAAACAAGGTTTTATCTATTCACCTAGTTTATGACATTGTCACTCCAGTTCATATTGTGATTGGATATATTAATCATCGTGTCATTGGCAACGAGAGAATCAGTTCGGCTTTAAGTCGAGTGCTTGAGAAGATGTATAACATGTTAAATTTAGTAATAAATGTATCACTTTAAAAACACCGTTTTCCGAAAACAAGAAACAGAGCTACAAAAGAGTAGATTATAAAAAATAACATAATCAGACATTTCGCGGAAAATCTTTTCATTGACTGAGACACATGTAACTAATTATCCGTAGGGCGCCATAAGTTTTGCTAAAACTTACTTTCAATTTAACAACTGGATTTGAGCAAATCAATACATTCCTTCGATATTTTGTTTTTTCCATACAACATCTGTTACAATGTACCGACAATGTCAGCCAAGATTTAGCAAGTCGACGTATTCGATTTCACATCGAATTGAAAAGAGAGGAAAACAAGGTATATGTAGACAAGTAATGGATTCTATTGCTTTGAAAAGAATGAAGAGATTTCTATGAAATCCCTGTCGAAATTTTATGTTTCCTTCTTTATCTGATGATGTCTTACAAAATAGTCGACTACATAGTTAACTTCTAGCACAATACTGTCTTTCTAACGTCGCGGCTCCACTAAAGCCTGTGGGACTGGTTATTGCACAAAAGTTGTTTATAGAAAAGCTGAAATTCTTGCGTCCTTCTTCCACGTTTTTGATGTTGAATTTTCACGGACTTCTGTAGAAGAAATGCCACCTTTTCACGTCAATAATTCTACCGTTTCTTCATTGGGGAATTCACACTTGTCTGACATCTAATTCGCAGAACTACAAACGGAAAATGTATGATTTTTTCAAAGTAACATCAGGAGGCCTAGTACAGTTCAATAAGTTAACAAGAAATGTGCAAAATGTCGTCCGGTTTCTTTTCCTCACCATTTCATTCTCCTTTTTAACCAGCGGATATTACGAGATTATTTCTCAACTGACTTATTTTCATGGTCTTTGGTCTGCAAAGTAAAAAATAATTATGAACAATAAATAAAGAAAGTAATAAACGTAAGACGAACTAAAAACTTGTCGGCATTATCATGTTTAGCCTTCAAGCAGAAAGAGAATAATTTCAATTTGCTGCTACCAGACTAGAAAGAATCATAGGATTTCGAGCGAAAAAATCAGCGAATATTTTATCCATCAATAAAGAAAGAAACAAAAAGAGAATAAAATACGAACAAATTCTAATATAATAATATAAATTTAAAGTTCGTCGCTGGTTTGCATCTACGTATGAATGTGTATTTTTGTGCATTTATATGTGCGTGTCTACATGTAGTATCTTAATTTCTCTGCTTTTTCAATATAGACACAAATATTTATGTATTTGAACAACAGTTTATTGACTCTGCTTCCTTCGAATTTTATTGAGCGTTTCCTTACGCATTTCGCGTAATTCATCAATGCCTATAGACTGAAAAAAGGTTTTTCTTTTTATTAACTGATACTCTATAAGGGAGCCATTTTGATCCTACTTATTAGGAGATACAAAACTTTCATACGCAGGCGCACACAGATAGATAGATAGATAGATAGATAGATAGATAGATAGATAGATAGATAGATAGATAAACCTATTGTGCCAGACAAACCTACACAAGTTTCACCTAAGCGGATCGTCAGGGAAAGCTTAGAAAGCCAGCTTTCCCTGACGATCCGCTTAGGTGAAACCTTGGTTGGTTTGTCTGGCTTACTAGGTTTATATAAGTCTGCTCTACGGTTGTATTGAGCTCTTTTTTTTGTTAGTTGTTTACGCGTATCGGGGTATTTTCTTTGAGCTTCAAACCTGTATCTGTGCGATTATTTTTTCGACAGACTTTCATGTTTCTAGCTCTTTCTTTTTTTAAAACCTTTTTTTCCTTCGAGATTGATTTGATTATTGGCAAATCAAAAATACGAGAGTTTTTCGAAACGAGTATAGTTACCTATATTTGTATATATATATATATATATATATATATATATATATAATAATTTTTTGTATATATATATATATTTTAAAAAACCTATACGAGAAATCCTTTCCTCCTTACATTTACTTCATAACAAATTAGGCAAATATTTTTTTTTCCTTGAATAAAAGCAAATTAAATTATTTCAATGCTCTTTTTTCTATTTTAAAAATCAATTTGCTCCAAGCAAGGCAGATATATCACTGGTACGTAGTCGGTTAGTGAGAGTGAAATCCAAAATGAAAGTATGTTACACAGGCCTACATTTATTTCAGTGGGCTTTTCAATTTGAAAGCGTCAACCTTCTGTAAAACATGGCAGGGATTTAGTTGCTATTGTCACCACATTTAAACAATTTAGCAAAATACCGTCTTTGTCAGCAAACAAAATTTTTGTAATATTTTATTCTCAAATATATATGCGAAATTGGTGATTACTTAATTGTGTGTAAAAATATCAGCTTTGGTTATGCAACAAACAATCAAGCAGTCACGCTTGTCAAAGGTTTTTTTAAGACTGGTTAGCAAACAAGTATTCTTCATATTTATAATAAAACAGTAATTCCTGGATGAATTATTTGTTTATTGATCTCATGCTACTTGGCTTATTATATATATATATATATATATATATATATATATATATATATATATATATATATATATATTTATCAACTTATAAATATTACTTTTAATGAAGAAAACTAGTTTTGAGTCAAGAATATTTCATTTTAAGATAGTTTACGTCTGGTAATTCAATAATGCCACCCGTCTCTTTCGACGGCGCTGGTAGGTTAATAAATATAAATACGAAAATTCAAATATCTGAAACTGGCATTGTATAAATATTAGTTACTTTCTGGAAGCCGTTCAATGCAAAAAAATGTGTTAAGAATGCCAATATATAAATCTATTAGCATTTTTCTAGAAACGTTCTTCAACAGACTCATGTGACTTCGAACTAGCTCGATCGAATAATAATTATATTTATTAAAATGGCCTTTACAATTACATCAACTAATAACACCAATCAAGGGTTCACCAGTGACTTTAAATATTTTTTATTAGTAACTTAGAGAACCCTAAACGTCCGACTCAATTAAAATGGTTTATATATATTTCTGTGATGAGGTATTATGTACACTCTTTACATTATTCGGAGAATTGTCCTCATCTCAGTCGCCATATTTATCACAAATAAATATGATATAAATGGCAAGAAAGATTAGGACAATTCTCCGAATAATGTAAAGAGTGTAAAATGGTCTAACAATAGCGTAGTAATATAAAACAACTCAGCATTAAACACTGGGTTTATAAATTTCAAAACAAATAAATTGATACATAAAATTGTCTCATACGTGATTCCATTCATAGATCGAAATGAAATAAGTCAGTATTTCTCATCAAAATGAAAATATTTTATTTGTTATTACGATAGTTGATCCTTCAAATATTTGCCATAGCCGTAGTTATCAAGATCTTGTGTTAGAAAATCCGGGACTCTTGAATCTTGCTGCCTGCAAAATAAACGGTGTGACAAAAAGATTCTCTTTCATTGATGTGGTCCTTTCACACTAGAGCTGTTTTTTTTTCGGGCACGAATTTCCAAGTATAACGAAAATTCATCATGTAATATTATAGCTGTATAATTAATATTACTCATTGAATTAAATTCTTTGAAAAGAATATCATGTAAAAAATATACATATTTTTGTGCATAATGGAACGTTTCATTAAATTGCATTTAAATGAATTTTTATTGTATATATTTCCTATTATCATAGGTCTTTTGCGGTTAAAATGAATACATTCTTTATCGTCATAAATTCCTTGCACATGAGAAAAATATTTTCCTGACATTTCAGAACATTTGCTCAGACCGTAACCTTGTTAGTGTTTGAGCATCAAGGAAATATTTATTGAGGACAAGTAATTCCATATCTTAATAATATGATCTTCACCTGAAGACAAGAGATAAACCCATTATTTGAAATGAAGTGGTCCATAAAAGAATGAGTGTATTCTGATCTGAATAATTCATATTATTACGATAGGGATGGGAAAAATAATCACCATCGGTAGCCAATTTAATTTATCAATTTTCGAGGAAGCTTGATACATTTGTCTACCTAAAGCAGACGACAACTTCTCAAGTAAAGAAATTGGAAAATTATCAACGTCTATCAAATTATCTGTCGCCCTATCGGATCGTCTTGGTAATTTGCGGTGACAACGTGTTATTCCAGGTTATATTACTTTGCATAGAAATGGAAACTTGTGCAGCATTTGACAGTAACAAATTATCACCAAAGCGAAACTCAGATTACAACGGGTTGCACAATTTATTTCTGCACATATCATTCGATTGACACGAGAGGACGAAAAGACTACTCTAGTATTTGTCGAACTGATAACAATAAATTTTCCAGATATTTGGCAATAATAATATTGATATAGAAAAAAGTAATATCTTCTCTGCTGCAATAAATGAAAGAATCCAAGATTTATCTGTTAATATATGTCTCTTAATAATTCTCTCTATCAAATTTAATATTTGTTATACAACGTATATAATTCTCTCTATCACATTTAATAATTATTATACAACGAATATTCTGTGGAAATGTGGAAAGTAAGCTAACGAAAGTATGTCTAATATTCAGATTTGTTTTGGCTATCGAAGATGATTATCGATTAAAGTTGTCAGAAGACAAGATAGTGATATTGGAGCGTTGAAGGTGTTAATGTTCCGGAGCTTGAAATGAAGCGCTTTTCACTGTCGTTAAATGAGCTATGAGGCAAAAGAAATTTAACATGAGATTGAATCAATTGATGCGTTGTCGTTTTTTATGTGTAGATGGTTTATCAGAGCTACTTATATCATAAACTCAATTGAATAAAAAATAAGTAATTTATTTTCCTCTCGGTATAGAATAAATATCAGAAGTTACGTAATTCGAATAGTTATTTCGATTCACAAGATTTACTTGTAGGATTTGCCAACTCAGAGAAAACCATTTTATACTCTGCTATAAAAAAATGCATTGAGCATTTTCTTGTGGGCCATTTTTTAATATTTTATATTATTCGGATACATTCTCTCCTTTTCTATCTCTCCTCTCTCTCATATATATATATATATATATATATATATATATATATATATATATATATATATATATATATATATATATATATATATATATATATATATAAGTGAATATTGAAGTCAGCTATCAGAAATGATAGAGTGTTTCATGCTAAACGCAGTGATCGGATATTCACATTTATATTTACATACGCTCTTTTTTATATATATATATATATATATATATATATATATATGAATAAAGACAAAATAAAAAATATTATCCAGCGATAAGTTTCGTGTGTGTGTGTACGTATGTTCGTATGCGTGTGTATATACACACACACTTTCAGACGTTATTCTAATATGATACTTATGATTAAATACAAGTGCGGTTTTTAGGCAGTGTGAATAAGTCCACCGGCCTGTGAATTCGAGCGTCTTAACAAAATATATATGATCACCGTCAGAGTTGACAGACATTTACTCCAAAACAGACGTCCACTTAACTTTTGAAATAATAAATTCTAATGTCATATCGGTTTAAAAATTAAATCCATTACATCTTTCTTTATATATATATATATATATATATATATATATATATATATATATATATATATATATATATATATATATATGGAGAGAAAGATGCGGTATGAAAACAGGACAAAAATGTATGCGAGAGTAGTAGCATGCGTGAAAGTCATATTTGATATTACAAGTACTCGAGGAATTATATGCATTTTATCGGAGCAATCCTCTCGGAGTACTTTTCTGCCCATCTAAGAAGCTGTCTTGAGGGAAAATCCTATCCAAAGTAAACTAGTTTATCCAAACGATATGAAATTATGCAATCGATGAATTATCCTTCGGTAAAGCAACGAAACTTTCTGTAATCTGACCATGGTTGGCATGACAATGAATTAGATTGGCATGCTGTCCATGTTCACAATAGACTTCTTGCTAGCCAGTGGGGACTTGACCTTCGGCTGGTGCACGCGGAGACTGCTCTCTTTTAAAAGGTTTAAGAACGCATCGCTGGACCATTAAGAATTGCGAGGTTGCAGAGGGAAACACATTTGTCTTTTCTCTCTTACTATATATATATATATATATATATATATATATATATATATATATATATATATATATATGTGTGTGTGTGTGTGTGTGTGTGTGTGTGTGTGTGTAATGGATTTCTGTTATAGTTTGTTGCATATCCTTCATAGGAATGTGCCACATTAAAGATATACGTTTACATGTTCTACTTCAGTTAGTAATGAAGTTCCACAAAAAGATTTAGGTTAACCAAGAGATCCATTTCCCTATTACAATCTTTTTTCATATCTGACTTTCTGTTTATCTTTTTATCTACCTACCTATATATATATATCGAGGCCTCCTCATAAATATTTATTTATATCTATCTATATGCATAGACACAAAATATATATATATATATATATATATATATATATATATATATATATATATATATATATATATATATATATAAAAACCCAACTTGGTAAAATAAAACTCATGAAAGATAACTGGCAGATAGTCTAATATTTTTAGTTCACTGAGATGTGTAGACATTCTATGGAAAATGACATATAACAAATTTCATTTGAAGGTCGTCTCTCATGTTAAAAATAGTCATTGCAGGCTCGCGGGCCGATCAAAATGCCTTCGCGGGCCGGATCCGGCCCGCGGACCGTAGGTTGCCGACCCTTGATCTAGACAGAGCATAAATAAAACGTCTCACAACGTCAACAGTCAGCGAAGATAGCTCGAGTCGCTCCACAACATTTGTGTTCCCGCGAAATTCAGGTGATTATATTGCTATAATAGTGGATGCACTAGACAAGACGAAGCGCGACATTCTCTTTCATGTTCGCATGCAATCTTCAGGCCACGTGTTTTGTGTTTTAGCTGCGCTATGTTGCAATATGCTTCGAGCGGTTTATTATATTATCAATACAGGTTTTGTCTTGTCGGTAAAGGTTATATTTCAAATTATTTTTAGGTGATGATTAGTAATATTTTGATCCGAATATTAATATTTCTAACTAATTAATAATGCTGTTAATTTTTACTCGTTATTTATCCTTTATTAATTATTTTTGTTCATTATTTTTTTTTCATTTATTTGCGTTTATGTGTGCAATCCTAGTTTGTTAATATGTGTAATATTTACTTAATTCCTTTATATGCACACACCTTACAAACACTGAACAACAATAATCAAGATCCCAAAATCTATTAAGCACAAGTTATCTGATAATGTTTCCAAAGATATCTTCTTCAATGAAGACAAAAATAGTTATGAAATACCCCTGAATGAGAGTTGATTTTTGACAAAACTCACATACACACCAAGCATATACCAACTTCATTATCTATCTATCTATCTATCTATCTATCTATCTATCTATCTATCTATCTATCTATCTATCACTGCCTACTCATATCTGAGTGATTCGCTGCGACTTCTTGGGTTAACCTTCTCGGTAATAGAAAGATTATATTGAATCCATTGCAAGGTCAGCTGCCAGGAAGATTGGTTCACATTGTCCTGCTGGACGATTTTCTCTCCAGGGCCAATCTTATACATCTAACATTCGTCTCTGCTTAGAATAATGCTGCCACATATGGTCCTGTGTTCCTGTTAAATAACCAGAGTTCCTTGATAACATTCAAAGAAGAATCAACAATATTATTGGATTCGATTTCGTGTCTCGTCTCCAGTCATATTCTCACCGCGGTAAGATTGCCTCCCTTTGCATTTTCTATAAATACTTTCATGGTAATTGTTCAGATGATCTCTTCGTTATGGTGACGGAAACACTTCGAATTTAAACGCAATAATAGACCGACCTTTAATTATAATCAATTTAACGTTGAGTTGGCTAGAAGTAACAGCTTATACTCTTGAATTTCTCGGTTATGGAAACAAACTCCGGCTCCTTGTTTTCCAGCCATCTTTAATCAGTAAAAGTTTAAATGCAATATTTACTACCTTGCTTAAGGTGGACTCAATAAAAAAAAAGATTTTTTTCCTGACTGGTAGAAACATTTCAGGCCCTATGTAATGGTCAGGTGCAGACCTATGCATAATTAAAATATATATATATATATATATATATATATATATATATATATATATATATATATATATATATATATAGCGTAATCTAATGATAGCGGATCAGTCAGGTTTAAATCTGTATGGGAAAATTGGATACCAGAATTCAGACTGAAATGTTTTATATATCTCTCACATTCACACACACATTCAAGGACACACACATTCACCCATAAACACACATCTATCTATCATTATCTCCGTTTATCGATCATTTGACGTTCATATTGCTCTATGTATCAGAACTTTTACAGGTATGAATCAATTTAAGTTTTGCCCTACCTCTAGTAATCAGTATATATCTTACACCCACGCTTAAATTCCTATATTTTCTTATATAAAAATGTAGATTTATATTTGGGCTCATCAATATTTACTTAGTAGAATAAATATCAATATTTTGTATAAATTGTACATATATTGCCTAAATTAACTTGTGTAATTAAATGTATCACAATTATTACCAAATCGTACACTCTTATATATATATATATATATATATATATATATATATATATATATATATATATATATATATATATATATAAGAGCCCATATATCCATGTCTGCATTCGAAATCGTTATTTTACTTTCGTTTTGAATACTGAGGATCACCACATACTAATAAAGTTACTGAATATACCACGTCACAGAAAATATGAACGCACATTTAATGGTAGATTACTCTTAAAAGAAAGCCGAACCTGAACAGAAAAAGCCTGAATAGCCTTCAATGCCGCCTTCCAGCAAATCATCTTCATATACTTTGTCACTATCAGCTGATGGAACGGGGATTGGCAGGAGATTACCGAAAAGCCGAAATCCACTTTCTCTTAGCATTCCATAACGAATAGTTCTTACAAAATCAAAGGCCTAAAGATGGATATACATATAGTATTGTATGGATTTGTTGTGCCTAAGTCATGTGTACATACAAACGGGTTTTCTGGACGGCTTCTTCTTTGTTCGATTTGCATTTGTAGAGATGTAAGAATAAATGTACGTATGAATTGTGATTGTGAATATGTATAATGTGATTAAAATGCTTAAAATTTTCTTCTTTGGAATCCATACAAATATACGCAAGTACACGTACGTATACGCACACACACACACACAGACACACAGACACACACACAGAGACACACACACAGACACTTATGTATATAAATATATATGTATATATAAATATATATATATATACACACACATACACACACGCACACATATACATACACACACACACACACATATATATATATATATATATATATATACACACACACACACATATATATATATATATATATATATATATATATATATATATATTTATAATGTGTCCCATGACAGATTGATGCCCTATTGTCGCTTACTTGACAGCTTATTACAACTGTCTTTCTATCCTTCTTTTGCTTAATGTTGAAATTTCTAAGATAGCATTGGAAATATTTTTGCCATTATGACTGTGAGCATTCGACTTCTAAGTGCATTTCCACATTGCGTGTATGTGGTTTTCAAACGGGCTTACTGATGCTGTCTCTCACAGATTCATTCCTGATGCGGTTTACATAATAGTTATAAATTGGTTATGTAGAATTTCATTTATAATGCTTCCTTTCTTTATTATACTTTTCCTGTCTATCGCCTTTCAGATTTATAATATTTCCATGTATAAGATTGATTAAATATAAATGTTATCCTAGAAAATTAACATTTTTTTGTTTTATGTTCCACAATATTTTTTTTGTTTGTTTGGATGAAGAGTTACTGTTATTTACACTATTATTTTCTGAATCTTGTCCTCATCTTCTTTTTTTGTTTTTATCACAGTGATTTAGCCATTGAGCCCTCCGACATTCCTCAGGTGTATATCAATCTGTGTAACCTACAGGGAAGTCCTACGAGAAAATTGCCTTGTGGTTAAAAACTTTGATTTGTGAATATGGTGATACAATCACAATTATGTTGACTACTTTCATCGCTAGAATATAAAGTAGACTCAATTCACTGTAACATAATTTACAGTTTAAATTAAAAGCATTTATTTTATTACTCATATTTAATATTCTATATACAACTTAATATACCATCTCCGGTGAAGAAACGTATGTTATTAAGTGGGTTGTTTCTTGTGATGATAATAGCTTCTAAATTTTATGTTCTGTATAATATTTTGATATTATCTACTAAAATCTATGTCTTGATGGTTGTAACTTCAATGTTTGTCTGTGTGAGGACTCTTCTGACATGTGATAACTGAATTTACAGAGATGAATATGCAATATTATATGTCCTGACCTAGCATCTTCTCTACAGTCGCCTTTTCACAGGCGTGCCGTGGCTTCGCTCTCTCCTTCTACATGTATTTTCATAGCAACTGTTCCAACGAGTTGCTTTCGCGGGTATCCCAGACTGCTATGCTGGCTTCTCGCTTCCACCCTTTCACTGGCGAAAAGATTACATTTGACTTTCCCTTCCATTCTAACAGCCACTTCTCACACTTCCAGTCTGTGGAACTCTCTTCCTCTTGCTTGCTTCACTGATAATTATAATCTTTAAATATTCAAGTGTAATGCCAATCGGCATCTTATACCGTGATCTTGTTCCCCGTTCATATCTGCTTCCATTCACCAAACACGCCTCTTTATTCTTGTTCTCAATCTTCTGTAACCTCTTGCGTACTAGTGTCACTCGCCTTGCTTGAGATGAATTGCTTTAAAAAAATGTGGACACACACACACATCTATCTCTCTCTCTCTCTCTCTCTCTCTCTCTCTCTATATATATATATATATATATATATATATGCAAATATATGGATATAGATCCGACAGTATGAAGAAAATATACTGAAAAAAAATCCTAATATGCGATTATGCTGTTTTAATGTTTAATGTCAACGTCGGACGTTTCGGTCTAATAGATCATCTTCAGGACATATTCATAAAACATAATTAACACTGTATATTGTCTATGTTAATTATGTTTTATGAATATGTCCTGAAGATGATCTATTTGACCGAAACGTCCAATGTTGACACTAAACATTAAAACAGCATAATCGCATATTAGGCTTTTTGTTTAATTTTTTGGGGGTATATTTTCTTCATATATATATATATATATATATATATATATATATATAATAAAATACCCCCAAAACACTGCGAATTTAGTTGCAATATTACATGGATTCTATGTCCTCTGTAGAAGGATCGTTACATAACACGATCGTATGCAATGAACTCGCTGTAAGGATTGTTGAGAAAGGAAATCATTATCTCCCATCTCCGGCATTCGCCTAAATGAAAGCTCATAAAGGTGTATGAACTCGTGCAGAGATATATGTCAGCCAGTACTTGCAAATGAAACACCTCTCTGAGTTTTTATAAGATGGGAGTCAATGATGAGGTTACGGGAATATTAACTGATAAAGTCAGTTTAGGGAAAAAAACGTAATGAAACAATCATACACTACCACACACTCTCATAAACCTTCTTTTCTCGTTTGCTGCTAAATCTTATAAATCCAGTTAGGAATTTGAAAAACAATTTCCGGGTAAAGATTTCTGTGGATTTCTGTATATTAATTAGCTACACTTAAATGTCATTTATTCATGTATAAATTTTGTTATAACCAGGTAATATTTAGTAAATAAAAGTGACAACACAAAATGGAAAAAACATATGTATATAAATTATAAGCACTTCTTGATCATTAATATATATATATATATATAAAGAAAAATATAGAAAAAAACAAAATTCTGAATATGCATTATTAATGGTAAAATAAAGTCGACGTCGGACGTTTCGGTCTATTTAAGACCATCTTCATGGACATTTTCATTTAAACATAATTAACATTATAACTTATAACAATTTAACACAAAAGACGATGGACATAAGAGCCCAACTAATTCAGACAGATAACTGAAATTTTATACAGATCAGCGTTCTGTTTAAATATGATCACGTAGTCGTCACGTGCGCGATGTTGTTAACACGTATTCGAAGATGATTTCCAAAAATTAAAATATCAAAAAGTCGAATGAAAAATTTTTATAAACAATTAAAGAAATCTCTTCCGTTGATGTTGGAATACTTAGTGATCAATTGGTTCTTATATCTTCAACAAGCTTGAAAGTCTTTCCCGTTACAATGCAAATCCAAAAGTGATTTTAAAAACGATGGAACAGTTCTAAAAACAGTTCGATAAAAAATTCCATTCTTTACTTGATCAATAGATTCCCTCGTCCAAGCTTGAAATCTTCCACGTTATATATTTGCTTATATATATATATATATATATATATATATATATATATATATATATATTAATGCTTCTAATTTTTTGTGATAATAATTTTTTTGTTTTTGCACATGTTTTTATTAAGCATTACTCTTTATTCTGGTTGCATTTGTTCCTAATTTATTTGTGCTGTATTCTATATTCTGTTCTGTGTTCTGCGCGGGGAGTTATTCTTTTAGTTATCCTCGGGAGGATCTCGATTAGTGATGTTATTTAATTTTGTCTTAATGAGTTTCACTTCAGCTTTCGCTTCTGATTTTTTTTCATTGTATCTGTTTTTACACTGCCCAATCCTCTATGAATAGAATTATGAAAATATCTAATATAATATTGATATCTAGTATTATAAAATTTTTATCAAATTAAATCATATGTATTTACCATTATGATGTAATATATTCAATCATTTAATAAAATAAAAAAAAAACACCAATTTTTTATTACGATAAAATAGTGTTATAAACATTATATTTTGTATATTGGAGGACTGTTGATATTATTTATTCATTAAGTATTTTATGATTCACAAAATTATCATAAATAATTAGGTAAGTTAGATCTCTTCTTAAAAATGTAGGATATCTATATAGCAAGGCCAGCTATCGTTAAGTAAGTATATCTTTATAAACTTTTTGATCGTGATGGAATATTTTTTTCATAATTTCACCGCAAGCACAGCAATAAAGTCATTATGGTGCAAAATGTTACGGAGAATGACTGAATGTGAGATGACATTACTGATTAGGAAGAACAATTTGGAACAGGATTCAAGGAATTAGAATATGTAGAATGGCATTTCGTTTACTTCTTTGACAAGACGGCTTAAAAAACTGGAAAAGTGAGAAAGATGGAGGGATCATGGGAGAAGAACAATTAGAATAGAAATTAGTGTTTCATTTAGAGTAAGTTTAATTCATATGTCTCCGGTCCTGCAACGCCTTACGCTCGTGAGAAGTGCACATGTACTGCAGCCTTAGCAGAATTTGGTCTGTCGAGATTATGGTTTGATTTATACTCTGAGTTGACTTTCTCGCGGATTGATCCTGTAAATTTTGAGTATCTATTCAGTATTGCTATTTTGACCTATGGCTAGTTTGGGCAAGATAGGGATCCTTGAAATTCCTATGTGTATTTTTGCAAAACTTGCGCCTAGGTGTATATGGGATCAACAATTAAACTTTTCCGAAGATATCTTATACACCACACATATTTAACCGTGGGCGATCTCTGCGGCCAGCCGTAGTGTTAGTCGTTCGATCCTCAGCCTCACCCTGCCTACGTTTTATTCGTTTTATTTAACATGTCGAGTGAAGACCGAGTCTTATACCCAACGTCGCTATACGGCAGTTATGACGGGATGACGCAACAAGTCCCGTTGATTACTGCGAATGTAGGAAACTTTTTTTTTTAAATTTCCTATTTCTTTACATATATATGCAATATGTTAACAATATATTTTATTAATTTCTGAAGATGATTGCATGTTATGACCACTTGCACCTTAGCGTTGGTGTAAGAATTTCATCTTCTATATAATTGTTACTTTAACATGCAGTGAAGAAATGAAATAGATATTTACTGGGCTTATTCTGTAATCTCAAAGTTAATTTACACACGACTATTTTTACTTGCGCTTAAAACGAAACACAAACATTCATTCATAACCAATTTTCCTTTACTGCAACTATCATCTTTTGATTATATCTATAGTCCATCCATCATTTGTATTTAAAAGGACGAGAATATAAATATATGGCGTCACAGAATGCCACTATCACCGGGAAAGTTTGTGATCGATCCCTGTGGCCAGCCTTGGAGTTGGTCGCAGCGTTTCCCAATCCCACCGTGTCCACATTGTGTTTGTTTTAGAAAACAAAGCGAGTGAATTCCGAGTCGTACACCCAACGTCGCCGAGTAAGAGACAGCTGTGTAACGCATCAACTTTATATCAAGATTCATACAATGAACGTTCTACTCACTAAATTAACAACATTCAGATTTTAAGCACATTCGCTTTTAATACCCCTGTTTAGCTAAGCTCGGTAAAATGTCTCAAGTCGGAAGTATGTTTTCTTCCACTCTGTGATTTCTTAAAGCTAACAATTCAGTTGTAGTTGGCAGCATGGAACAATCCTGGAGTCTAAGTACTTTCACTTTGTTATTTCTTCTCGCCTCACTTTTCAGTTGCCTCTATTAAATGCGATCAAATGCGGAGTTTAAGTTTTCTCTGCAGAAGCTGTGTGGAGTTTTGGAAAGCAAGTCTTGAGCCAACTCTCAACGCGTCACTCTCTCAAACTAGAACTGTGTTGTTCCTTCTCCTCTGTCTCTCGTTTCACTCTTCCGTTTTCATGGTTCCTCACGCAAAACTGGTGCGGTGCATGAGGTGGTTAGAGTTTGAAGAGGAAACATCTTTGATTGCCTGATCAAATTCGTATTGATCCCTCCCACAAAGAGTTGTTGTGGCAGAATATCGACCCTCCCAACTCCTTTAATTTCGCGTCTCTCAACATCACCAGCCGAAGAGTGTAGGCGATACACCGGCCTTCCTTGACATTATACTTGAGCCTACACCTCTCTCCTGATAGAACGTTTTTACAGAGGCTAGGCGTGGTCTAGCCCAAATTGCTAAATTTATATATCATCCAAAATTTCCATCAGTAGGGAATTCTTATCGCGTCCTCGTTTGCCGGTTACATCTTGGATCCATCATCTGTCGCCTTCTCTCGCCATCTCTTTGGTCAACAATCGGCAAAAAGAAACAATTCCTTTGTTTTAATAAATTTTATCGCGTCTTAGGTAGACGAACAAAAGTAGAGCTACAATTCCATTTGTGGTTTCCGTTGGAAATATATCGGTCTTAAAATCTTTATCAACTGACCGAATTGTTGCTAGAGATTCTTTTCTAGCAGTTGTGGCTGTCTTTCCCATTACCAGCTTCGGTCAAAAATTAAACCATTGGCGCTCTTTCCTGTCCACTTGTCGGCCCATGCGGTCGTTAAAATATAACCAAGTCTTCCGTGCCGGTTCGATTGGACACGTAAGAAAATATCATGATTGAATAATAATTTGACCAAAAAAATTAGATGGCTTCTACGCTAGCTGTCGTCGGAATCTCAACACGGGGGTGTGGAGAGAAAAGAATAAACATCCTTTTCTACCATTTTCCTTGTCTTTTTATCAGTATACTATCAGTATATTAAAAAAATAGCGTTTTTCTTGTTTTTGTTAGCAGTATATTATCATTTTGTCGAAAAACCTCTTTCTTGCTTTCTAGTTTATTTAAAAGCGTTTTTCCCAATTAACGAGCGCCTTCTTAATAGTGCCACAAATGAACATTAAGTCGAATTTGTAAAGAACCACTCCCTGAAAATCCATTCAATGCCACGCTTTTCTGGAAAATATTTAAGATTGAACTCCATATTTAAGCGAAGAAAAATACATGAGAATCTGATAGAATAATTTACAATATTTCATAATATATAAAATATATATTTTTTTAAATCCGATTTCTATTAAGAATATAATAATCAGTACTCTCCACATATCACTTTTCAGAATTATTTGGAAGTTACCCTGAATTCTTGGAAAAATTATTACGATTTATATACATATCAGTTCTTCCAAACTAGCTGTCAAACATAACTACCAACAGAAACTACCAACTGTAGGCAGCATTCTGTGGGAAGAATAAATAGATTCCTTATTTTCTTAAGGGCATAATTGAATTATTGTGCAATAATAATAATAATAACGATAAATATTATTATTATTATTGCATAAGGAAAGGATCATACATTTCCCAAGGTTATTAGCACGTAAGTGAATGTAATTGATTCGACTGGAATTCGAACTCGGATTTCCGATTCCTCAGTCCGAGCCGTTATCCATTACTAAACCGTGTCTCCTGGAGCAATATATAATCACTTGGATTGAAGAATGAGAGAGCCGAGTTCGAATTCACGGAAATCACTTACTGTCTTTTCCTCCCAGATATACAGAAAACAAAAGAAATAATGTGAAGTCCTTCTTAGTCAAACTTCATAGTTAAACGTTTATTGAGTCCAACGAAATATAAGAAGTGTTTAACATAAATGATATTGAAAGAGAATTATTTATTCATCCCAGGAACTCATTATTAATATCATAATATCGTTGTGAACATATATCAAGACATCTTCAAGAATACTAAACATAGCCAAAGATGTATTTGTAATTGAATGATAATTCTGAAAGAAATATAAAACATAAACATTAAAACTGTATTTAAACGTTGTAAACAGTGTGGTAGTAAATATAAAGAGGATACAAAAAAGCAAAACAATTATGGTATATTAATACAAGGAAAGAAATGTAAAATTATTCCTTATCTTCCTTCTTATATTAATATAATTTTTTTTTCCCGAGGTGTTCAATATGTAACCCTCTAAAATTATTAGCCTACATTAGACCAATTTTACAATTTCATTTTATCTTATATACATTATTTTTGCAATTATTTGAATTCCTTCTATATAATAGTCACAGAGCTTGGAATGATTATTCGTAAAATTTTAGCAAATGACAACACTAAACTGTTTGGTCTCAGGGGATACTTAAAACGATTGGTTGCCTATGTTTCAAAATAGTAGATGACCACAAATTCACCTTTAGATGAAGAGTTAATGTACTCTTAAATCCTTAATTCTGAATGTATAAATGATAGAAATCTGACATTTTTTATCTGAATAGCATGAAGTAATATTAATGCACTTCATAATCTGCGCCAGAAGCACAATTATGTAGGAAAATACCTTTATCTGTCACGACATTTTCAATAGAAAAGAACGTAGCACCGAGCCATATCTCAACTCATGAGATGTAATTCTATTAGTGTTAAGAGAAAACCACATTTGACGTTCATTGAAATAAGTTCTAAACTAGACAACAAATAGGAAATTGTAAGATCTTATGTACGGCTATAGATGGGCTTAACATATGAAATGTATACGCTATAAATTAAAACAAAATAAGATAAAGACGCTGGTTTTGAAGCAGCTTAATCCTCTGTTTCCAGCATTCATAGTTTTCAAATAATTTACCTGGTCTTATGACGGACAATCATAATTTCCATGATGTAGAATCATTCGAACATCATTGAAAACTTTTCTTTCAACACTTGTATTGATGAATATAAGCGTGAATATAAAGTTGCGGAAACTATCTATAAAAGGCATGATGTGTGTGTGTGTGTGTGTGTGTGTGTGTGTGTGTGTGTGTGTGTGTGTGTGTGTGTGTGTGTGTGTGTGCGTGCACGGCCGCAATTTTCAATGGATTTACACCAAAATTTACATGCACATGCCCTAAGTTAGCGTGAAGGCCAAGACCGACTTTGCATTTCACAACTCCCATCGATAGTGGAAATAATCGATTTTATGCTCTACGACAGTTTTCATGTAGTTTGCGGCCATTTTCTATTGGCCAGAGTGAGAGCCTATAGCTGGCTGCCACGAATGTTAACTAGCATGCAAGCATGCAAAAAAAATCGATAGCTGCATTCTTCACAAGTGGGAAAAAAATTAAATCTGCATGGCACTTTACTCCAATTGCTTCATTCGCTTGCTTAAGCTCAACGTTGATTCTGATTCCGCAGAACTTAGTTGGGTGTGAAAAAGTATTTGTTGTTAACATTCTTTTTTCGTTCGGTTTTTCCAGTTCCGAGTCTTTTTTTAAAGCTGATCATTTTGTGTTCATTTTGTTTAGTTATTTTTTTGGAACATATTTAATGTTCAGTATAGAGCTTAGAAAAAATTCGCAGTGTGAGAGAAGAAGTGTGAGGCAAGAAGTAAGTCATGTAGCAACAGCAGCACGGCAAATATAACTCCTTTAAAGGCAAGAATGGCAAAAATATATTAAGTCAAGTAAAAGCGATCGCTGTATGAGTCGTACGATTTTCGAATCAAGCACGGGCAACGCCGGGCCATGCTGGTATTGTAACATAAAATAAATACTGCGCAAAAAATGAAGAGGAAAGAAATATGAACATGAAACGAATACATTAAACAGTCAGAAAATAGGATAGAAACGCTCTAGTCTTTTTATACGTAACATTCTTCAAATACTAATGTCCATGCATGATATTAGGCATGATAAAAAATAGGAAATTCGTTTTATCTGGAATATTAAGAACTGAAAAAAGAATAACTCCCCTTCCTCCTTTGTATATTTCTACATAACAATATCTGTTATAACAAGACGTTATGTAAATGAATAAAAAAACACTCTGTAACGTGTTTTGTCTTCTACAATAATTTTTTCATACGAAATTAATATTTTACATGATATATATATATATATATATATATATATATA
The DNA here is from genome assembly GCA_903632075.3 of Acanthosepion pharaonis. NCBI lineage: Eukaryota > Metazoa > Mollusca > Cephalopoda > Sepiida > Sepiidae > Acanthosepion > Acanthosepion pharaonis. The sequence goes on from CAHIKZ030001042.1 coordinate 499,408, forward strand.
TATATATATATATATGTGTGTGTGTGTGTGTGTGTGTTTGTGTGTGTGTGTGTGTGAGAGAGAGAGAGAGTAGTATATAAGAACGAAAGCGTCAATTATAATTAGCACCCAGAGGAAACGGTTTAGATGGAATTTTGAATGTATTGAATATCGCTACTGGTGTTTCTGTTATGTATTTAGAGACACTTGATAAAATCAGTAGAATAATCTGCATTTTTATACGTCCTGATCAGGCATCTCGGCTTCAGCCAAATTCTCACCAACGTAAAGTAACATCCATTTGCCATTTCTGTAAATATATTTAAGATAATTGTTTTAATAATGCTTACAATTTTGTGTCTAGATATTACTAATTAATGTACTAGATTCACAGGTCAATTCTTTCAACTGCGTTAATGGTTCGCTGTAATCATAAGTCTTATTCTTACAGTTTACTACCTCGCACTACACGGTTGTGGAACTCTCTTTTTTATATCACTTAACAGTCGTTTATGATTTATTTACATCTGAAACATATTTTAGATTGAAAAAATAACACTTTTAATTGCAAATGTATATTGTATTATTGCTATTTTGTAATCACAATGTTTTTCCGCCATACATCTGACAATTTATTTCATACCTGGTTTTATGCTGTTGAATAAATACCATTCGCAACGTAATTTGCACTGATGTGAATGTAACGTGTCTGACCTGAATTCGAACTCGATATATCGAATTCTCTTTCCGAGTCGCTTTCCATTACATCGCATGTACATCCTTTGTTCACAATGAAAATCAGGAATTCATATCACAAGCAGACAGTTACTTAGAAAACTTCTTTGCCTACAAAATGAAAAAGGCTAGTTTATATTCTTTGTCTCTTGTTTTATTGCTTTCTTGACATAGTTCCCTTTCATTTCACTTTCATCAATTTTAAGAATTACTCATTTTACCTGCATTTTTTTGTATCTAAGCTCGTAAAAGATAGGATTCAGAAATTTCTCTCATATATCTTCTTATAAATTCGTCAAAATGATGAAGTTTTTATTAAATTGTTATTTTTTTAAATCTTCATTCTGTTACTTTTTATCACAGCTGCCACATTATTAATTTCGCGCACCTTTGGTAAGCAGCTTAAGTGGCCAATCTTGTTAAGGTATTCGGTCTGGTTTTCTATTTGGAAGAATATTCTCCATGATGAAGAAAGAAAAATTATTTTAGGATATCATTGATAATCAATTGCTGCAGCTCCAGCGAACTCGGAAACTTTTATATGGCAAAGGACTTTTGCTAAGTCCCTCCAAGTCGAATGTATTTTTTCTATTCTATTATATGAAGATTTCTCTGTCAACTTTCCTGTATGATCTTTACCCGAATTTTTAGCTCTTTCTTGGTCAGCAACATCCAAAAGTATTTTCATTATTATTTGATTTGCAATCACCTCTATTTCGTGCTTTGTACACATCTTTTTCATTTCTCTGATCCACGTTGACTCTTTTCTCTCTCTTACAATTATCGCTAAACTTTGTTCTTATCGCTGAATGTTGTGCATTTCTAAATTGTTTTTGATTAAATAATTTAAAAAAACATTCTTCCATATATCTAACCTAACATGCTATATTCATTAGGCGTTTTTCGCCTTAAACTTATTAGCATGATGATTTGGATTATATCCTTTTTTTAATTATGTTTTTACATATATTTATATTATTAATTTAATGAAATCACATGCCTTCTTTAGACTTGTTTTTTAGAATCGTTCCGAACTATTCTTTTATTCGTCTGTTTACTTGCAGCAGTTTTAACTAAAAATTACCATTATCTTATTTCTGTTAAGTTTACATCTAAAATGAGTCATTTCTTTGGCAATTTTAGAATTTTTGTAATTTATCCAAGGCATTTAATATTAGTAAAATATATTTGGCAAAGAGCAACCTCTTCCAAATACATTTTTAAAGTAATAAATTCAAATAATCTCTGTGAATGTTTGAACCTATTCCTTCACGAAAAATAGTTTTAAGACAAATTGTATACATGTTAGACATAATCGTGGCAAATTTTTATACGTTTTATTTTGTTTTTTTTTTATTTGTTTTAGCATAGTTAAATTTTTTAGCATAGTTAAATTTTAGCAGCTACATTATCCTAAATATTCTAATTGTTCCTTGCTTTCAGTTTTGAAGAGCAAAATTCATTTCCGTTTTTAGGAAACATCTTTTACATCAGCTTTACTGAGTTTAATTCTTTTATTTTCTTTTGGAAGTAGACACATGCATAGTAATTATTGGTTGTCCTAAACATCTTGTCTTTAAATGTAGCAATTTTAAATTTTTGTATCTCAATATATTAATTTGATTTCTATTTTTGTGTGAGCTCCAGATAGAGGTATGCATTATACATATATATATATATATATATATATATATATATATATATATATATATATATATATATAGATAGATAGATAGATAGATAGATAGATAGATGGATCGTATTGGAATAATAAGATCATTAATATAGTAAATAAACGTTGTACATTAAGGATTCTATGATTCCTATGAAAAAAATTTAAGAAATTACGAGGAGAGAGAGTTCAGTTAAAACGCATTTATTTGAATGTATGTCGTGATAGATATTAGAACATTTGTTACAACAAAGATTGTTAAATAAGAACAACATTAAGCTAAATAAAAGGAGGATAACCCCTGTAATAAATTTTGGTGTAATCAAATTTGTGAAAGATTTTCAAATTTGTGAAAGATTTTCAAATTTGTGAAAGATTTTCAAATTTGTGAAAGATTTTCAAATTTATCGGGTACTGTCTTTTTACAATTCAACAAAAATAACACGAATATTATTTGAAAACGCAAATAGGAGTGAATAATTAACATCTTTTTACAATAAAAATATTTGGTAGTATTATGGCAAGACTGTGTGAACTAAAATATTTAACTAATTACTATAACATTATTTTATAATCAAATAAAACTAAATTGCACAGTATGATATATTTTAATGAGATACACATAATATACATTCAAATATGATCACACGGTAATGTCTGGAACCATCTCCCGACAGATATGTACATCCTACCAACAGAATATCATTCTGTTATCAACGAGCAAATATGACTCGTTCCGTGATTTCTGTCGTGACGTCCCTTCGAAAGTAGTTTTTAATCAACCCTTTAAAAAAATGCGGGTCTAAGGTCTGTTGGATGCTTTTATACTATTAAGGAATCGTAAGCTAAACCGAGTTCATCTCTTTATTCTCACCTTCTTCTTTGGAAGCTATAGCCCACACGTGTCATTTCTTACGACTGTACCAGAGCGACACGTCTGATTGCAGCTCTTTATCTCTGCTTGTAACGAGTGAAAGAGTTTCGTCAATGAAGCAAAGTCAGTTTGCTGATAGAATTAAACAACGTTTAATCGCAAGTTCGATTCAAGAAATTATTGGCGGCTTTGCAGGAGTGTCCTGAACAACAGCAAATCCTCAATCCCCCCCACCCTTTATTCAATCAATTCCATTTCTTAACATCCTCAGCAGATAAGCTCAGAGATTATAATCCAACTCAAGAATCGTCTAATCTGGAAAACTCACCACTGATTTCCCTCTAGAAATGAGGCTCTAATGCGTTATATGTGCAAAACCATGTCTCAAGTCTCGGATATAATTTCTAAATAAAACTCCCATAAAGCAAGTGGAGGTTATGGGATACCAGCGTCCTCTTAAAGAAATGTACACCTGAGCAGGATCCAGTTTTCTCCTAAATCTACAACTATTGCGTTGCTAATTCCTGATTTCTAATTTGTTGGAAGTTTCGTGTATAGTCTCTATTTTAAGACCACTGGTGAAAAATATGACCCCTCGAAATATCATCCTATCTGTCTCCTACCGCTCTTCGGCAAACTGTTCGAGGCTTTAATCAATACTGAAGTATTTAAGAATATTACTTCTCACAACCTACTCTCTGACAAACAATATGGATTTCGCTTTGCCCGGTCTACCGCTGATGTGTTTACGTCCATAAGTGAATATATATATATATATATATATATATATATATATATATATATATATATTAATCAAACTCTTTATAATAACGGCGAAGCTCAAGATATATCGAAAAGAATTTGATAAGTTTGGCATAATCTACGTGAGCTTCAGGGTTACAGTATTAGAGAGCGATTACTTGATTTAATTTTTTTATATATATATATATATATATATATATATATATATATATATATATATAGAGAGAGAGAGAGAGAGAGAGAGAGAGAGAGCTACGTACTGTAAATTAAATTTAAGTAGTGTTACCAATTCAATAGACGCGAAATTTTACGTTTTTTTTTTGTGTTTTTTTTTTTTTTAAATACTGGATCCCTTGGGAGGGACACCATATTAAACGCAGATTCAAAGCTCAAATTTAATATAAACTTACTATATTTTGGGGCGTAAATACAAAATTAAAATGTGGGTACGCGCTATTTTAAAAGTAAAATTAAGATGCAAGATTGTGAAGTGAACGCCGTGAAGGTCGTTAAGTATTACTAGAAACTAAAATATTTAAATCGAGGTAATCAATATGTCCCATGAAATATGTAAAGGACATGTGATATTTGGATGATTTATATATCCAGAATTAAATATTTAACGGGGATTTTGTTTTCCTGTGATTACAAGTTAAGATAAGATCATTTTTTTTATTAAGTAGATTTTGTTCATATTCGTTAATATTTTGACGATAATTTTTGTTTTCTAGCAAACACAGGTTGCTTCTGTCGCAGATGCCAAAAAAGGTGTAGATTTGGCGACGGAATTCCTGTTTACCACCGATCTACAGTCGTCTGTTTTAATATCCCAGTAAAATTTTGAGTGGTTCGTGGTATTTGCATATTGCTTATTGTGAAAAGTCTTTTTAGGATGATAATATCGGGTTTCTCGTGGTTGGTCTGGAAAAATTATAAAATTTTATCTCGATATTATGTTCGATGTAAGCCTTGTAGATGACGCTTCTATACATATAATTACGATTTATTGGACAATTAATGTTTTTTGGACAATTACATTTGTTTTCTGTGTTAATATTGTTATTGATGGTGTTTAGATATTTGTTTAAGTTTACATTATTATACTGTGCTATATCTTGCTCAACGTTTTTGGTGCGTCTGTTGATATGACGTTAAGAAATCTGACCAACAAGCAGACACATATGAAAAAGAGACATGGCTTAACATAAATATCTATACCGAGCCTTGAGACAAAAGAAGAAAGCTAAGTATAACATGGAATGAATATTTGAGCGCCGAAGTATTTTGAAAGAATATTGAACCAATGAAAAGACTTACATTAAAAATCACGAAGAGAGAGGCATATAATATGGACAGGGAGATTCGATAAAAACATAAAAAGAAGGCAAGACGGATAGAGGAAATCAGCGATTACCCAACCTATCGAGATTGTGTATATTGTTGAAAGAACAATGATTAGAAGATATTTCAGAAATACATATCTTATTAAGAGTTACAAAGGACAGGAAATTGTGGAGAGCCATTAACATCCTCATACTGAAGGGATAAAGAAGAAGAAGAAGAAGAAGAAGAAGAAGAAGAAGAAGAAGAAGAAATTATATAAGTACAAATAATAACAAAAGAGAGAGAGAGAAAGAAAGTGAGAGAAATACGCAGACAGAAAAGTATCCAGGGAATGAAGAAAAATTCATATATTTAAAATCTTCTACCTCTGGCTTTCGACGGAATCATTGTCAACAAAATGCAAGAATATACAAAGTGTGATAATAACAGACTTGTCGAGGTCAGCTTTTCGCGGCAGCCTGATGAATAGATAGCAAGACTGTTGGTGCCTGGGGGAATATAGACAGTCATTAGTGTAGAGGATGTATGTGATGGTAAAAAGATGCTACTTTCTCTGAACAAAAGATCATGAACATTTTTTTTAAAGATTGGGATAGACTAGTCATTTAGGCGTGTTGCAGGCAATGAACTGTAAGAAGTGAAATGTCGGAAAACAGTGATTATTATTTTTTTTATATCTATTAGTTGGTTCAAAGACAATTTTTTACTGAGATTACTTTTGCCTAAACACTATCTCTGTTTTCATATGTTCTGTCTGAAGAGCAAAACTTGGAAGAAAACTCCTGAAAAAAATATTTTGTTCAATTAGATATCAGTAAGGTTAATATAAGTGAGTTAATTACATTACCTTAAATTGCAATTCTGGAAAAGAACATGGTTGATTAGAGTTCTACATTATGTAACGAAGTTAAGGCTCTGCCTCGTTTATATCCTTGTAATTAATTGTTACATTAAACGTATTCGCTCTTGTTGAAGATGCTTCGAGGAAAGATTTCGCGTTTGTAACATCGCATCAAACGGATTTCACAATTAAGTATCTATATAAGAATATTTCAGTAAAAAAAATTCAAATTTCATAAATTAGAAAAAATATGTTAACAAGCATTCAAATAACTTATTCCGAAATATAGTTAATTAACGTAATCAAATAACAGTTTCTTTCAGGTACCACATTTTTAAAACTTAAACAGTGTCCACCTTTTTGCACGAAAGTGTACGCACAACAGTCGAAAACATGAATCTTAATTCCGTAAAACTAAGTTTAACAATTACTTTTGTTTCATCCTTTATACAAAATGATGTTCTATTGACTAGAAAAGTAAAATAAAAGAACATATAAAGTAAAAAATTGTTGCATTCCGGTCTTTATTTTTAAGCATATGATGCTTCTAGAACCATTCCCTGTGCATTCTTGCTGCATTCTTTGCCGAAAAATGTCGCGATATTTCCCCGCTTTTCTCTTTGGAACGTATACTTGCATGAATATTACTCTCTATAGCGTGTTCTTCCATTTATATAACCTAACGTAACCTCATGAATCCCAGAGTTGCTAATTAGTTTTTCGATGAGAATTCTGAATGTATGTTACAAGGATCTTAAGTAAAATTACAATATTAATTAATGATATTTTCTGGAACATCACTTAATGATGACTGCCATTCAAAAGAGAAGATGATTCTCCTTACTGCAAAGAAAATAATTGATATACTCACACTTATAGAAAAGTAGAGCTATTCGAAAATCAGCGTGAAGAAATAAGAGATGTTTCTGTGCACACGCCTATATTATACATTTCATCTATAGTTTGGGTGTTGGTTATCTTCTATTAACCAGTTTAGAGTATCGTCATGATTATTACTGCGATTTAAATTATTACACTGTAAATAAGAAACGAGAAATGCAGGATTTATCTGTTATTTTAATCATGGAAAGAAGGCTGTCTGTTTGTAAAAATGCTACTCTTTTGTCTATAACATGAAGTGTGTTGTAGTCGCTCACCTCGTCACTAAATTCTATTCCTGTCCGTTGACGTAAATTTGTCGACTACGTCAATTGATTTCTTCCTTGTTTAATTTTTTTCGTTTGCATGAATTGCCAAGTGAGAGAAAGAAGGACGACCGGCGGCTGTGTTCTAGCGGCAGGTTATCAAATTGCCCTCTACCGGGGAACATCTTAATTCCGTCCACAATCGGCCGACTCAAGGGTCAGCTGGCACTCTTCGCTAACAATTTTCCTTCACGTGCACAGCGAAAATAATGGACAGATTACTTTCCCGTCACCGTTTCATACCAAAAGTCATTATTTTATATGTCAAGTTTTGTGCAGGATAACACTCCCGGGTCCGTCAGGAGAAGCTACTAGAATCACTTTTGCTCTTCTAGAAAAGACCAGGTTTCTCTTGAACTATCCCGAATAAAATGAACTCCGTAATTTAGTTATTTATTTTCCCTGCCTAACTAAAACTAACTTTGGTCGTCTACTTCACCCGTTAAACCTGGCGTACCCCTGATCTCCTTGTTGTCCTTTTTAAATGAGAGGTCGACTTTAAAAGGCTTTTCAAGAAATAACGTCTGTTGTTTGGCGACTAGATGAGCTCTTGGCCCACATAGCAACATTTTCTACTGTTGCAAAAACTTGTACTTTCTTCTTTTATTTATTTTTTTCTTTTTAAAATAACCTCATATCTGATATTTTTCACATATCCCCATTACAGAATATGGTAACATTCTTTGGTATGTACATTTTGCTATCACACGGGCACGTAAGTTATTAATTCAGAGATATTAGATGGATTATTACACCTGTGAAACATTCAAGAATCTGTAATTATATTTATAATTAAACTGTTACAGGAAATTAGTTTATGAATATAATTTTCATAAAATAGCAGAATTTTTATTAGCCTTTGTTCAAGTGGACGGGTTTTTTCCATTAATTAAGGAAGAAATCGCTTAATTCATGTTTATTACTTAATTTTCTATTACAATTGAAAAATGATATATATATATACACCATTATAGATTAGTTCTCTTAACCAATATAAATGTTATTGTGGTGTAATTAATACTAATATAACCAGCCTAGCTGCAGTACATGATAATTTAGAAAATTCATCCGCGATTACTGTTTATTGTAAGCCTTACCTTTCAGTACGTGGGAGATCAAAACCCTTCACAATTTCCTATTTCTTCTTGCTCTAAGTAAATTGTGTAATTTTGTCACCGGATTGTGTCCTAGTTAGAAAAATTCGTAAATTTCTGTCAGATTTAACCAGTTGCGCTTACTGTTCATTTATTAACTCTCTAAGTCTTTCTCCTGATTATGGGTTTCATGCCATTTTTTCTAAATGTTAATAGCAGCTTCTTGTAATTATTCCTTCCTTGTCAAGATAAGTAGTCAATCATTATTTCATTTGTGTCAGATTTTCCTATTTTTTAAAAACATTTTGATGATTATCTAAGATGTATCTCTTAGTATTCCTGTGAATTGCATTAAAATAAGGAAGTTAGATACTACGAGTTATGAAATGGTGATCCATATAATGTTACGGAACTACACAGCCACACACTAAACTTCCATTCACTTTACACTACTAGCGAGCCGTCTCTCTTTCTCTCTTTAACTGTGACGTTCACTCGCTCTCTCCCTATCAATTTGTTGAAGGTAGCAGTCTGATGAATAATTGGGCAGGTAAACGACTGACTCGAGATACAGCATAGGGTGAGATCTAAAAATAGCATCTCCAACACGTGCAGAATCGCGTGAACAAATATGAAAAGTTGAGCGGGATAAATATCGGAAAAGTCAGTTGGACAGCGGAGCTTGAGCGATCGAAACCCTTTCTTTAGTTATCGTCAAACAAAGGTGATAGAATAGTGAGGGCTAGTCCTACCCCAGACACACTATTTAGCAGACCAAATAATGCGACACCAAGTGCAATGATGAATTGCTTAACGTTTTAATAACCAAGACAAATGCATATATGATTCATCCAGTTAATGAATTGGAGAAAGCAACGATCGATACGGCGTTGAATGTTCCTACCTGAAAGATGAATTTTATATTGTTGAAAGAGTGAAAGAGAAACAACTATTATTTGGGGTCAAAACTTGCAACAGTGAAGACAGAGAAACAGATTATAAAAGATATCCCTGCACGTGAGAATACGAGACCAAAAAACTGGACTGAAAGGAAGGAAAAAAAAGGAATATAAAACAAAAGAGAAAGAGAGACTGATAGAGGGTGGGGAAAAAGAGAAAGTTTATTTTATTTGATACAATGAACAAAAGCTAAGGTTTTCTTTTCATTTTCGTTTCACATACACCACATCTTTCCACGCAAAAATGTTTACTAAATAATTCTATTATATACATTAAACCTTATTTAATTCCATTTCGTTGTTTGTCCTTAATTACTATAGGTAACGTTTCCTTGTTCGTTGATTTCACCCTGCGAGATAACCTACAGAGTGGAAATCTTCGGCATATCATTTGGCAACAAGTCATGTTTTACCATTTTTCTTTTTATATATTTGTGTTTCGGCAGTCGATTCGTAACAATGCCTAAAACTACTTTTACATAGATGATGGCTCATTTTCATGACTATAAAATGCTTAGCATTAAAACTCTTGTCTATAACTATATTTTCATCTGTCTGAAAAATATTCCCTCTTAATTATGTTGATAACAACTTTCGACACGTGTATTCGGCCCAGAAACCTATTAATAAATCAACAACCAAGATGTGTTATATTTTTTGTCACGATATGGTATGAAGTTTTTACATTAACTCACGTAATTTGAACTAAATGCTTTTGAATTTATCGTGGCAGCTGTCATATCAGCGACCATTTAAACATATCAAATTTGGCTCATTTTTATGTTGATTCTAACAGGGAAAATGTTAATGCATTTTTCGCATATTATGGTCTTACTTTTTCTTCCTTAATTTAAAATGCTTCTAAAATACAAAAAAAAATATTTGTTTAGTTTTCGGAGAATGTGCTGGGAATAATTAAACATGACAAGTGGAGGCTGTGCAGATTTCTTGTTGAATCATGTTTCACATTCAGGTAGAACAATTGAGTTTGATAAGTAATGAAATCACATTATTACTGAGCAGATAATACTATATAAATCAGGAGCAAATGAAGTTAGTCAAAATGCCCGAATCAGATGTTCAAAGCAATTTATTCCAGTTAGTTTATGATAGTCTTCATGATATCTTAATCCCACATAGAATAACCAAAAAACAAAATTTAATATGATACTATTAGAAGATGTTTCCTTAAGAAGAAACATTCAACACTCATTGACCAAGCAACTAGTGCTACTTTGTTTGAAATTTATACAATATTTTTTTTTTATTAAAAAGACAAGCAAATAGGTTTCTCATATTCAGAAAGTGTTATCGTACTTCCCAGTATTATTAGCGGTTTCCTTCCTATCTTTTAAGTAGAGCGGAATATCAGCATATTAATGCACATTATTTTCTCTATGTCTGTTACCCGTTAGAATTGTTACTGTTGTTGTAAATTTTAAGTGATGTCGATTATTTTATTTGGTACAGTTCGTTGTCTGTGATTCTGTATCTCCAGAACACTAGCTTCAAAGAAAGATGGTCGCTAATACTCACAGACCTTAACATTTCAGGCCATCGATAGGAGAAAGCGACTGTATAGAGTTGAAATTTATATATTTCTGAATGAGATTTGTGCCATACAGGAGACCCCTATATATGTTTTATGAGTGGTCACACGTTTTTGAATCATAATTATATGATAGTTGTAAAGAAAAGACATACAACATCAGTTGCTGTTGTTTGTATAAAAAAAAATTATGTAATATTTGCTCACTACACGAAAGATAAATATTTATTCAAATAATGCGAATGATTTGTATATCGTTACATGTTCTTTTCTTCCCGAGATTCAAACAATTGAATCGGAACAGTTCTAATATATTTAGACAATCAAAAACATTTTCGATGTTATCAGTTGCCAAATAGGTATTTTTGCAGATGATACAAATATTTGCTTGTTACTTAGTACCAATTTCGACAGTGAAAAAATTAATCTGGAAACTACTTTTAAAAAAGGCCGCCAATCAATGGCTAACTAAAAAAAAGAAATGTTTTATAACTTTCAAAGCCGCCAAAACAAAATGTCTTTTCTGCCTGACATCAGCGCGGCTGATGATAATCACGAAGGAAGAAACATTTTGCACCTTCTGTGGGCACATATTTTCCACTAAAATAAAGTAGAATAACTCTACCAAATGAATTGTTAAATCTCTTGATAGATTCACTTGACGTTCCAGAAACATTTACTAGTCAGAATTCATCTTTGATATTTACACATCTGCTATTCGTTTTTACATTGGATACTGCTGCCAAATCTTCTCTGTTACTCCGGCTGTATATCACGAGATTCATAACAAAATTTGAAAGAGAGTCTGTAATAAAAACGATCTTGATTTACCATCTCGACTCCAGACATTTTGTCACTGGGGAACTCAGTTCAGCTTTCTTATTTCCATGCCCGATACAATCTTTAAATGCAACTCCAACCACAATCTTCCGTCTTCCTGAACCCTGTTTCTTTATTGTCATTTTCTCACTTTTCCTCACTAACGTTTTCTCATTCACTTTCACTCTATGTAACGCGCTGTTTTCTAGTGCATTATCACCATGATTAGGAAGAATGAGTTTAAAAATATATATATATATATATTTGCATTGTACTATTTCCGTTATCTTTATTGCTATATCCACAACGTTAAATCCGTTGTACGATCCGGCCTTCTTCATGTGGTTGAAATTACTTATACAATGTTTGACAAGATTTCTCTCCTCTGCCGTATACATACAATTGATAATTTCAGTCTGAATATTTTGATGAGAATTTATCGCTAAATACACATTTTACATTCCGATAATTTTCTCCCTCGTTGCTCTTGTTAGCACAACGATTCGGTCGTTCTGCTCAGCGGGCTTCTTCAGGTGTACACTGAACCGGATAACCTATAGGAAATTCTACGAGCGACGATTGTTCTCGTTTGACTGTCCATCTCTAGGGATATCTTGTTTAGTTCTTAATGTTAATAATGTTTAGAAAATGATAGCCCTATTTCCACTGAGTATTAGTATACACTGCTCGACCCAGCGATTGATTTCACAATTACTCACAATCCTATTTAGGTCACCCTTGTAGATATGCACCTGAAGCAGGCTGAAGGGCACAACAGCCGATGCGTAGTGACAACAACAACAACAATTATGAATGTAAATTGTGTCTTAAGATTTTGTACTTCGCATAATTATTGCAATTTCCAAGATCAATAAATTTTAATTCATTGACAATCTGCAAAAGAATCACGAGTAATACTTTGTTGAAAAAGAATAAATATAGTTCTGGAAAATATATATATATATATATATATATATATATATATATATATATATATATATATATATATATATATATATATATATATATAATGTTATTTATCGAATAAATTAATCTTACTTTTACTTTAAATAACATATATAGTTATGAAAAGTTCAAATTACTTTCTACTTAAAGTAAAATGTACAAAAATATTTTATAATTTATAATCTACAGTAAATTACTTTTTTTTTTCAAATATTACCGATTCGAATTTTCAAATCGTCGTTTCAGTAAAGCAATTATGCTTTGTTAACGAAACAAAAATGTAAAAATGATTGTTATATATTTGTTCACATTTTTTTTTAAATATATTGAAATATGCCAACACGCAAGTTGTTATTTAATGTTAATGTAATAATATGTATGAATGTTAAAGGATTCTCTTTCATTTCTTGGAACTAAACTCGTAAGAAAAGTCATTATTTTTTATCGTATTATATATTATTTTAATTATATTTGACAATGAATTTTCATCGCAATTTTCTTCAGTTATACGATTGCTTTATTTAATTTGTAAGAATTCAAACGTTGATTTGGGAAGAGAGTTTGTATATACACCAGAATATAAAACATCTATGCAACTAAATAGTACACGAATAAAGTTTATAATATTAAATGGCTTATATTTCTACAACTCTTTAATCAGATGAAGAAAAATAATCAATTAAAACTTCTAGACATTTAGAAACGCTACATAGCTCTACAAATGTATGTAATTATTATAATCCATAAATTAATGTCAAAAACTTCAAAAAATATATAGTGAACCGTTGTGATATATATTAATAGTATCTGTCTACTTTTCTCTTTAATAGATCCAGATGATGAAGTCTCTGTGTCCATTACGAAATGTTACAGGGTTTAACAAGACGTAAATGAACATACAGGTGAGACGCACTTTTTTCTGTAAGTTCCAAGTCGATAAAACTCTGTTTTGATTTTAGTTACCTCCATGTTTTCTCAAAATTCAGTTCAATTCTTATTTTCCGGGCGTTAAGTCTACTGAAGTTGAGCAATCACTCGCTCTCTTTCATTTATTTTAATGTATTTTACTTTTGCATTTCATTCGTTATATACAGCATTTCTCTAGCCAGATTGTCAATGTATATCACCTTAGTTCATCCACTTCTATTGAGAGTAATATTCTAATTTTTCTTTCCATCCTTTCTCTGTCTTCTTGAAATCTAAATTCATGTGCAAAATTGTTTCTTTTTTCATTCCCCATGTTCTAACATTCTCAAAGCTAAAAATTTCCATATTCTTCCACAGATAAAACATAACTGAGTTATGATACCCTACTGAGACGATATTGCATCCGATTTTCGCAGAAAAAAGCTAACAATGGAATAGGGACCTTGCTGTACTGAGATCCTTATTTTCAGACGAAATGTTTTTGACTTACCTCTTCTTGATTTAAAGTCTTGATTGAATTGGCAATAATATAATAAACATAAATCTAGATCACATACAGTAAAAATATCTACAACCGAATCTTCACTGTTACTGATTTTATCTAATTAGTGTAGCCACAGTCATCCACATTTTAGCACAATCCGAAGGGATCTATATTTAAAAAAAATCCTTATCCACTGTATTGAACCTTAGACTAAGTTAATTTTCGAGATATCGTCTTCATCGAGACAGTGATTCCGTTTTATCCTAATAGAAAATCGTATCTTCGTCTTGACTTTTAGTATCACCCTTGTAGCTCCTGTATAAAAAATGTCCAACTGACAAGAAATGTTTTGTCAAGATTCAGAATGTAAACTTAAAATTGGGTTCTCTTCAACCTCAATTTTCCTGTGGATTATAACAGTGTGACATGTATTATATGACAATGAAAAAAACGCTCTAGCCAAATTATTAAAAGAAAAAATTATTCGGAATATTATATACAGTAAATATACCGCGTCGTTAAGTTTGTGACAATAGTGCAGAGAGCCGGATGTCACAACCGGACAGATAAAATTATCGACTATCATCTTTTTAAATAATTTGAAGATTAAAGATTACTTTCATTTTATAATATATATGATGCTCAAAGAATAAATACATAATCATACAAATAACGTTAGACAATTTATTGCTTTTTTAGGAAGTTGTCTCAAAAATTTAGTCAAAGACTATTATTACATATGCAAATAATTTTATTATAAATTTTATTCGCGCCGATGAATTACTATCTCACACGATACGATTTTAATTCTAGAGATACTATGATTTGGGACATTATGTCATATTATTGAGGCCGCCATCATGTTTAAAAAATATCCTCTTAAGCCAATAATAATTGTTTAATGGTAATTGTAATGATAATGTTAATATCAGTTGTTTCAATATATATATATATATATATATATATATATATATATATATATATATATATATATATATATATATTCGACACTCGCGTCGAATTCGACGTATGAAGGTCAAAGCAGATCAGTTCTAGAAACCGACAGCCTGAGAAAAGTACATGAGATTTGATCATAGCGGTAAAGCTTTCGTGCAATACCATGCACACTTTTATAAGGGCCGAATACAGAGATCTGGTCCACTAGGTGCCACAAGTTCTTCGAACTACCCTCCGCAGGTCTTGAATTCAGGTTGTCCTTCTCCTAGACCAGTTGCCATCCAAGGCGTTTGTCCTGCTATTTACCCATAGCTGGAGGGAGAAGAAGAGTATTGAAACCTTTCAAAGGGTATTAGCACATTACGTGATATATATATATATATATATATATATATATATATATATATATATATATATAGAAAGAAAGAAAGAACAGTATATATATATATATATATATATATATATATATATATATATATATATATATATAATCCGGTGTTCTTATTGATATTTCTTATTTTATTTTTACAAAAGAGTGCTAAATGTAAATTTACAGAGCATAAATATTATAAATTAACTGATTTAAAATATGATTTAGTCGCTACACAGTAATAACCATATTTCACAAAACTGAAGCGAAAACCTTCAAAATTAATTATATAATTAAATTAAAGGCATTAGTTCTGTTTCATCTTCAAGCGAATTTTGTAATAACTCATCTTTAACAGGAAAATATGAATTTATATATGCGTTTAAAACTCAGTAAATTTTAAAATAATTATTCCAAAATTAGCTTGAAGATGAAACAGAACTATTGATTTTAATTTAATTATATAATTAAATTTGAAGTTTTTATTTTTAGTTTTGAAAACATGGTTATTACTGTGTAGCGAATACACCATATTTTAAATCAGTTAATTTATTATATATATATATATATATATATATATATATATATATATATATATATATAGCAATCATTGAACAAGAAGCCAGTACTGCTTTCGAGTAAAATTTATAAAAGCTTTGCATCAAAATTATTTTTGCAGGAAAATATTTTTTTCAACTTTGATTTTTTCAATTTTGATTGGAGTATACTTATTTTCCTTTTATTTGAAGTAGATTGGATGGTCAACGTCGGGAGACTGCTACCCGAATCCATTTTAATGTGGTCCACGGGTGATATGTGTCTGAGCCTAATATCTCAGATACTCCATGAACTTGACCTTGTACCGCATCCGACCGTGTGGGGCGGTAGGCGTATATCTCACTATCCGGATTACTTCGGAAATGTGCTTTTCTTACTCTCTGCCTACGGACAGATCGGAAACCATACGAGGCTAGGCCGAACGGCAGACATACGTCTGGCGTGGTAGACAGCTAGCCGACCCCGTTTTTACGAGGCTACGGGGAATTTTTCCCCAAGCGTACGGGCTCGGATACACCGCAATATACTTTGCTTTGAGCAGCATTCGGCTGCGTGTGGTGGTTAGTGAATACCTTACTATCCGGAATCCTCAGAAGTGTGCTTGTTAAATACTCTGCCTCCGGGTAGAAAGGATCCCCAGACGAGGCTGTGCCGAGAGGCAGAGGAACGTCTGGGGTGGTAGATAGCTACCAGACCGCGTTTGTACTGGATCTTCGGAGAATTTTTGATTGAGGCTAATGAGTCAGATTCTCCAGAGTAAACTTGGCCTTTTACCGTATCCGACCAGGTGTGGCGGTTAGTGAATATCTCACTATACAAATTACTCTTCGGATACGGATTTATATTCGGATTAATTTTTGGATCACTATTTGTTGGTTACTAGTCGAACATATATTACTAGCAAGTACTATTAGTGCGAATGTTATATGATGGCGTCTGACACCAGTATTATTTAACATTGTTACTATAGTTGTATCTGCGATTACATATTCTCTATTACAACGAGCGTTACGAAAGTGGCAACGATTATTCGTTGACATCAAAAAAGTCAGGATGAGAATTGCTTTAACTTGCTCGAGGAATCCTGCAAATTACATGAGGATTCGTTCAATTTACACGACGAAAAAATAATCTACAAAATATGCAGTAGAATACAGCGGAACAGAAGAAATAAAAGCTATCATGTTTCATTTGCTGCAGCAAAAAACTACAACAACAACAATTGAAGCAACAAAAACTGCAATAGGAACAGAAATTTCAATTGCAACTACACCAGAAGTTTTTGAGTTGTTTACCAAAGCTATGGGAGGAAAACTTCAGATTTATTCACTCCTGGTGCTGTTGCTTATTCAGTAAGCGGTTTTGTTTGCAATCAAGATGACGGGATAACTTATCCTGTTTATTATTGGAAATACGAAGGCATCATCAAAAGGGATTGTTCGCATTGAAATTCGGAAAAATAAGTAGGGTTTATATTAAGGAAATTGTCCCCTGCCTAACATGAAAAACATGGAAATTATATTTTGCCGAAAAAAACAAGAGTTACATTTTGATGTAACTGTTCTAATACAATCAAAAATGTTTGGTGATAAGAGGTCATTATTTAATACACAATGACAATGTCTTAACTTTCGACGATGAAGATTTTGTCACTTATGCAGGAGTCGTGAATCGAGAATGTGTAAAGTCAAGATAAATGAATGAATTCCTGATTGAAGTAAATACCTAATATTCGTACAGGGTTTCACTTCTAATAAAGACGCGGAGATAAGATCTAGGATACTTTCTGAATAAAAATGGATCCCAAATTAACTCTCCAGAAAATAGCGGAAGAGTGTCAACGTATTGTGAATTTGAAACTCGATATCGCTAGGATTGAGGAAAAGACAATTGAGAGGTGCATAGTGTCCGACCATTTAACGTTTTCAACTCCTAACTGAACAGTAAAAAAAGACGATAAAAACCCCTCACTACCTAATAAATGCTACACAATTACGAGGACGGAAGAACTAAACTAAAAGCTCATGCTTACAAATCATTAATTGCAGCTGAATGAATCTGTAGCAAGATAGAAAAGGAAGCACTGGCCATTATATTTGCCATGTAAATGTTTCACAAATTTATATATTGTAGAGAATTCATACTACAGCGAGACTGTCGTCAATCATTGTTCGTATATGGATCAAAATTTGTGTTCGCACACATACAGAGAATAGACTGCAACTCTGTGGAACTATTCTATTGAAATATAATTATAAAATTGAATTTCTACCATCCACAAAATTAAGCCTTACTCACGGATTGTCTAGACTAACATCGAGATTTTTTTAACCCCTTGAAGACACAGTGATTGCGACGATAAGGGCCCAAAATGAAATTAGTAAAATATTATACAATACTGTAAGGGAATGACCCATAATATTGAAGGAAATACAAATTAAATCAGAAAAAGACGACTTTATAATGAAAAGGAAGGAGAAATTAAGATATCAAAACTATTGGAAATAATGCATTTTCATTATGCATTGATGTATTTATGTATTTGTGTGTGGCGATACCAGCATCGTTGCAAAGACGTATGTTAAAAGAATTTGACATAAGACATCCAGGAACTTCTAGAATGTAATCCATAACGAGGTTTTATAATTAGTGACCAAAAATCGATAAGGATATCGAAAATTTAGTGAAATCCTGCAGAGATTGTTCTCTGGCAGAGAATTCACCGCCTATCAAAATTCAACCTTGGACGAAAAGCGATATGCCATGGTCCAGAAGAAATATAGATATCGCTCTATCGTTTCAGATAACGGTACTGAATTCACGTCTAGTGAATTTAATTTTTTTCAAATCATTAACAACAGAATATATTACAACTCCCTCCTTACCACACAAGATCAAACGGACAAGTCGAACTGTTGGTCGATACGTTTAAATGGGCACTAAAAATGTCAGTGGGTGGGAAGTCAGATGAATAACGATTCAGCAATTTCAGAATATCACCAAGCCCAAACACTGTGCATGGAATGTCGCCTGCAGAGTTGATGCCCGCCAGGAAGATTAAATCCGTTTTAATAAATTATTACCAGAACACAAGGCGAGAATATCAAGAAATAACAATATAAGTAGATATATATATATATATATATATATATTTTTTTAAGATGTATCTGCGCGGAAATGAATTCTGGAAATATGGCGATATAAAAAAGAGGATCGGCAAAATGACATACATGTTACAGGAACAAAGGTGGGAATATAAGCGATACCTTAACCAATTAAAACTTAGATTCACAGATTTAAAATTTTCATGAAAAAATATTATCAATGGAAATTGTGTATGAAACCTTTAATGTACCCATGCCATCAGAAATTTTTGAACCAAGGGTTTATGGCAAAATAAAAACAAGGGCAACAGAATTTCTAACTAGTGAACTGAAGCTGAAGAAATATAGACTCTTGAGGGAGTCATCTCAAAGGAGAGGTGTTATATAGAAATAAAGTTTCGTTGTCGACACTGGAGTTTAAACATAGATCACCAGACAGCAAACACTGGCGATCCCATTTTGAATAAGTAGAGCACGTGATGATAAAGGAAATGTATATATGGGAATTAGCGTGTCGTCTAAGTGATCAATATAAGCATTAGTATTCAGATCACTATACGGATCACTTTTCGGATCACAATTCGTTGGTTATATTTCGAGCGAGTATTATCGAGTACGTATTATCAGTGCGACTGTTATACGAAGGCGTCTAACAGCAGTATTGTTCAACGGCGTTACTATAGATATATGTGCGATTAGAAAGTATCTATTACAACGAATATTATGAAAGTGACAACGAGTATTCTTTGACATCAGAAAAGACGGATAAATATTTCTCATGCATTATGATACCGTTACTACTCCTAGATTAGTCATGAATCACTACGATAGGATAAACACAGACAACATAGTCCGAATTTAGTTTAATAGTAAATAGTTTCTCAGAAGCAACTTCCTAAATCTGCACTATGCTTGCTATACATTTTTCCTTTTAGGCATGATTACCATTATGAGGGCGTTACGAGAACACATCGATATGCATAGTCAAAATCTAGAGATTAATATTACATTTTGCTGTTTATGTTTTTAATTTTAGAATTAATTTCTAATTGTTTATAATTTAAATGATTTGGAGTAGCGGTGTTTGGCATGATTTTTCCCATGAGTAGCGCGAGTGATTGGTTCTTGAGAAAGGATTATTTGTCAGATCCTCCCAGTTTCCAACGTAAAAAAAACATATAAATTCAACCATTTTTTGTGGAATTATTACATATAAATGCAGACCATATTTTGAAATTAGAGTATTTTTTTATCTTTTACATTATATGATTATGTCGATTATGGCATCTCGAGGTTGTGTAATGGTTAGCAAGCTTGTTTCGATAGAACAATTACAACTCGTTAGTGAGTTCTCACAGGGTGACCCCTAATTTTGGCCTTGTGCCACATCTAAGCTACGATTGGAAAATCACTACATGATTATGTTCTTACACTTTACCTCCATAAAATTGAATGACACTCTATATTTTTTATATTATTTACATTATTCGGAATATTGTCCTCATCTTTTCTAACATATTTATTACAACGTTTCGGCCGTTGTACGCGTCGGCCTTCTTCAGATGGTTCGAATGCCGAACTGAACCCTTTATTTCGCTCTCTGGCGTAGACTGTTCTAGTTCCACGTGCTATGTTTAATTGATGTCAGTTATCACTTATCTTCTGTTAATTCCCCTCTGTAAGTTCTTCACTACCTTAACCGGGTATTGAACTCATACTCTTTGGGTCCTGTCACTGGATTTAACAAACGCCTTTATCCACTGTGCCATGTGTTGTAATAAATATTGCGACAAAGATGAGGACAATAGTCCGAATAATATAAATAATGTACATAATACCTCATCTCAGAAATATAGACAGATTCTATATTTTTTGTCTAGGTTTTTCCCTTTTTTATCAGTCACACATAGAATAAATTCAGTTAAATAAAATACTATTAGATTTTTCAATCAAATATTGAATGAAGAATGGCACGCATAACATATTTTCCAAACCATATATTTTTTATGAAGTAAAAATGACTAAATATACTTCGCCATTGTCTTGTTTCCTTGACCGCTATACTCCTATCATTTAAACTAAAACTTTTTCTACCGATCATCTCAAAGAGGACGTCATGAAATAATGCCCGGAAATTGAAATCACAATGATGTCAATCGTTATTAATCATTGAAAATTGAAAGTGATGCGTATCAATAGTGAATGCCATAAAAGTGAATTAAGATAAAAGCTTAATCTATACATCTTTTCGTATCGATTAATCACCTATCTTCTTTTATTGATGTCCAATTTGATCTTTTTAGTATTTTAAAAGAAATTTGTCTCGAGATTGTAAGAGTCTTGTAAGAATGTAATATACATTCTTACAAGACGGAGAAAGATAAAAAAAAAAATTAAATAATGAAGGAATTCACTGCCTAATATACAATACAATACATTGGAGAAAACCATCACTCTCTCACTGATCAATAGTTACTTAACTATAAGGAGGTGCCGAAAAGTTCATGGCCCCACTCAATTCCCAACGTTTTACAAATGAACCAACAGCATATGCCTGCGTTCCTTTTTAATCAATCGGAATATTTTTAAAATTCCCGATTATTATTATTATTATTATTATTATTATTAATAATAATAATTCTTTGGATTTCTGTTATATACACATTTCATTAGGGATCCCAACCGGAGACCTAAAGTCATAAACGTTTTTATATTTTTAATTGATTATTTATTGAAAAAGAAAGAAAAGAAAAATCTAAGATAACACACATCTTAAATAGATGAAGTTCTTCGTAATGTGTGATCCGTACTTGTGGGTAAAATTTTGTTGTATTTCTTTCAGTTATGGGCTTCCAAGAATCGCGTCAATGAATCCAACGGAATATGTCCTGTTAATCCGAGGGTTCTACCAACATTTGGAGTCAATAATGTCTTCCAGTGACACATTCATGAGATATTCACGTCAAAATGTTTATATTTTTATAGTATTTTGATTGGGAGGTCTCTGATAACAATGACCGGGCGATTAGCTTTGATTGTTCTGTGTGTATTGCCCTATAAAATCTTTACAGTAACTGTTTGTGGGTTGCGTTAATACCAATATCTCTTCTTATTCTTCTTCTTCTTATTATTATTATTATTATTATTATTATTATTATTATTATTATTATTATTATTACTGTTGTTGTTGTTGCTGCTGCCGTAGTGTTTTATTTTTGTTTTTTTGTTGTTGATGTTGTCGAATGAGAGAAGCAACACGTAGAAAAGTTAATGTTCACTGCATATAAAGCCAAATAAGCCCATCCTGATATCCAGTTTGATACCCATCCTGATCCCCTGATACATATTTGAAAAAAAATGAACATGCTTAACTATTACACATACTCATTCCATTGAAAATCTGGGTCAGTAATGGCTGAAGTTTCCCCACTGAAGTATATCTTAGCGTAGAATCTACTCGATTTTGAATACTAATAGTAACATTAATAACATATATTTTAGTGTTTTCAGTCACTATATATGGCAGCATATACATACATATAGATAACTAAATACATAATTTAGGAAACATTACTATAAAAAGACATATTAACTGATATTGTTAGGTTTTATTTCTTTCAATTTTAGTTTTGATAACATTTACTTCTACGAAAATAAAGTCTCGCTGTTTTTTTTTCAGTTAAATAATAGTAATAACTTACACATGAGAATCAAAATAAAATTGAGATTCTGTTCATTCATAAAATTGATGGAAATGTTAAATATGCTTCTAAAATTAAGGATACGTAGAATCCTAAGTGATTGCGTTTCAGATAGTATTGCATTACCTTTTGGCAGCAGATCTCCAAAGTTGATATAAATTGTTAAATTTATTACTGGTAACATTATCGGAAACATAAAGACGACAGATTCAGATGGAAGGCAGACAACACTCATTAAAATCGTGCTTTGCGCCAACGCCATATTCATAATGAATATCCCGCAAATTTTGAATGAAAAAATTTAGGTCTTTGTATTTTTTGTGGCATTTTTGTTAAAGGCAATCTAAAATGGTGTAAATTCAAGGTTATTCTCTTAAATTTATTAGTAATCAAACTGACAATGTCCTCATTCTCCTAGTTTGAATATGAATCGAGATTGTTTTATATATTTCGGGCAATATTTGTTTTTAAACAGAAGCAGCATATTGGTTTGAAATTTTGACTCTACAGACTAATCCAAACAAGGTCACCCTTAACTGCTATCCGGGCCCTAAGCATTAATAGGTGTATAACCGTAGATAAGATGGGAATTATTATAATTGATAACGAGTTTCTTTACAGACAAAATAAACTCAGATTAGAATATATAATTTAATCCGTGTTATAGACACAGTACCAACTTTAAGCACCTCCACTTCTGTATGTAAATGTGTATATGTGTGCAGGTGCATATGTATACGGGTGTCTAATACCTTTAAACTGACCCGTAATATTGAAGATATTCCTGCAGTATATTCCCCGAGTTTCTTCTCCCTGGCCTACACAACCATAAATATACAATCGAAACCTTTTTCAATGCAATATTCTGAAATTGAGATCAAACGGATCAAATACACTTAGCTCTGTTAATTCCAGACATGCCTAAGGCCTTTTGAAATCATTTAAAAGCTACTCATGCATTAAATGCGGAAGCGCGGGGTTTGGCAATGGCTCAGCTTCTTGGTATACAGTATCTAAAAGATCAAAGTTATTGTGACTTGGTCCTTCCACCCTACGTTCCTGATCTCACAGGTTTATATATATATATATATATATATATATATATATATATATATATATATATATATATATATATAGATAGATAGATAGATATATAGATATATAGATATAGATAGATATGGGTAGAGAGGCACTTTGTCAGCTTTGTATTCAGAACAGCATGGTATTCTTTTGAATATGCAATAGAGATGTGAAACTTACAGAATATAAACTGCTTTTTTCTTTAATCCCTCTCTCTCTGTCTTTCTCTCTCAATATATATATATATATATATATATATATATATATATATATATATATATATATATATATATGCCTAAAAATAAACTCTCTTTTCAATAATGAATAACCATATAAATATTGCAGATTTAAATTTATACACCCACAAGCTCACAAAGTGATATATGTTTGTATATTTCTCTGTGTGTCTATGGAATGGTTACCGGACAATAATTTAGTACTATCCGATTCCAAATATCAAATGATAATTATGAATCACAAATTTCTTTCACATGTATATTGGTCAGACCAATATCTTTGCAACAAAATTTCGTATACGCATGAATATATATATTTTCTATGTGTAGTCCTATAAATATTAATTAGCATAAAACCATATATATTCGAATATGCAGTCACAAACACACATGTTCACATATTTACATCTAATGTACACGTGTGAATACTGAAAGATTTTTAGAGTATGCCCAATGATAATATTTTGTAGGGATGCATTATGTTCAGACTGAAAAATAAATCACTTTAGAGTGTCATCTTATTTTATTACTCGCATTTCTTGCTGATTTAATTAATAACCTTTACAAGCATTTGGACACCTTTATAATCTTAGAAATTCTCTTTTTGCTTGTATTTTTAAGAAAAAAAATCCCTCCTAATACTGTTCTCTTTCGTTTTCTATGTTTAGAAAAATTAATGTTTGTCCACGTTGTTATTAACGAAAATAAATCCAGGATATATATATCCAGTACAACTTGCAAAATCTTCATCTGAAAGGAATTTATCTGGAATCAAAAATTCCACAATAATTGTGGGATAGAATACCTTTAAGATAAATTGAAGAACTACATTATTGCGAGAACAGACCTCCTTCGAATTGCAGACATTAAGGAGCTATTTTCTACCTCGTCACAATATGTTGTATTGCTGCATTCGTCGCTATCATTTTATCTTGAGATTTAAAAACAAAATTTCGTTCACAAACCAATCCCTCAATTTGAATGAATTGATTTGCTTGGAAAATTGATGGACAATAGCCCAACCTCGCGGTTTAATAATTTTCTTTATTAATTTAATTTTATAATTCTACATTGTAAAGCATATTTTTAAGCGGATTTCTTTTTTTCATTTTTAACAGAGAAGAACAAATTAAGATTTCTTACTCCTGAGCCTGCAACATACAACTGACTAAACGTAAATATTTATTTCTGGAGCCAAATTCCACTTTTTCGAAGCGTTCGGATTTGTGAATTTTTTAGAGTTTTCGCCAAGACATGGCGAACATGAAACTGGATACTTTTATCTATAAAAACATAAATAAAATATATGCCAAAACAATATTGAATTCTTATTAAATAAGTATTTGTTATTTTAATCATTACATTGATTTAAAAAAAATTGATATGTTAAATAATAAAACTTTTAATTCTTCCAATAAAATTAATGAAATTTTATTATACTAAGCTAAGCACCCTTAGAAAAATAACTGTAACTTTTACTCCCTTACCTGTTTGAAGTGCCCCTTTAATTAGGTTTTGATCGGTCAATGTATGCCTAATTTAGAGGGTTTGACGAACGCACGGACTAACGGAAGTCACAACATTTTTATATATAGATATATATGTGTGGATAAATACATTACTAAATCTGAAATGCCTCTATACTGTTTTGAAATCTAAGTGTAGAAAGAAATCTACGCACATTTTCCGTCGCTCTGTAAACCTCTTCTTCTGCGATCATTACTTAAAAAAGTGTTTAAAACTGACCTCATCGAGATACTTATTTAAAAATATTATCGTTTTTAGGTTAAAAACTTAACTGAAATGTAATAAATATTATTCAAAAATAATCTACAGAAAGGACTGAGGAATTATTTATTTATGAAAAAAAAATCAAAAATTGCTGAAAATTCAAAATATAAATACATAATTAATTATTGTTCAGATAGTCCTCACCATTGTTCTTGTATGAACGGATACACTTGAATTATAAAAAAAAATATAATGTTTCACTCATGATACCAATGTTATTTTCTTTACGTGAAAATAATCAATTATTTATTATGAAATGGCTGGGACATTTTTTTTAAATAAATCATAGACATGAACAACAAGGTAAACATAAGAAATAAAACCATTTCATTATACGATATGGAAACGTAACGATACAATTTTTTTTTTATCATTTAATCAATAGCAAGACAATAATAACATTCGGCCGTATGGTCTTACAGCGAATGAAAGAGAATGAGAAGAATTTAGTATTAAGAATTGTAGAAAATATCATTAAAGAGAGAGGAATCGGGAAGGCAGGAGATGGTGACCGATGGTGCCTTTACTTTTTTTGAAGTGTGGTGATTTCCATAAGGGGGAAATTTGAGAATAATAGCATTAGAATAGAACAGTTGGTTGCATGTAGCAAGTTCAAAATTGAAACGTTGGGGCCTAGTGGCCAATCAAGTATCACAGATGAATTCCTGCAGTCGTGCTACCTTGCATGAAAGATCATCCAAACAATTGCGAAGAAAATATTTGTGGAAACAACAAAGGGAAGCCGGTTCACTTAGGTGAGAATGTGACTGAAGTAGATATGTCAGATCAGGCTCGATTATATTTACATATGCATATTACATTTGTTTTTGGATTTTGTAGAGACTTGAGATATATAACAGGAGTACCAGTCAAGATATGAAAGCAATCATTAATATAGGGTCGAATAATAAATGTATAAATCTACTGCTATGAAATTTAGCTGACTGTGTCGTGCCAGACAATTTTCTCGTTGCATATTTATACATTTATTATTCGACCGTGAATGTAATAATGTTTCCAACGAGAAGAATTATCTGGCACGACACAGTCAGCTAAATTTCATTACAGTAGGCCTAGCAATTCATCGAATATAATCACTCCAGAAGATGTTAGTGGAAATCGTTGGCCCAATATGCTGCAAAGCTATTCTCTCTTGGAGGTTAATTTTAAACACGTTGACGGCAGTAATAAAATGTTATCTGTGGTGATTATATGAAATTAGTTTTGTAATAAAGGCGTGCAAATTTATAAAGCTATTCCTAGCCAAGTCTAGCTACTGATTAGAAATCATTTTCTAGAGGTAAGGCCAATTCTCCTTTGTCGCATCTGTCGGTCTTTCTACTAAGATATGAGTAAACAGTTGTGTTATCTGCGTATATAGCAAGTTTGGAACTGAAGAAGTTGTCAAATTGATGATGAATATCAGAAACAATATAGAAGCTTTAGAGGGACAACTACATTAAGATGAAATGATTTGGAACAGTGTCCGTTCAACAGAACCATTATTACACGATTTGTTAAGAATAACTGGATTAAGTCAGCGACATTGTAGCACTTAGGATTGTGCAGATCTCATAAAAGCCTTTAGATAGCCTTTGAGATATCTAGATAAAGAGTCTGAGTATCGCCATTCATATCTAAAACTTGATAGACAAATTCAGTGAGAGTGTTTAAAACATCGACAGTAGAACTGGGGAAAGAGTCGTATTGTTTTGTTTGTTTTTTTTTCGAAAAGAGGCCGTCTAAAGTAAACCAATTCTTCGACGATGAGAGCCTCTAATACTTTGCGAAAAAAGTTAAAAGACTATTAGAATAATATTCTGAGAAATCAGAATGTTTCCCCAAATATCTTTAAATACTTCAAATAAGTTTGAATGCATGAAACATCAAGACATTTATTTTAATGTTTGGAGAGAAGAGGAGACAGTTCAAGGGCTCTTGTCATTAGAAGAATAGCAGTGATACCGTCAAATGTACAAGCCTTGTGGGAATATAGTTTAGAAATTATAGCATAAACCATAGACGTTGTGACGGGTAGGTCCTAAGGACAGAGACTGTACTCGCGGGAGAAACCAGATGAACTGAAAGTGGAGGTGGATAGAATTTCCGAGCAAATGACGCCGCTTATCAGCAGTAGGTTACAACACTTCACATTGATTGAAGAGTGAAGGTTCTACAGATTTGCTTTTGTTCAGCACACTCTTACAAAGCGGACATTAATATCTAGAATTTTTTTTTGATAGGCTATACAGTTTCTCCCAATCTATCAGCGAATAGTGACTTTGGCGCTTTGAGGACACCTTACGAACGGTGTAAAAGAAGAGTCTATTATAGTAGGATCATTGGCCGGAGGAATTTATTCCTGTGGGCTCAGTGAGCAAGTCTGAGGTTAACCTGTACAGCGAAGTCATTCTGATGGAATAGGAGATGCTAACTTGATTCATCATTGGCAGCCATAACCTTTCCAACTTCAGATACACACATGACACGGTACTGATAGCAGGCACTGAAAAAATATACAAAATTTCCTACAGAAAGCAGCGAGGGAGAGCGAGAAGAAAGGACTAACTATATACTGCAAGAAAACAAAATGCATGGTCATCAGTAAAAGGATGAACCCAAAATGCGATTTGCCAGTCGGGGACATTAAAATCAAAGGTGTGCATAAGTTTATGTATTTGGGAAGTGTTCTGACGGAAGACGCTAGGTACGACGCTAGATCCAAAGTCGGATTGGGATGGCCAAGTATGCACTGGAGAAGCTGGACAGAATACTGCGAAAAAGGAGAATTTCTATGGTGACAAAGAACAGATTGCAGAGCTGCTACGTGACATCTGTCCTACTATACGACAGAGAAATTTGAACGGTATCCTCAAGGACAAGGATGAAGAAGAGACTTCAGGTGGCGGAGATGTGGTTCTACAGAATGATGCTGAGGATATTATTGACCGAGCATGTGGGCAACAATGAGGTCTTTGGGGGATTCAAACAAGGAGGAAGCTTATACTTAAGGAAGAGGCAGATGAAATTCTGGGACACCTGATGAGAAAGGATGGCCTGGGGAATCTGATACTCACTGGACGAATAGAAGGAAAAAGAGAGAGGAAAAGAGCGAAATGGTCGGCTTGGGCAGGCGGATGGCGGAGCGTGGTGTGGGGAAGTTAGTAGAATCAAAATACCAGTTGAGAGCCACAAGGCATAGGGAGAAGTGGAGGGCCGTGATCGCCTACGTTCTGAAAGAACATGGCACATAAGAGAGAAGGACTGTAATGGTTGAACTGGCAGGAAGAAGATTATAATTGCACTTTTGAATTCTGGGATTCTAGAGAAACTTCTATGATATCTTTCAACCTGGAAGAAAATAGTGGTATATTTATCATGAGGATAATTTAAATTACCATTCCAAGGGATATCCCGAAGAAAATCTCGAAATGGATCCCAGTCAGTGTGCTGAGAAGAGAAATATGTTTTATTAAGAGGGGGTTCGCATTGTCAGAAATGGCAAACAGAAAGAGATGCAGAGAACAACTTGAGTCCGTGGAAATATTATTGAAGTGACCAATAGAGAAGTATGTCCGTCTAAATTAGTAGGGACACGCGTGGAGAACTGTATTGTTTGACTAAGAGATTGAGCAGTTGAGATCTTCAAAATCTGGAGGCCAGCGATATCAGTGGCATTACAGTGAGAAATCCGCTTGACATGATGGGCATTGAAGTCGCTGAACACGAATATCTGCGTCTAGGGGAAGTGGCTTATCTATACTCTCACAATTTTTATCTTGCAAGCAACAATCGTGAGATATTAGTGTCATGATAAAGAAAGAATAGATAATTAAATGACTTTAGTAGTAAAATTTATATTCATTTTTGTGATTAACGAATCATTAAAGAGATATCTTTATTGTTGACCGCCTACTTTGATAAAGAAACGATAAACGGAAAAAAGGTTTGAAAATTTTCTTCAGTTTTCTTTATATTATTTGAATTATTTCGTTCTTCCTTATTAAAGATGTCGATTCTTGTAGTGTGAGTTAGTTAAAAGGTTTTTCCCAGAAAAGATGTCCAAATATCACTGCATCGACGCAGACTAAGTTGACATTTGAAATACTTATTTTATTTAATGCTATACACTTTCTGTAAATTCCCTTTACTTGAAGTTTTCTAAACTGCCATCTGAAAATGATTCATGGAATCCGTGTAGATTCCTGAAGTGTGCTACGGGAAATACCTAAATTTTGTTTGTTATTTCACCCTCCACTTCTTACATTTATATAATCTATAATTTCTTTTTTATCTCTACATTTTACTTATATCAAAACCATCCTTTAATTTTTAATCATTTCTCCAGAAGCAAGACGTTAAAGCCACTACGACGCAAGACTCATTCTCTTCCGCTCTTCTGAGAGTAGAAGAAAATAATACAAAAATCTGTATTAAGAAGAAAGCACAATAAATGAATAGATTTCAGGAAAACGGAAGCGATTAACGTGACATTTAGATTTCTCAAAATTGTGTATTTCATGGAAGCAATAAACCTCGAAGATAGTTCGCTGAGTTGCGAAGTGTGAAAAAACAAATTATTAAAATACAAATTACGGTAACAGCTAGTAAAAAGGATGAGACCTAATAGTCAATCAAGTAGAACGTTTAAATCCACGCGGAAGAAATACCAAAGAGAAGCTATTATAATAATACCTACCAAGGAAATATTTATAGAAAACATAATAAAAATTCATGTTTCCATACGAAAATATTATAACAAAATAAATAAAGTAAATATGTGAGTTAATTTCAAAGCAGAAATATAGCAAATAGTAAGCAAAAACTTATTCCGAAAATAGATGGGCTAAATATAATGAAATTTAAAGGGAAACTATACGAGCATAAACAAGAATTAAAAAAGAGAATCTTCAATTGTAATGTTGGAGGTAGTTCTGATAAAATATATCTTCGTTTCTCGTGCAAAACTAATCTATCCACTTAGCTACTGCGCTTACACATACATTTTAAACATTGCATACGTTTTGTCGAAAAACATTGATTTATTAAACAATACAGCCATAAATATTCCTCTGAGATCTCCCAGACCGCTACAAGGTTTAATGTTCTTCTTTTGCCCTGAAACGTGGATTTGTGCCCAGGACGACGACTCCGATATTCAAATCTTTTCATAATCTCTGAATACCACCATCATAATTTTAATTTTCTACTGTTAACCGATAAAATCCTTATACGACGCCTTATATTCCACAAACACGAAATTGATGCTCAACCCTCCTGCCATAGAGATTTGAAGATTTATTACATTTAAGATGGCAAAAGTAGCCACCGTGGTATTGGTAGGTTAATTGTGAAGGCCGTGTCAAGTACGGGAACATCTGCGTGATAAAGTCTTATCAAAACGCCCTTTGCTCTACTCGATAGCCGTTTTCATCGGAGGCAATGGATAGATTAACGATATTATACGCAATAAATGACAGCCATTGATAGTTAATTAACTCTTTCACATCTTTAAGAACTACGGTGTCTTTAAATCATTCTCTGATTACGACTATTACGACTCTCCCCGGATCCGCTTTCTACGGTTCCTCTTTCAACCGTATTGTCAGTAAGAATTTTCACGCAGGTTTAATTAACCCCTTTAAGTAACGTAAACCTCGAACGAATGCAGGTATCCTACAGACAAAAATGATATTTATCAGTTAAAGACAAAGAAATGTTGGCAAAAACGGGTAAGCTAAATTTATTAGGTTGTACATCTCAGAAAAAAATATTATGTTCATTAATGAATGTTTTCGCATATGGAAATCTAAAATATACAAGGCTTTAAAACATTAAGCATTGTAAATGACGATAGATTATAGATTTAAATATTATTTCGTGTTCAGTTTTTCAATAGATAAGAAATGCTCTTTTGCTCGACAATTTAAATATACTGTTCAGTGATGCATTGCCATTAGGCTGTTGTATTGTACTAACTGTTGTTTTGGTGTGCGATAACTCTTATGGTTCAAATAATACTAGGGACTATCCGTTGGAAATAAATGTCATTTTCGGATGCGGATTTTTGTCTATTTATTGTGTTGTTTGTTAAGTTTATTATTTATTATTGTTGATTTTATTGTTAGTTGTTGTTAATACGCTTACTCTCTGTTGTTTGCGCGTTCCTGGTTTTTGCAATTTATCATCGACATAATTTATTTATATATATATTGTATTGGATTAATTTATTTGATTTATATTTTTATTTACTTTCTTTAGTTTTTTATATTTATTTTTCTTTCGTCATGTTCATTTTACATTTTCGATTTTTAAGTAACGATGTTAAAAAAAATCGTGTCTGCATTTTGAGATGAGTTCTAAACCGTTTATTTAATATTTTGTGTTTTTCTGTGAAGGTAGCTATTTAATTATAGCTATTTTCTCCTCTACACAGAATTTACAATACTTTCGATTGATTGTTGTAGGCTGATGCTGTGTTCCTTAATTTTCACGATATTTTTGTTGTGTTTATTCTTGGTTTTAATGTCCCAAATATTTTCAGAAATTTCGCGTATTTACTGTTTTTAAAGGAACTTTTGTGTTCGTAGTTTCTTTGTGTCCCGTGTCCTTCAGTAACTTCTATGTAAATTTTCTTCGTTATCTGCTGATTTTACAGGCATGCATCAACAGATATTTTCATTTATTTATGTACTAATAGGTTATTTTTATACAGTAAGCAGGTCCATTCTTCTTATATGAATGCCAGTGTTAGTGTTTGAAAATTACTCGATTTATTAACATACTTAAAATGTCCTATATACAGTTTAGAATTTTGAAAATTAATAAATGACAATATATAAAAGCAGAAATATTTAATGCATATTGAAATTAAAATCATACATTTTTAACAATCACATATTATTTAAAATATATAGATTATACATTCATATATATATATATATATATATATATATATATATATATATATATATATATATATATATATATATATATATATATATATATATAATATATATATGATATATATATAGATATATAGCTATAGATATATAGATGTAGATATAAGAAATACAATAATTTGCAAATATTTACATTTTTAAATTCTATTGATATATATATATATATATATATATATATATATATATATATATATATATATATATATAAATAGCAATTTTCTATTGATACATGTTTCATTAAATAATATACAAAGTTTTGTCTATTTATTTTAAGTAATTTCCTTTCATATTGTCTGATAATTTTAATCACATTATCATTGAAAGTCGAAAGGATACATGTTTTTAAGCCTATCAAAGCTATCGGATTACATAAACCATTATCAGAGATGACTATTACATTTCAATATATCAAACAATACACGGGTGAAACAATTATAAAAAAAAAATCAAAGCAACGACATAGCCGTGTATACGAGACGCGGAAGCGAAAATCGTATCGCAGCTCGTGACGTCACACATGACCACGCGAGAGTGAAAACGTGAAGTATTAAGTATGTGAAGCATTTGGTATAAACCAATGGCTTCTGTTATCAATTGTAGGCATTTATCAATATTTGGATATTTCGTAGTTTATATTATTCAGGTTAGGTTTCAAGTGTTTTATGTATATAGATTCAAGAATTTTTAGCTTTCATTTAATGTTTTCATGTTTGAGTATAGTTGTGTTTTCAATAACACATCAGCATATAAACGTAAGTACATGAGAATACATAGGTGTTTGTATGTTTATGGAACTTAATGTGATTTCCGCTTCCGTGTCTTGCATACACGAGTTTGATTTTCGCTTCCGTGTCTTGTATACACGAGTTTGTCACTGCTTTGAAATTTTTCACGCAACAAAAACAGACTATCATTATTGCTTGGTCATTGTAATCGTTTCATATATTGAAATATAATTGTCATCTTTGATAATGGCGTATGTAAGCCGAAAGCTTAGATTGGATTAAAAAACATACATCAATATGGTGATTTCCTTTCGTCTTTCAATGATAATGTTATTAAGCTTATCAGATAATATGAAAGGAACTAACTTTAAATAAATAGACCTTAAATATAAGTGTTATCTTCATATGTATTTACTCCATTTTTTAAATATATATATATATATATATATATATATATATATATATATATATATATATATATATTCACTCAAGCCCACAGTCACGATGAATTGTGGCTTCGTACTAGTACAGCTATCGACGGGTTCCAAGAGTTCTGTCAACCAAATTTCACTCACAATACTTGGGTCAACACTTGGAATGGTTTTCAGGCACATTCAATGGTGCCTCACGCTGAGATCGACCTCGAGCCAGCTCAATAACATTTGAACCCATGTGTCATGGTCAGAAAGTGAAAGTCCTAACCACGCACACACACACACTCACACACATACACAAAATATATATATATATATATATGTATATATTTATATATATATATATATATATATATATATATATATATATATATATATATATATATATATACTTACATGTATAAATACATGTATACAGGCGGGAATCACCGCAATTGATTCCTACTCGTTTTCAGTAAACTATTTGATATTGTAGATAAATGTCCTCTTTTAATTTGCCAACCTAAAACGCATCTTTTTAAAAATGTAATTTGTTGCATCATATGATTATGGGCATATTGATATGTCCTGGTGAATTTGACTGCCAACTTATTCATTTCTGTTTAGTCGCCATAGATCTCCATGCATGCATGCATGCATATATATATATATATACACATATATATGTGTATTGGGAATCAAATCATTAATTATACATATATTGTTAAATATATCTAAACTTCGTATGGTTACTTCAATTTCGGGTGAATTTAAAGACAAAAAGTGTCCAAAACTTATTTTTTATCAATCTTTTACTTGATCTAAGCTTTCGGGTCACATGAGCCATCTTCAAAGTGATTATACTGACATTCACACAAATATATTGACCATCAAAGATGATATTCTGTTATGTTGACAAAGAAAATTGCTATGCGACGATAACGGACGCGAAATAGCAGACGCACGTCGTATATTCATGATGCGGTTCTGTGACGTCATACCAAGTAAGATATCGCAATATTAACAACAGTACCATATATCTAGATGCAATGTAATGTGTTCTCATTATTTTGACATATCCTCTACATGAAAACAAAGCAACCCACACTCAACAAAATTACATTTCAAATTTGAACGTTAGGACTGATAGAAGTAAGGGATGTTATTCGTCTAAAAAATTTCCATAGAAATGACAATAGAATAGTGAGCGTCTTGCAACGTTTAGTTTCTGGAAAAGAGTTTGTGTAATGTAAAAACACGTACGCGTAAACGCTTTTGGTCTTTACAATATATGACACCAGTACTCCATTTTCGATCTGATCTGCCTCTGAAGATGTAGACGGTAGAAGTAGGAGTACTGGGGAGTACAAGGAAACGATCATTCTTCCAGCATCTTTAGCGATGGATCCTGTGAATCACTACAATTTGAAGCCTAAGCAGTAACAACAGTCCGCGGTGCTCCTCCAAAAGAACATGCGTACATTGCGTGAGACGAACATCCACGGTCCGCTCGGTGATAAGGGAAATAGTTTGATTTTCGAATCGCTGAATGTGCCGGGCCACTTTTTCCCCCTCTGAGGTATTAAAGCTCGGTCATATGAAATATCAGCGGCCAGGCTCTGGGCATCACGATTTTGGGGAGTGTATCCGTATACAGATACATCATCATCACAGTCTTACTCATATCATTTATATAAAGAAGCGAGAAATTTGGACTGAGAATCGTATATTGGGGGACGTCTGCCTTATTTAAATAATAACGTGAGAGTTGAAAATCCTGATCATAAACGTACGGACGCCTATTTATTCTTATGTACTTACGTTTATATGTTGATGTGTGCGTGTGTATCCAAAAACATTATTTTCTTACTTGTATGTAGGATTGTGAAGAATAATATAAAAGTATCGCTTTCATCGTTACAACTTGATGTTGCTTTCAACGTACTAAAATTGTTCAAATCTTTCAGTAACAAGAGAGTTCCCAACGATGATAAACACGAACGCATATGCATTTCTGAAAGAATTGCTGCATGCTAAGCCGATGAATGGCTCCAAGCGAACCACAGTAAAGATTCATTGATTAACTTAGGCGTGCTTACATAGAAGAACAGAAAGTTCCATACTTTCTGTCTTCCCGAAAACCGCCTTTCATCATTACACATTATAGACAGGTAACTATGTTTGTATTCACCTGCTCCAGCGTTTCTATAGACATCTAATCAGAAAAAGCCTAACGCAGTGTTAAACTCACATCAGGCGGCGTTCTTGGAATTGCCTTAATTAAACCTGCACATTCAGCGTAAGATGTTGCAAACGTTTCTATAGACTTATATTCTGCATTAAAACATTTAACCCAAAATGCAGGGAATGTTTTCACTGTCATTTATCTTAATGTTGTAAAAAATGTTTAATTATCTGTTAATTATATGTAAAGCAGAAATAGTGTAAATATTTACTGAACACTGTACTTAAAGATCATTATAATTGTATATGCTTTCCGTCATGTGTTCATAACTCTATGCTAATTTTTTAAAACTATACGGAAACAAAACTTACGATATTTCTGCTGAATAACGATTTTGTCTTGTATGATTAATCTTTGAGAGATAGAGATAGATATTAACGATACGTCGTGTTGTTTGAAGTGTTTTCTCAAACAAACAAAAAAACGAATTAATTTTCAATAAATCTTTTTGTCATACAAAAAATAATATTACCGTATAGGGAAAGCATATCAAACGAAATTAACAGATGCGCTTGTATTGTAATATTCTTAATCATGCGTAGCTTTTAAGTAATAGCCTTTTGAAGGTTTTGATAAATTTATAATGTTTTGTGTACAGGGCAACACGATATTCATTGGAGACTATGAAGCCTTAGAGAAAAAATCTGACATATATTAACTCTATCCGATTCTGTGAATATAGTTGGAAAAGAAAGCGATATAGAGAAAAATAGAAACCATGTAAACTTTTCTTTATATAGCAGTGCATACATCGTCTATTACAAGTAGCAGATGAAAAGATGCAATCATCCCTTAATATTTACACTGAACACCATCAATATGAATATTATATAAGGAATAAAGTTATTGTGTGTAATTCAAGTTGTTTCAGAATAAAACCTATCATCGTAAGGTTAAAACTGTATAATGACTAAAACTAATGTGACATCATTTACCAGCACAAAAAGAAAAGAAAGGAAAAAGAGAAAGGAAAGAAAGGAAAAGAGAGGCGAGACTTAAGCTTAGATGATAAAAGAAGCCACCCACGACCGGTGACATTGACAATGTTATTTTGATAAGTCGCAAATAGTGAAAGGTCTCATTACCATCGCAGAAAAATTCTAAATGGATAAGAAAATCGACTATGTTCTGGTGGCGAACTTGTGTTATCGGGATTAGATAACAGCCGCTTAATGCTGGCGAACATCTAATTAGCAAGCCACAGACCGGCTAGCTAAGAACACCAATTGACAATGTAATTTTGATAATTGACAAAAAACAGGTGAAATACAGGGCTTTGGATAGATAAGAAAAATTAACTGTTTCAGAAGGGGCAAACAATATTGTCGGGAAAGGATTGGCCCAAGGTGTGGGAGGAAGAGGATCAAATACCCCTTTCCCAGCTCAAGGAAAAGCTAAGAAACAGGAGAGATCTAGACATAGAGTCAAGAGGTATTGAAGACGTCCAGGGCGAGGATTCTAATCAGAAGGAAAAATCAGGAGAGGAAGAAGAGGACAAAACACCTCCTGAACGGGAATTAAACACAGAGGGAAGATTAGAGGTTGAACAGGGCCTACCACTGAAGATGAGATTAAGAAGGGTGAAGAACCCCAAATCTCAGTAGAACAAAGAAGGCTGTGCAGAATAGAAGCATTCGATGTCGACAGATAACGACACTGGCTCATCCAAAAACCTGCTGGCTGACTGCGGTGGATGTGGATGGAGAGGATGGAGTCGCGAGCTGCACCTCACGAGGGACGGAAGAAGATTATTGGCATTGCTAACTGGCCATCAGTGGTGTCATGAAGTACGACCTTTGGAATGGGCGCCACGCACACCTGTCTAGAACATTCTGTCTGCTAGAAGTTAGTTAGAGGAGGGAAGAACTGAACTTAGTAAGAAATTATGGAATAATTGAGTAAAGAATTGTGGAAATATTATAATGCACTGGGATGTGTGACTTCGTTGGAAAATAGACGACTATTGGTTGTGATATCTGTTCCGTTGTTAGATAGAGAGAGTATATTCGAGATATACCAGGTTATAAATTTACCCATTCCCTACCCCAGAAGAGATCAAGGTTTGGGAATGATAGCAAGGTACAAGATCGAAACAGAATACAGAGCTTTAAATTCGGGGAGAACGAAATTCATGTTGCTATCAGCTGAAGAAGCTAGAAAGTGTAGAAATGATGCTCTAGGGACTTGTACCTCGTTAAACCCTATCTATATACCTGGTAACCACAAAATGTGCATACTAAAATTGTTTGAAGGGAAGAGAGAGGGAATTAAGAGAACTTGCCAAGTAGAGGTATTAGCAAACATGGCATTACCACAAGCTATCAGTGTTTCAGACGGGGTGTGGACAGTGGCCACACAGAAACCTATCAGCTTGTCTAGGGTAAGTGGGGGAGAGTCCACAAGGACATTAAGAGTAAGGCCACCATTATCCCTGTTAAAGTTACCCATGGGATGTTCGGCATTTGGGATATCTATTTCCTTACCTCCCTATTACCAGGAAGAAGAAATATATGAAGAGAAAGATGCAATCATAGAAATGATTGGCAGAGGCTTAGACAATTGTACAGAATTGTGGGAGCCAATTGTGAAAGGATTCTCCAATGTTACCTTGAATAAAATGCCAGTACTAATGAAGCCGATAGAAAAGATCGATATGTACCAATTGAGGGACAAGTTAAGTGCGTTGGGAAATGAAGGCATCGCTTGGGAAGACGATGAGCAGATCGCGATAAGTTGGTCGGTAGTGATGGGTACATTCATAGTTATAGCCATAGGGGGTGTAGTAATATGGAAGATTAAGAGTAAGAGGAAATTAACGAGCGATAATCAAATGTGCATGCAGCAACTGGAGAGGGAGATGCCGAGCAGTGTTCCTTACTTATACTGAATCGGCGAAGAGATTGCAGGAAAACCGGCGGAGGAGGCTGGCGTGAGACCGACACGTGCGGCGGAAAAACCTCCCACAGCGGAGAGGAAAATATTGACCAAGAAGAACAAGCCATAGAAACCACACACCTGCACCCACAGGCACACGCACACATTACATTTACATGTAGGACAGAAGAACGTGAAAAGAGAACATTACATTGCATGTAGAACAGAAGAAGATGAAAAAGAACATTACATTGCATGTATAACAGAAGAACTTGAAAAAGAACATTACATTTGCATGTAGAACAGAAGGTGAAACGAACATTACATTGCATGTAGAACAGAAGAAGATGAAAAGAACATTACATTGCATGTAGAACAGAAGAAGTTGAAAAAGAACATTACATTGCATGCAGAAAAGTAGTATAGAATTGCATGGGACAGATGCATGATGCATGCTAAATGGTGTATTTGGGTCTATGTGTCATTTACGAGTAAATGACAAATAGGTTAGGGGAGGATTGTGATACCATTTACCATACAAAAAGAAAAGAAAGGAAAAAGAGTAAGGAAAGAAAGGAAAAAAGAGGCGAGACTTAAGCTTACATGATAAAAGAAGCCTCCCACGACCGGGGACATTGATAATGTTATTTTGAAAAGTTGCAAATGGTGAAAGGTCTCATTACCATCGCAGAAAAATTTTAAATGGATAAGAAAATCGACTATGTTCTGGTGGCGAACTTGTGTTATCGGGGATAGATAACAGCCGCTTAATGCTGGCGAACATCTATTTAGCAAACCACAGACCGGCTAGCTAAGAACTCCAATTGACAATGTTATTTTGATAAATGACAAAAAACAGGTGAAATACAGGGCTTTGGATAGATAAGAAAAATTAACTGTTTCAGAAGGGGCAAACAATATTGTCGGGAAAGGATTTAATAGGTCGTCTGCTTCCCGCACACGAAGCCAACCCTGAGTCACGACTTGTCCGTTTTTGACAGGACATCTCTAGGTGTTAATATTCGGTTGTGATAACAAAACTATGTTATCAGAAATTGTCACCAAGAATGACTAGAACAATGGAACTGTTTTTTCGAGACGACGTTCGACTGTGTTTTGCTGGACGACCACCCATTCTGATAATTGGCGAAAATCTGACTGACGAAGTCCAGATGAGAATAGAGATTATCACACTACTGGTCGCATTGTTCTGTTGGCGGCCAGAGAAGATGAGAGCTGTGATTAAGGAAAGAAAAGTAAAAGAAAAAGATAATTTTTTTTTTTTGTGCAAGATATTTTTTTTTTTCTTCCTAAAACAAAGGCAGCTGGATCACACACACCCGGCTGGACACGATTGGCCGAATGATAACGAGGGCCAGGCGGAGGTAATTACGTGACGCAGGGAGGGAAGCCGCCGCCGCCCATGTAGAGAATAGGTATGAGAAGTTGCTACGAGGAAGTGGGGAGAACCGTTGACGCCCCTCTGAAATATGGTGAGATATCCATTTGAGAATAAGAGAAGGTGGGAATAATAAAAGACTTCCAAAAATGGAAAGGTGTGGAAAATTCCTAACCAAAAATAAAAAAAAGTGGATATGGATTTAGAATTATCGAGGAACCGCCGGCCCCGACAAACCCACCCCGGTTTTGGTCGGCGTCCATATAAGCAAAGTCGCAGCGAGCAAAAATCAGTTCGGCAGAGTTTCCCGGAGAGTTTCCCGGAGAGTTTCCCGGAGAGTTCAGTAGAGTTTCCCGGAGAGTTTCCCGGAGAGTTCAGCAGAGAAGAGTGTTCAGTTGAAGCAGGCCTCGCAGCTGACTAAGTTTCGCGCAACTTCCGAACTCATCTTCAATCCAAGAACAATTTATTTTGAAGAGCGACTTAGATCCATACCACCAGAATAAGTTTTTCGACTTTCGCCTTAAGACACACCAAGAACCAATTTCTTAAAGAACAGACAACTTAAGATGTTAAAACTCGCTTAACAAAAAGCAACGTGTCACAATCCATATAACGGGTCGGGAGATAGACGAAGTCCTATGTATCCAGCAACTAGATATAAAGTATTGTTATCCTTTTTTTGATACCTTGAACTTTTGAGTTATCATTTTTTTTTCTTTTATACATATTTGTGCGATATCATCCTCGTTTGAACTCAATTTGCATTACGGCCCCAACTACTGATTGATTTCGTCTGCCTAGGATCAATTCACAACGTGGGTAGGCGGACTGGAGATCAACGCAGTTACTTTGGTAACCTGACGTTGGAAGCGAGTTGGGAACGACGAGGCTGATATCGAATCTAACCAGATTCCCATCCGAATCACCAAAAGGTTAGAACGTCACATTTGGGGTGCCGCGACCGATACCAATCCAGTTGGTCGTCACAGGACGGGACAACACGACTGGCAGGCGGACGTCACGTTTGGAGCGGCGACACCCGAACGAGGCAGCGAGGAGAGTGAGAAGGCTGTGTCGAGGGACGTCACACTAAACTAAACTCAAACAAAAGTAAAATCGACTATTTTACTCACAGAAACCCTAAGCATGTCAGTGCGTATGTGTTTGTATATGTGTTTGCTTGGTAGGATCATTGTTCGTAGTGATTTCCAAGTGAATTACAAAGAAAATATCTAGATACATGTAGAATTATTTCAGTATATATATGCCATTTTCTTCCATTACCTTTTGCAATATTTTAAACAGATTCCTGATTCCAACCCTCTTGATCACTTGGTGATATGAAAAAAACTTCCGGAAAACTAAAGTGCTTCTCATGAAGGGAATTTAGCAGGGAACAAAATAAGGGAACATTTGGAAGTGTGCCAGTTTAGGTGAGTACAGTTGGAATAGTAATGGCTAAATAACAATCCAGACAATATTTGCTGGGTTTCAAAAAGCAGTGAGATCTAGCATTTCCCTGATGGAAGAGGACAATTGGGTCATCTTGGTGCTTTTCATCGATTATGTCCTTCAATCAGTCCAAGTGGAAAGGTGCATATCTTGATTCAACAGCTGATTTTCCTGAATCAGCAATACACATTTTTACTATATTATTATATAGACAGAATCAGTGTCTATATTTCTGCGATGAGGTATTATGTACACTATTTACACTAATTGGACTATTTTCGTTATCTTTGTCGCTATATTTATTACAATGTTTCAGCCTTCTTCAGGTCGTTGAAATGTCGAACTGAACTCTTTATTTCACTCACTGGGTTAGACTGTTCTAATTCCACATGATATATCTAAGAACAGATGGCACGGTGGATAAATGTGTTTGTGGTGGAGAACTTGGAGAGAGGAATTAACAGGAGATAAATGATAACTGACATCCATTAGATATTGCACATGGAATTAGAACACGCTACCCCAGTGAGAGAAATAAAGGGTTCAGTTTCGATATTTCCTACAACACCCGAAACGTTGTAATAAATATGGCGACAAATATAATGACAATAGTTCGAATAATTTAATTAGAATACAGAATCACATTATTTGGATGAAGTGTGGATTTTCGTGTGGAAGCCAGCTGCTGATTTCATTTACCAGTAATTATTTTTCGGCCCACAAATTTAAAACAATCCACTTATTATCAGCTGAGATCAGTCTTTTTTTAATATTGTTCTTTGTTTAATATTGTTCTTTATCTCTGCGTTCGAGTAGAGAATATAAGATGGAAAGAAGATCAATTACTTTTTTCTGTTACAGTGTTACATACATAAAACTCTGAACGTTTCAAAAGCATTACAATATTTATACCAAATATATGAAAAATATCTGGAAATTCCCGTCCTGTACGATCGGGATTATTGATATGATCCTTTTCAATAATTGTGGTCCATTCAGAAATTTTTCGGACTACCAAAGTTAAGCAACATATTTCGTCCAATACTCACAACTGTGGTCAAGTCTGTTTGTACAGAAAGTTTTGCAGAATTCCAAGTGTCCCAAAATTATAATAAAATTTTTCTTCAAATTTCAGTGGTGGTTTCTAACGTTTAACTTCACAGTCTACACACGAATCATATTGTCAGACACGTACAAATGGCGCGGTAACGCTAGAAAAACAATGGCTTACCTCCGGGACGAAAACGGATTCGGACGTCTCTCGCATATATCAGGTCATCCCATAAGTTCTGTCCGAATTTTGAATAAAGAAAACAAGTAACCAAATGTTACATTTAATTACAGATTCAATCAACAATGAATTTTCCCTAATTATCAATGACTTCCTTAAATCTATTAACAAATTTCCAAATGCCATTACTGTAAAATTATTTTGGCTTTTTTTCGAAGAACTCACAAATGTCAATTTTAACCTCTTTCTGTGTTACAAAAACTGTTTCTTCGAAATGATTCTGTAAGCAACAAAAAAATGGTACTCTGAAGGGGTAAGATCGGGAGAATAAGGTGGATGAGAAATTTTCTCCCAACCAAGTTATTCGATCTTTGTGACGTGATTCTTGCTGTGTGGGGTCGTGCTTTGTCCTGATGAAACATAACCTCTTTTCGTTTCATTAGAGCAGGTCTTTTTTTTCTCAAAGCTTGCTTCAAACGCTCTAATTGCTGACAGTATATTTGTACATTAATTGTTGCATTAGATGGTAAGAATTCAAAGTGGATTATTCCTTGGCGATCCC
Source organism: Acanthosepion pharaonis (assembly GCA_903632075.3). Classification (NCBI taxonomy): domain Eukaryota; kingdom Metazoa; phylum Mollusca; class Cephalopoda; order Sepiida; family Sepiidae; genus Acanthosepion; species Acanthosepion pharaonis. The sequence continues at coordinate 543,278 of CAHIKZ030001042.1, forward strand.
ACCAGATTGAAAGTGGAACATTTTGCCCATGACTTTTCTCTCCCGGGTCTGTCTGGGGTCCTTCCCCTTTACCAAGCCACTGTCTACGACGCTTAACATTTCGATAAAAGATCCATTTTTCTTCGCCAGTCACATGTATATCCCAAAAAAGTGAAACAAGTTGGCGAGAATGGAGAGAAGAGCAGATGTCAACTCGGGATTTGAGGTTGTTTTCAGACAATTCATGAGGCACCCATTTTCCAAGTTTAAGAACATTTCCAAGTTGTTGAAGGTGACGAGGAAAAGTTGTATAGTTTGAACTGAGAACCACTGCCAATTCCTCAACTGATAAAGCAGGATTTTCTTCAAGGACTACTTCAATAAGGTTTTCATGAAACTCAACTGGACGTCCGGTTCGATCTTCATCTTCAAGGCTGAAATCTCCACCTCTGAATTTTGCAAACCATCTTCTGCAAGTTCTTTCATTCACACATTCCTCTCCATAAACTGAGTGAATGTTTCTAGCCGCTTCGGCTACTGAGTTTTTTGAACTCATAAAGCATTATGTGCCTCAAATGATTCTTGGGTACTCCCATGTTAGCAGGGATTTAATCAAACAAAATTTAATTTTATTGTTCACTGAAATAAAATTTGGTCAGTTTAAATGCATCTAAATATAAAGATAATGTTCAGCTCCATTAGACATTATAAAATACTCTTTAAATTTCGTTCATTTTAACAAATGTTAAAATTCAGACAGAACTTATGTGAAGACCTGATAAAATGTTTCCAAAAAGAAAATGTCGACTTTACGTGTCGCTTTTTATTTTTTTTAAAGAAAAGATAGATCTCAGAATTGGATAGACTTTAACGAGAAATTCTGATTCTCATAGGCACATTCTAACACATTTAAACTATAAAAATATATAAAGAGGAGACACAGAGAGAATTGGGACTAATGTAGCAAACAGGATAAACCTATTGCCTGATTCATGCCACTTTGTTTGTTGGAAGAAAAGAATTAGGGAGATTTATTACAAGCCAAATGAAACTAACTACAGACACTGACTAGATAGACATTTAAGATTGTATATATTTTGCATGTATTTCATGAAGTGGGAAACGAAATGATATCATCAATTGTTACCAATTGATTAGCGTGACGAAATATTAAAATTTACACACTATGCGACGTAATGCATTTGTAGACGGACGTATGAACTTGTGAATATAGTAGTCAACGTTGGCGCCCGTCTCCTGTTTTACGTTTCACCTTAAAACAGATTTGGTTATATGTTGGTTTGCAAGGTAACCGAGGTAAAGATATATCCGTTCGTTCTCAGTTCCTTGTGATTATCGCTAATGAAAAGATTAGCTTTATTGCAAGCACTCTCATTACTCTTCTTTTTTCCTGGTTGGGTAGTTGGAGATTTGTGCGTATGTAAATAGATGATATCTATTTATTTAGTTATATATATATATATATATATATATATATATATATATATATATATATATATATATATATATATATAAAACACATATATATAAATAAAACACACACACAAACACACACATATATATATATATATATATAGATGATATTTATTTAGTTTTAGGCTCATATATATGCACACATATATATATAAATATATATATATATATATATATATATATATATATATATATATAAATACATATATATATAAACACACCCACCCAATATACATATATATATATATATATATATATATATATATATATATATAAAAGACTAATTTACTGCTTATAAACTTCAATCTTCCATGAATCTCGTACTTCCATAACTGCTCATGGCGTATCAACTGTAAACAAATGACGTCATATATTAAGAAAAAAAAGGACGAATATTTTCTATGAAAATTTCTTGGACATTCAGACCGGTAAATGTTATTTAATACTGTTTATTATGAACAGAGCATTTACTTAAATACTTGTATCTATAAAAAGAATGTTAAACATAAAAATGTCTTTAATAAATTGTCGGACTTTGTCAAATTCTTAATATATATATATATATATATATATATATATATATATATATATATATATATAAAACAATGTTTTGAGCTGTATGAAAAATTAATGGAGGAAATACAAAATAATATGCCATTAGAAATTTATTTTTTCATCTTCTTTTAATAATTCCACACCAAGCAAAACCAGAAAGCTAATAAGACTAGAAAAAGAATTACCAAGAGAGAAGGTAATGATTAACCTTGAAATTTAAGATCACATTTGATTGGGAAGCCAGAACCTGGAAAATAGTTCCACAAGCGTGAAGTGCGATAGAAAAAAACTGTTAGCATAGAACATACGGTTACATGTAGCCATTTCAACTTAAAATGATAATAGCATGACGAAAATGTAGTATTGAACTTTAATTTATTTAATCTAGATAGCATAGAGGGGATTTCATTGGTACTATTACCATGAAAGTATTTGCAGAAACGTCAACAAGCGTCTACGTTAGGGCGATTGCAAAATGACTGAAGTGAAGATGCTAGGTAAGGACTAATAACATTGCAGATTCTTCTTTGAATTTCATCAAGAATATATAATTATATATAAGGTGTACCAGATTAAAAGTGGGAGCAATATTCAAGTAAGTGTGAGGGTTTTTTTTTTACTAAGGAAAATGCACAACGACATTCTACACCATTGCTAAAATAGACAAAAAGCAGAAAATTATTAAATGTTGCGTACGTGAAGAAAAAGTTGTGGAAGAAGATAACATTTTAAGTGAAAGGAATTCCAAAACTGATACCGCACTCTTGTGATATTCCTACAAGGGGAAATTTTCGCAAAAGATTAAAACGGAAAAAAAAGGTGATTTCCTCATAAACTAGATACGGTTTACATCCGAGAAGACATAATAAATAATATGCTTCATTATTTTCAGTTTCAGAAAGAGGGAACTCGATTTGCGATAACAAGTCTTAAATAGAGGTTATGTCAGTCGATAGATATGGTTGGGGAGGAAGAATGAAGTGTCGTGCTTAAAATAGGTGCAAAATATAACAAAGGTCAACAGCTTTAACGACGGATGCAAATCATCTAAAGGTTAAGTTTGGAACTATAATAGAACGTGTTCTTGGCACAGTACCAGACATATTACAAAGAAGAAGAAGAATGAGATAGAGGGGGGAAAGACGAAGAGGAAAAGATTGAAATAAGAAGAAGAAGAAGGAGGAGGAGGAGGAGGAGGAGGTGAAGAAGAAGAAGAAGGAGGATGAGGTGAAGAAGAAGGAGGAGGAGGAAGTGAAGGATCATGTGAAGGAGGAGGAGAAGGAGTAGAGGGAGGAGGGGTATAAGAAGAAGGAAGAAGAAGACGAAGAAGAAGAAGAAGAAGAAGAAGAAGAAGAAGAAGAAGAAGGTAGAGAAGAAGAAGAAGAAGAAGAAGAAGGAGGAGGGTGATGAGGAGGAGAGGAGGAGGAGAAGAAGAAGATTGAGGAGGAGGAGGAGAAGAAGAGGAAGAAGAAACAAAATGTCGAAAAACAACAATTCGAAGTAATGCAGACTCTATCCAATAATTATATAGTAAATAAAATTTTACAACAAAATGTATGTATCAAATGAAAGACTTATCTATGTCGATAGAAAGTATCCGTCTCTCTAACATAACCTTATTTATCTATTATAAACAAAATCAGAAAGCTTAAATCAGATTCGAGTTGCCCAAACTCCAACATGAATCACTTCTGGGAAAGAGAAATTTAAACTTCATTCCATTAAATCTCTGACGATTGCAGGTTGCAATCTCTGAGATATTTTAAGTAAAACTCTCATTTCTCATGTACGTTTCTTCACTTGAACCATTTTCACCAGTATATCATTAGTAAAACAAATAGATAACATTTTTGTCACAAGAATCCCCTGGTTGATATTCAAAACAATTACGTCTGTAAATAGTCATTGTATGAACCAGAGATGCATTTTTTTCTCACGGAATTGTGTTTACTTCAAATTTAAAACAACTACTATAACACCACACAACCAGACTTAGCATTTATGCTCCAGCTAGATGTCGTTGTTATCCCCCAATGAAGACCTGACCTGCCTCATCTGTTTGTAGCCAATCCAGAACAGATAGCGTTACAATATTTGCAAAAAAAATATTTAAATTTTTAAGTTCAGGTAGCATCATAAAATTAAACATATATCTATTAACACTTGTGATGCTACTACAGATTGCAAAACATATGCGTTCTACAAGGGAAAGCAACATGGATCTTTGGATAGAGTTTTTATGAAAAAATAACAAATATAACATGATTCTAATGCTTTTTTTCATTGAAGTATTTTCACCACATTTCACACTAGCAATTTCTCTTGATGATATTTACAGTTTTCATCGATCTAACTTTACTGTGATATTTACGACGTTTCAGTCGTTGTACTCTCAGCTTTTCTTCAGGTGATATATTTTGGAATTTTGAACCGAACCATTTATTTAATCCAGGGAGTAGATCCTCCCAATTCTACAAGCCGTCCATTTTTTGATCTCTCAGTTTTAGTTCATTCCGTTTAGTAACACAACTCTCGAAGTTATTGTTTCGTCTGCGGTGGCCAGGTATTGAATTCACAAATCTTTGTGTCAAGTTAATTATTGGATTACTCAAACAACGCTATTATCCACTGGAACATAAGTGAATTTTGGGGGAATATAAACATAATGTCTTTTCTACAAATACTTTCACGGCTACTGCTGCGACGCGTTACTTTCGCTAGTTCCCAAACTCTATGAATATAAACGTGACACTTGGTTGGCATATTGGTCTCAAATTTTCACTGTCAAAACGTTAAATATAGCCGTCTCTTCTACTCCAACAGCTTCATGTCTCGCAGTTCCTGTCTTTGGAACTCTTTTCCCCTTATTGATTTCCTGATAGCTATAATCTCTAACTATTCAAAATCAATGTCAATTGACGCCTCCAGACACCTTGATCTATTCCTTTTCGTTATCTTCATCCTTTCTTCTATCAAGATTCGCTGCTCTTGCTCCCTCTTTCTGTAATCTCTTGCGTGCTAGAGGCTCTCCCGCTTTGCTTAGAATGAAGAGGTTAGAAAAAACAAACCATTTTTATCAGATATTATATTACACTCTCAGTCATTGTTGTTTTTCACGATCTCTCTGTATTTTAGTTGCCCTGTTGTATTCATGCCTATGATTGTCCACCTGAAGAGATTTTTGTGGTTCAACATATACGCTGATCCTTTTTTTTTGTATTTTCCAGTGATGTTCTTTCATTTATTTTAACTCCATCTCACAGAGAGTGGTTATCTCTCTTTACCTTACATAAATGTTCAGCCATACTTGTTTTCTAGTTCCCCATTTTACGGCTTTCCGATGTTCCTTTAGATTTATCTTGAGGAGCGGCCTGAATATCCTTTCTATTTCTTGCCACGGCTAGCGTGCACAAATCCTTAATCATGTTCTCCCCTATGAGTTATCTTACTAGGAAGAGATATAGGCATAGAATAATCTACCCCGTGGACTAAATAAAACTTTCGTTTCGAAAATCCAACGTTTATCACGTGAAGTAGGTCAGCGCTTACAACGGCAGAAACGTCGTGGATATGACAATAAATCAACATTCCGAACGATGTAAATAGTGTAAATAGTTACAATACCACATCTCAGAAATATATACAGTTATGTTGTACCTCATCATGAATAGATTGATGATTTGCATTTCATTTCATGCAGACAAAAATGAATATCTTAAGAAAATATCTAGTTAGTTCTTATTTACAGTGTTCCTATTATGTTTTATAACAAGAAAGTTTCCGTCAGAATTCTTCAGATGCTTTTCGATTTTGCTAGACTTCAGAGAATTTCAAACGTAACCCTTTACACAATATAAGCAGTTAGCCTATTCTCGTTCTATTGATCATGTCGAAGAGTACCTCGGCTAAATCTTTATAGTAATTCTACGTTTGCATTATCCAACCCAAATATTGAACCCACAATTAAAAGTCACTAAATTTACGAATGAATTCATGGTGGCAACAATGTGCCGACTTAGGGTTTTAAAATCGTTCTGTGTGCAAACAGCATACCTATATTTATGCAAGTCAAAGTAAATATACCTGTTCTAAAATATGTTTTATATAGTAATATATAGTGTATACACTTTAGCATATATTAAAATTAAAACTGCTAATCATATTCTTTGTGTTGTAATAGCAATTTTTTCGAACTGCTTGACACCATTTTCGGCTGCATGACATTGGAAATTGACATGTCGGTTGGTGACTCCTGTTTTAATCCACTAACCTATTCTACTGTACTTTAAAGTCACCGTAACACTGGTGGTATGAAGAAAACTTAGAAAATATACATATAGTGAATAATGTAGTTATCGTAAAAGATAAGACAGAAATTAACTTTTATGTTTCAATGAGTGTTGAAAAATATTTTATTATGATCTTTGAAATTCGTTATCATTTAATTTATGATGTTGAGAAGTGCTTTCAAATGAAACCAGAAAGCTACGAAAAGTCAGTGAGTAGTAGAAGTATAGTTTTCAGAGAAACTAATACTGATATTTTCCTTGGTAATATTGATGATGAAGTGTAAGTAATATTGATATTTAAGATTCGCTTAGAGCAATATTATTCAGATAAACCTATCATAGAAAATGCATCAAATAATTTCGTGTCGAAAACATCACACTTAATAATAAACATAATTAAGACGCATGTCATTTCCAATCAACATTTCCAGGTTTTTTCATTTCTTCAATTATCTTAAACATAATCACCATCAAGATATCAATTTACGGCAGTGAAATCTGCCTCGGTTCTATTTGAAAGTCATCATTGATTTTGTGGTCCGTCATAAAAAAAGGATAAAACTGTCAAAACAAATTGGTCGATGAGCTCACAATTCCATGGATAATTCAATTCTATGAACAGAAATGTTCCTCTTGGCGCCTAGTTTGCTTGTAATATAGGATTCCCAACATGACGTTTGCAACGGATTTGCAAACGAAATGTCAGCACGAAGATTTAAGATTCTGATGTGTTCTAAATTCTTCCCTTGCGAGAAGAATAAATGGACTCGAATTCTCTAATTTTCACTGTATTTGATAACCGCTAACGAATAGGGAAAATATTTGGTAGAGAAAATATCCCCAGAGTTAACACACCGGTTTTAATGATAAGGTTGTTAGAAATATGCAGCTGTTATTATTGGAGTCAGGGTTAAATTGATTACAAAAGTTCATTCTACAGGGTGTGACAGAGGATGGAGAATGTCTATTATTTTCGAAAACGCCCGTCCTCTCTACTTAACACTGTAAAAGTAATTTGGTAAGGTTGCCTGTCTGTGTCTTTTCTATAAATACTTTCATGGTAATTTTTCGATGGGTTCTTCACTATCGTACCTAAACTTTTCTCCAATTTAAGCGCAGTACAAGACTGGCGTCAGGATCTCATCAATTTACAGTTGAGATGGCTAGATGTAAACGGAACTTCTATGCTGACAATTACATTTTGGCATTCTCGAAATCCCTTTCGGTTCCATTCTTACAAGCTAACTTTAATCTGTAGAAATTTAAATACAAGGTCAATCGATATCAACTTGATAACTCTTTACTATTCTCGCTCACTATTAATGTTTCTCTTTCTAATTCTTCCAAACTCTGTAGTATATTGTGTCTTTGTTATATAGGAATAAATTGCCGCTGCCGACACTGGAGCTTGAACACAGTTAACCAGTGAGCTCACACAGGTGATTCCATATCTAATAATAAACCATGTGTGGATTAGTGTGACGTCTAATTGATAACCATTTCTACTCTATCCTTTATTAGGTTACGGATCATGCAATGTCAGAATAATTTGATCATCCATCCAACATCATTAGCAATGACTTTCTGCGTTCTGTTCTCGAAAAAAATTAAGATTCGAAAATATGAAAAATATAATTTTAGATCATTTTAAAATATGTTTCTCTCTAACTAAGAATAAAGAACAAATTATGGGGTTTAGGTAAAAAAAAAAAATCATTGTTAAGTTGAGATGTTTTAAAATTTGCTTTGCTGTCATAAGACGATTCATTAACAGTTTAGAAATATTTCCCTTACTACGATCAAATTCCACGAATGTTGTATTCAAACATAGATATTTCCATATTCACCGATATTCTGAACACAGAAATAATCTGAAATCGGGTAAATCATTGATTCTAAGTTATTTAAATAAACTTCTATCAGCCATCAATCAAAGAACGCTGTGAGAAGCGATGATGATCTTGTAAGATCAGTGTTCTTACATGGAAGACATTAAACCCTATCGATTATTAGTCAAATTATTAGTGTTACTGAAGTTCATATAGTGTCAACATTAAAACGTTTAGGTAATTACTTTAATGTGACAAAGAAACTATTTGATATACAAAAATCCTAAAAAGAATAATTTAGAACGCTTCCATTATATAAAATTATATTAATTTAGATTTTATTACGCCTGTAATTTTTCGCAATATTTTTTGTTAAACTCGGAAAGTAATAAATACTTCGTCATATAGTTACGCTTTTGTGAGTAATATAACGTGTGGGTTCCAGTATATGCTATCTTATTAAGTTATTGATAATGACTCGTTTTGACTGTTAGGTTATATTATTCAAACGAAACATTACACATATATTTTATTTATTATCTATATAGAAATAAAAATACGAATGAATGAGATATTTAATAAAATCTATAACACACATCGGAATGAATTATTATTTCTATATTTATAAGGTTTCAGCAAAATCCAATAACATTTATCAGGTTTTCCCCATTGATTAAGTTAACGTTTCCATTGTTTTGAATTTAATTTCGAATTCCATATGGTTTATTTGTCTTAGCAGATGACATACATTGATTTTACGATTGGATGAATATGTTTAAAGACTGAGGGAAAATCTTTTAATTTGAGATTTTTCTGACTATTTTGTCAAATTAGTACTATCATAGGGTATACAGATTGTGAGAATTCTATTGCCATATGTGAATATAAATTTTAACTCTTACTGTTGGCATCTATACCATCGAAGAATTACTTACAATAGTTGTTTGAAATTTTACTGAGACAGTCTCGACATTTGAAAATTCCTGTTATTGTTATGCCAAAAATATTACTCTAAACAATTAATGCACTCAACCACACTTATTTTCTAAGATGCGTTGATTGATTATTAATAAGATAGACATAGACACTAGCCAATTCAATATGACAAAATGAAATGTATTACTGAGAAAGTATAATCAAAATAACCCAGAAATAACATAAACAAAATCAAGACAATTTATGTGTAATATATTATAAGTAGCAGTTTACTGTATGTCAGTTATTTAGCTAAAGACCTTAATATACAATAATTTTCAATTTTTATGATTATTTCTATTTTAATGTTTCACAATTCCATTTTTCTCAGAACTGTTCTAATATTGAAAATGATTTCAGATTGTTTTTGTAATAAGATTTCTCGCACTTAAACATTCATCAATCACTATTCTTAATATACTAATTATATGATGAGGATTTATTTATTAATATATATATATATATATATATATATATATATATATATATATATATATATATATAATGTTATTTTTTTCATATAAGTACGTTATGCCATGCGTCTTTTAGTAGATAAATCCTCACCACATAATTACCATATTAAATATAATGAGTGATCTAGGTTTTATATATATATATATATATATATATATATATATATATATATAGTGTACAACTCGTGTAACAGCACAAATGTCTAATTTTTTAAATTAGGATTTGGACCGTTGTGTCGTAAAAATTATTAAGGATATATTACTGGAATTCGCCGAAACCTTTCTAATACTACTAGTCCTACTTAGGGCAATAACGAATCTATAATTATTCTTCACTGTTAACAGAAGTATCATTATGAAATCGATCATAAACAAAATGACATCTTCATCATTAATTAATCATAGATAAGGATCGGAAGCTCACGAAGTATTCAACTAAAACTCATATATATATATATATATATATATATATATATATATATATATATATATATATATATATATAATTTGTATAATTCCAGTATCATTTTTCTAACTTATTCAACATGATCTTACGTCTCTTACATTCTCCGACACTGTCCTTCATACATCAAATTTTCCAATATAAAAATTTCATTTTCAATTCTGTTTTACATTACTCTTTGGTCTCTCGTAGCTTAAACGCCACGCTCACATTCCAAATTTCCTTTGGATTTATGAACTGAGTGGTATATTTTCCAATTGATCTCTTTAGTTCTAAGTTGAAATGAGGATCCCAGTTTTTACCTGATCAACTTTCCTCTCTATCGTTCTCTCTTTTTTAAACTTATTCATCGTTCACATGATGGTCCTTGAATAGACTTTTAAGTTGAAAGCCGGACTATGAATGTTGGTACCATTATTGAGCGTCGAAATGATCATTCTCCTATCACCATTGCTCTGTTGTGAAAGCAGTGGGTCTGACACAAAATAATTTGAACCTGCTCTCTTTTTCTCGGAATAATTCAGGCTTTTTTTTCAGTGATTATTAAGACAATTAATGTTAACTTGGCTAAAACCTCTGATATGACTACATGGTAAAATAAAATAAAATGTCCTTTTTTAGATATTAAATAATTTGTGGAGTGGATATTTCTGCGGTAACACGATTTCGTAAACTTTGCTGTTACACCTGGTACACACACACACACACACACACACACACACACACACAAAGACATATATATATATATATATATATATATATATATATGTTATATATATATGTTCGAAACAAATTGTCGCTGGTGATGTTGATGCAATGTGCAATTTATATTCACATACTCTCTAACTATGACTTGTGCAATTTTATATTCAAATATTGCCTTCAAACTCTCTAACATACATATATATATATATATATATATATATATATATATATATATATATATATATATATATATAACACCATTCCCCATGTCAAGAAACTAACATATAACCCAGACCTTGTCCGATGCGTCTCTCCCCTCCTCAATAAAAGAAGAAGGTTTTACTATATCGAAGGAATTCAGAAGAATGCGACGAAATAGCTCCCTATCAAATACTATAGGATTTCCAGAAATCATTTATTTAGTAAAAACGACACTGGATAATCTCTGTCACTCCAAATGTGGACTACTTCGAAGGAGATGAAATGCCGAATGATATTTGTTGCAGTTTTCTTTTTATACCAACCTCCCAGATAACTTTTCATTAGAACTTGTTTGTTAAAAAGAATGTATTCTCTAAAATATATGTTGTAGTTTACGATTTCATTGATAATTTCGATAATTAACATATTTTTACTATAAAAACAGGGAATAATGATTGTTTAATTTGCGTTAAAGTACTAAGGTTTGTAGCTAGATTCTAAAAATTAATTTCGTGCCTTCATATTCGTAGAAGCATTAATGAAACATGAACAAGTAAATACTATTATGAAATAACTAGTATTATCAAGACATTGTTACATTTTCTCTATATCTAAATAAGAATGCACGCATACACAAATATATTCAACAAATTATTACTTTACATAACATAAACATTTTATTGTAATCAATACATCTCACCAGAACACTTTCATTTTTACTCGTGTTACGGAAGTTTTAATAGAATTCGTCATCATTATTAATAAATAATTTAATGAAGAGTCGTCTTTATATACACACTGTTTTATATTTGACTATCAGTTGGCGCGATCATCAATGTCTTCGCGTTAGATATTATTTGATCAGAAACCATTTCTCATTTGATTCTTTTGTTTCCCACATCATAAAACTTTCATTTATCTATGCTTTACAAAGCTTAAAACTTCGGATCAACATTAATATATTCTTTTAGAGATAGCATATGATCATTTACACTCATGACAGTACTACTAACATATATACATATTTTTTTCTTTTATATATTGTTCGAACATTTTGATTCATACTTCAGTTTTTGAAGCTCGGACTTGAGTGTGTTCATATTTGAGATGGGCATTCGGTAGCAACAACAAATCAATAAGGATATGCCTTGAGAAAAGTGACTTTGTTCAAACCTACACCTGAAGAAAAATGGTAAATTTTCTGTATATATATATATATATATATATTTATTACTTTTTAAGTAATACACATATTTATGTTTGTTGTTTCTGTTCTTTATATTATACCTATATATATATATATATATATATATATATATATATATATATATATATATATATATACAACTAGTGAGCCAGACAAACCTACCTAGGTGTATCTAGGTTTGCTCTACGGTTGTATTGAGCTCTTTTGTTAGTTAGTTGTTACTCGTATCGGGGTTTTTTCTTTGGGCTTCAGACCTGCATCATCAGTGCGATTTTTTTGTCGGCAGAAGTTCATGTTTGTAGCTCTTTCCTTTTTAAAACCTTTTTTCCATCGAGATTGATTTGATTAGCAAATCAAAAATTCGAGGGTTTTTCGAAACGAGTCTAGTTATCTATATTTATATATATTATATATATATATATATATATATATATATATATATATATATATATATATATATATACTAAAACATACAATTTACAAAAAGAAAACCAATAGTCAAATTTAGAAACAAGAAACCCCAAAAAATTCGCAAATTAGAAAATAACACGACAATACGAAATGACGAGATAATATGTGACATTTTAAAATTTGACATTGTACCGAAAGAAACGGTTTCTAAACTTGTTGATGTTAAGTGAGGGCCAAACAAAAACTTTATGCTAATGGATTATGAAACTCGAAAACAATCAGATATTGGACAGTTTATATTTACATTTCAAAAATGAAATCCTGTAATTTAACCGTGTCATAAAAAAATAACAAATATAAAACCCTGATTAAAAAAAAAACAAAAATATTGCAGTCCGTATATATATATATATATATATATATATATATATATATATATATATATATATATATATATATATATATATACCCGACTTTATTTCCTACAACTCGAAACGTTATGTAACATTACATGCCTATTTTTTTTTTTTTAAAAAAACAAATTCATTTACTTCCACTGAAATTTATATTCTCGATTGTGTAAACCCGCAAATGTAAGTTACTTACTTTGAAAAACAGGTGGTCTGCAAACGTGGGCAACGGAATAATGTCGTCTAGAGCAGTATATAATATATAAATGCGCGTGAGAGCCATATGGACACCCCATATATATATATATATATATATATATATATATATATATATATATATATATATATATATATGTGTGTGTGTGTGTGTGTGTGTGTGTGTGTGTGTGTGCGTGTGCGCGTGTTTGCGCGTGTGTGTGTATATGTGAAAACCGTGGGTAATTACTCCAATTACATAATTAAAATATAAAATATTAAAATTGATCAGAAAAGAGAGCTCAATATATTTATTTTAGAGAATATAAATGAATTACATCAAAACGAAACTGAATTGTACCACATACAAATGTCATTCCTCCCCTCGAGAGAATTCGTTATTGGAGAAATTCACTGGAGCTTGTCAATACTAAAACGTTTGATAAAAAAACATTTTAGTATTGAAACGCTGCAGGGAGCTACTGGAAGAGATAAATCTGTCGAGGACCGAAATGACCATTTATATGGGGTATATTTCAATTTCATTCTTATTCACAATTCATTATATATATATATATATATATATATATATATATATATATATATATATATATATATATATATATATACCTCCGACATAATTTTCTTATGTTATTTTATACATAGCTTCTAAGTAGATGTCCAATTTTTCAATAAACTTTATCCTATACCTTAACTGGCAGGTAGATTCTCTAATGTACATACCGGCAGATGCAATTTACATTGTTAAAACCAGATCGTCTGCACAAAACTATTTATCCGTTTACAGTAGTTCGGCATATATATATATATATATATATATATATATATATATATATATATATATATAAGTGAACATTGTTGTCAACACTTAGAGGCGAAAGGCTGTTTCATGCCAGACACAATAGCCTGGTTTCCTGACGATTGCGTCTCGCATAAAACAGCCTGTCGCTTCTAAGTGTTGTTGAATTCAATGTTCACTTTTATATTTACACACGCTCTATCTCTGATATCAATCA